>JAQFVV010012496.1:4153218-4557565 GCA_028023455.1 Epiperipatus broadwayi
ACAGCAACAACAGCAACAACAGCAGCAACAACAGCAGCAGCAGCAAGCAGCAGCAGCAGCAACAGCAACAGCAGCAACAACAGCAACAGCAACAGCAGCAAGCAGCAACCAGCAACAGCAACAACAACAGCAACAGCAGCAACAGCAGCAACAGCAACAGCAACAGCAACAGCAACAGCAGCAGCAACAGCAACAACAGCAACAGCAACAGCAACAGCAACAGCAACAGCAACAGCAACAGCAGCAGCAGCAACAACAGCAACAGCAACAGCAGCAACAGCAGCAGCACAGCAACAGCAACAGCAGCAGACAGCAGCAGCAGCAGCAGCAGCAACAGCAGTAGCAGTAGCAGTAGCAGTAGTTTTCAAAGAAATTTTATTGAAAATTCATAACAGGTTACAAATCAAATAGTTATATATTTACATAGACAAATATTAAGCATTACAAATGATAAAGAAAAAAAGAAAAACAATAAGTACAATAAGAATATGGTACTTAAGAGTTTTCTAGTCAACGAGATGGCAGCCTGTATTTTAATAAATATACAGTTTATAGAGCCCCAAAAAATGCTTCCAAAAATACCTTCTAGGCAACCTCATATTTAATAATTATATTTTATTTTTTTATTACTGTTATTTTAAAAAAAAAACCATTGTGGAAAAATTAATGACAATATTTACAGTTTACCTTTTTGGGATTAACTTATTAACAGAATAATTAAAAATATATAAATACAATATTTAGACTTTATTCATGTTGGTAATGTGCAATTACCATTACTGCATACTTTTCAAGAGGGCAAGATCCTGTAACTTTGGAAATTATCCACTGCATCACCTTTTGTGACAGGGAGATCCCAAATTTTTATTGTTATGACAATTTACCAAAAAACTGCTGACAAAAAGAAACACTGTAATTAAATCAAAACATGACAATATTAAGAGCAATCTCTTCATTTACCATATTTTAAGTAAAAAATAAAAAATAAAGTCTCTTAGTGAAATTTATCAGAATTTATTCCATTTTTTAAATTTAACAATTAATTTATTAATTTTGTTTTATTTAATAAATAACACATCTTCAGTAGATTATAGGTCCTCAAAACTGTATATTCATTAAAAATATGGGATATCATCTTGGTTTACCAAAACTCATCAATGCCAGGAATATATAAAAAGTGGAATAAAAAATTGATCATTATAAAAAAAAATTATTATAATATACATATAATGAACTATTGTTAATAATATATAAATATTGAATAAAGTATAAGAATATATCATTTTTATATTATTTTAATTTTTAAGTTATTATAAAAAAGGGCTAGAGGTCTGACCCTGTTGTTTTATTAAAGACATGTGTTGTGTTTGGTCTGGTTACAGACCTAACTTACAGAAAAATAATACAAATACCAAAGTTACAATTAATATAATCTTTATTATATCTACAAATATATATAATACAAGAGAATATATACTGAATATTATTGATTAACATAAACTCTGGGCTTTGCATCTTGTGGTCCTGCTGCTTCCAGCTACACCTGATAGCTTGCCTCATGATTAGGAGTATAACTCTTCAAGCTGTACAAGACAGCTTGCCTTAAGTCAACCATAGCCTTAGCAGTGTCTGCTCTTTCTGTGTACTTGCCTAGCTGCATAGGCCAAGCAGACTGCTACCATGGGAATGGTTACTGCTGTTCAAATTAGCAGTGCTTTCCTGGGAGAATGCATACTGTCTTTGTAGGTTAGACAGACATTCTCCCCTGATTGTCACAAAAGGCTGACTGTCTATAGCCAGATCCCTGACCTTACTGAAAACATTTGAATTCAGCGATCATGACTGCTTATTTGCCTGTACTAATCATTGGCTATATCTTTAACTATACATTAGCCTATTGGCAGCAGCAAACAATGCTTAATCCGATCAGATAAAGAAAGAATCTGGAATAGTCCACTTCTGAGGAAAGGGAGGACTATAATAATGTAGCTGCAAATATGTCAGGTGAAGTAATTTTTTCATCTCTCAGTTTTAATTGTTCTAATTTATTTTAAAAAGTATTATGATGTTGTCTTGTGTTACTTCCATATGTAAATGCGCATCTTATGCATCATAATTTATATAGGTTAAACGTAGCAGTATATATATTTGAAAAATAGTCTTTAGCAAATGAATTAATTATAGTTTAAATTGAAAATATAGGGAATTACAGACTTTTAAGCATCTTTCATCTATCTGCACTATCTAATACCACTGATAGACATAACTACACACATGTAGAAAAGACAAATAATCAACAATCTATGTATTTCATGCTGAACCAGCACTCATCAGTTGGTCCAGATTATCATCTGCCATATATATATTAGTGGAATCCATTTTCTCAATTGACAGACTAGTTGTTTATTATTATTATTTTATATATATATATTGTTAGTTTATTAGCAAAATTTAAGATCGTTTGCTTATTTAAAATTTCATGCTCTGTGTTTGAGTAGGTCTGTATTTCAATATTTAACATCGTTTAGCATACAACCTTAAAGTGGTATCATTTTAAGGTTTGCTATTATTGAGATATAGATCTTTAAACAGAGGGCGTTACTGGATATTTGTAATTGTATAATGGTTTGTATATTTTCTATAATTATTTCAGTTAGTGTTAACAGTAACTTTCTTTTCATTTATAGTTTGGGAGGAATTTAAAGATTAAAATCTAATGTTTAGTTTGTCTTTAATAACTTTGTAAACTTGTTAGTTTATTAGCAAAATTTAAGATCGTTTGCTTATTTAAAATTTCATGCTCTGTGTTTGAGTAGGTCTGTATTTCAATATTTAACATCGTTTAGCATACAACCTTAAAGTGGTATCATTTTAAGATTTGCTATTATTGAGATATAGATCTTTAAACAGAGGGCGTTACTGGATATTTGTAATTGTATAATGGTTTGTATATTTTCTATAATTATTTCAGTTAGTGTTAACAGTAACTTTCTTTTCATTTATAGTTTGGGAGGAATTTAAAGATTAAAATCTAATGTTTAGTTTGTCTTTAATAACTTTGTAAACTTGTTAGTTTATTAGCAAAATTTAAGATCGTTTGCTTATTTAAAATTTCATGCTCTGTGTTTGAGTAGGTCTGTATTTCAATATTTAACATCGTTTAGCATACAACCTTAAAGTGGTATCATTTTAAGGTTTGCTATTATTGAGATATAGATCTTTAAACAGAGGGCGTTACTGGATATTTGTAATTGTATAATGGTTTGTATATTTTATATATATCAGTGTTCAGTTTGTATTAAGGTAGCAAATCTTCATACTTTAATAAACAGACTTCAATATACTCCAACTTTCAACTTTTCTGCCATCCATACCTTTGAAAATTTGTGTTCAAATCCTCCATATTTACAATTAAGCTATGAAGGATGCTCTAAATATGAAAATAAAGATTGATTATGATGAATTAGAAGAAGTTAACAGTTACAAATAACTTGGTCAGATTATTAATATAGATGAAAACATAATGGATGAAATTAATCATAGAATTAAACTTGGTTGGAGTTTGTTTGGTAAAAATAATTTGATACTAAAAGGAAATATGCCTATGTGTTTGAAAAGGAAGGTTTTTAACAAATGTGTTTTGCCAGTTCTTACTTATGGATCTGAGACTTGTACACTTAACAGAAAAGCAATACAGAGACTTCAGACCACTCAAAGGAGTATGGAGAGATGCATTCTGGGAGTAACAAGAAGAGATTGAAAACACAATGTATGGGTAAGAGAACAAACAGGTGTTACTGTCTTCATTGAAAAAATTAAAAGATTGAAGTGGAGTTGAGCTGGACATATTGTGAGAAGAGATGATAATAGATGGACAATTGAAGTCTTAAACTGGATTCCAAGATATTGTAAAAGACCCAGAAAGAGACCACATGTGAGATGGATGGATGAGATGAGAAAGTGTACTGGGGTGAGGTGGAGAAGAGAAGCTAAAGATCAGAGAAGATGGATTGAACTTGGAGAGACCTTCATCCTGCAGTGGATTGATAATGATTGATGATCACGATATGAAAGATGCCTGTATTTCAAAATTTAAATTGAACTAAAATCATTTCTATAAATTTTTGAAATTAATATTCTGACTGCTGCAAGGACAAATCAATCATGAAGAAAATGAAGTGTTTTCATCATTCATTGTTCCCATGATTCAATTGACATGTGGAATCCACATTAAAATAAAACCTCGTGTATTTAAAAAAAATATAGAGTTAAAATAACCATTAAATTAATTTTCAAGAGGAAATCAAAATATTTTGGTACAAGAGGCCAATTTTTAAACCTGTGTAGAAGGCATTTGTCATTAATTTTTAATATAGAAGAATTAGGATAATTTGGAAGATTAGTGTGAAGCAATTCAAAAACTTTCCATTACATATGTTTTTGTCATAGTAGAGTATCAGTTTTATTGTTAATATTTTGCAAGGATTTAAATAATGATATTTAAAAATTAGTCTTTAGGATATGGATTATCTCTAAGAGTTATCTTCAGTATTTTCCTGAAGGTTTGTGATGATGGTGTTTTAGTTGTATTTTTATATTGGACTATTTTTTTCCATCATCTAATATATGTACTGAATGTCTTTATTTAAATATTCCAAATACATTCAACAGTTAGTAATAGCACTCCAAACAGGTTAGTATATGCCCAACGTTTCAAGAGGTATTAGTCTCCCTTCTTCTTCAGGTGTTGCTGGTCTGACCAGTGACAATATTAGTGTGGGATTCAAATCTGGGTCCTTAGATTCTGGAGTTTTGAATTTTAAGGTAACACTCTAACCAACTGAACCATTCTGCCAAAGGCAACAGTCTGTAGTAATTTCATTTACTTATCTATGAGGTTCCTCCTGATTTCTCCATTTTTTCCTAAAAGCAATGTTGATTAGTGGTTTCCATCCATTATTTATAGTCACATTGTGTTTGGCTTATGGGATTTTTTGCTATTGTCATGTGAGCGGCTTCTTTAAATCTTTTTTTCTTCTCTATTTTAATATTTTTGACTCCCATGCTAGTACTGTCACTGGTCAGGCCAGCAACACCTGAAGACGAGGGGAGACTAATACCTCTCAAAATGTTGCGCATATACTAACCTGTTTGAAGTGCTATTACTAACAGTTGAATGTAAGTGGGATATTTAAATAAAGTTAAATTTTTCTAAAGACATTCAATACATATATTAGATGATGGAAATAGTCCAGTATAAAAATACAATTATCTTTGGTATGTTCCAGTATGGAAAATTGTTTAATCACGTATATTAGACAGTTTATTGTTTTTTGAATATTTAAGACTTTAATGAGTGAACTCTTAAGCCATTTAGAGCTAGAATAAATTTAGACATTTTATTGAGATAGTTATTGCATTATGACGCCATAGTAATTTATGCAAAAGAATATATATATATATATCATTAAAAACCAGCCAACACTTAGACAATCCCAATATCAATAATAATCAACAATTTCATACTGTTGTCAAGACAACCTCCTTTTAACAATAAAGGTGAAATCCACTTCTATTAATGGCCCAATATATTTATAGAGACACTAAAGATTGCAACTTGACCACAGAGATTGAAATTATTGATACAAAGAGGTTTATATAAACCTATAGCCAGGTAAATATAATCTGTTCCGAGTGCATACTAATAAATAGTCAATTATAACAATACAAACTGCAATTGTAAATTTCAATTTGCACCCAAAGCATTGCTTAAATAATAAGTGTAATAATGCGCAAGGCTAAATGGGTTTGTAAGTAATCATTAAAAACTAGTCAACACTTAGACAATGCCAATATCAAGACAGTAAACAATTTCAAACTGTTGTCAAGGCAACCTCCTTTTAACAATATATATATATATTAAAAATGATTTTGTAAATTGTATGATGGGTAAATAATATAATTTTTTATTACTATTAATTGATTTAAGAGTGACACTTTTGAATATAATGAAAGATATATATGATTTTGAGAGGGAAATCATAAGCTTTTCTTGCGTCTTCATTCTCACACTAGTAAAGCTCAAATAGAAATAGACGCCAAAAAAAGTGAAAGGTTTGCCATTAAAAAGCTGAGTAAGAAACTGGCCTATATAATTTTTCCATGCTGACGTCTTAGTGAGTGTTAAATTTAAGTTTATATTTTTGTATATTGTTAACTAGTCAGACAATTTGTTTTTTTTTTTGATGTTAAAAATACTGTAATACCAAACCATATACGCTAAGCATGAAGTATTTGTGTTAATTGCCAGCGATTACAACTTCAGTCATTCATAACTACTAAACATATATATATATATAGTAAGCGATAATTTGCTCTTCCCTCGTATATGTATGTAAATGAATTATATCCTGGATATGAAGGGTCATAGTGACTTATGGTCAATATGGGTATGATGGGAAGGTTGGCATCAACGTGGGCTTTGAGTGTTCCATCATCAGATTTTCAATGAAATGGATAGCTGAAGAGTTGTGGGGTGGAATGGATTGAAGCCTGTCCATTAAAGTACGAAGATTGGCTATATTAATATAAGCTGAGCATTGATTTATATATGTGTGAAGATGATAATCTGGACCAATTAACGAGTGCTGGTTTAGTACAAAATACGTATATTGGTGATTATTTATGTTTTCGACATGTGAGTGATTAGAGCTAGAATAAATTTAGACATTTTATTGAGATAGTTATTGCATTATGACGCCATAGTAATTTATGCAAAAGAATATATATATCATTAAAAACCAGCCAACACTTAGACAATCCCAATATCAATAATAATCAACAATTTCATACTGTTGTCAAGACAACCTCCTTTTAACAATAAAGGTGAAATCCACTTCTATTAATGGCCCAATATATTTATAGAGACACTAAAGATTGCAACTTGACCACAGAGATTGAAATTATTGATACAAAGAGGTTTATATAAACCTATAGCCAGGTAAATATAATCTGTTCCGAGTACATACTAAAAAATAGTCAATTATAACATTACAAACTGCAATTATAATTTTCAAATTGCATCCAAAGTATTACTTAAATAATAAGTGTAATAATGCGCAAGGCTAAATGGGTTTGTAAGTAATCATTAAAAACTAGTCAACACTTAGACAATGCCAATATCAAGACAGTAAACAATTTCAAACTGTTGTCAAGGCAACCTCCTTTTAACAATATATATATATATATATATTAAAAATGATTTTGTAAATTGTATGATGGGTAAATAATATAATTTTTTATTACTATTAATTGATTTAAGAGTGACACTTTTGAATATAATGAAAGATATATATGATTTTGAGAGGGAAATCATAAGCTTTTCTTGCGTCTTCATTCTCACACTAGTAAAGCTCAAATAGAAATAGACGCCAAAAAAAGTGAAAGGTTTGCCATTAAAAAGCTGAGTAAGAAACTGGCCTATATAATTTTTCCATGCTGACGTCTTAGTGAGTGTTAAATTTAAGTTTATATTTTTGTATATTGTTAACTAGTCAGACAATTTGTTTTTTTTTTTGATGTTAAAAATACTGTAATACCAAACCATATACGCTAAGCATGAAGTATTTGTGTTAATTGCCAGCGATTACAACTTCAGTCATTCATAACTACTAAACATATATATATATAGTAAGCGATAATTTGCTCTTCCCTCGTATATGTATGTAAATGAATTATATCCTGGACATGAAGGGTCATAGTGACTTATGGTCAATATGGGTATGATGGGAAGGTTGGCATCAACGTGGGTTTTGAGTGTTCCATCGTCAGATTTTCAATGAAATGGATAGCTGAAGAGTTGTGGGGTGGAATGGATTGAAGCCTGTCCATTAAAGTACGAAGATTGGCTATATTAATATAAACTGAGCATTGATTTATATATGTGTGAAGATGATAATCTGGACCAATTAACGAGTGCTGGTTTAGTACAAAATACGTATATTGGTGATTATTTATGTTTTCGACATGTGAGTGATCAAGGGTGTTAGCAGTATGAGATAGCGTGGATAGTTGAGGGTCGTGTAAAAGTCTGAATTCAAACCTCCAATATATTATATATTGGAATGCAGGTATTAAACAGCCTGTACTGTAGTAAAAAATCATATATTAAAAATTAAAATATACTTTGTGTTTTGCTTATTTATATCCATATTCTAAGTTAACATGGAAACTTGTGAAATAATTTGATGTGAATGATATTTTAAGTATTCAGAATAAATTTTTATGTTTAATATACTTTTGTTATAAATTTTGAGATTAAAATGTTTAAGTCATTTGAAACTTTAAAAGCACTTTTTAAAAAAGAAAACAATCAATTTTTTATTTCTTTTCGGGTTTACTAGTTAATAAAAAATATCGCGTCAATTTTTAAAAGTGAAAAAAATGTTTTATGTATGATGTATTGTGCAATTTTCTCATATTTCAAAAATATTTTTATTTCTGTAAAAAAACTGTTATATATTCTTTAATTATCAGATTCTGTTGAAATATGAGTTTTTTCTGATCTTTATTTCTTACGGATGTCATTAAATTATTATATCCTAAAAAATGACCTTGAATATATTATTTTGCAGCATTTTATGATAAAAAGAGAGTAAAAATAACTCTTGCATTCTTACTATTAATGTTGTTTTCTTCAAATATTGCACTCGTAATTTAAAACATAAAAAAAATTACATTTAAATATATATAGATGCATTGAAATCTTAAACCGGATTCCAAGAGATTGTAAAAGACCCAGAAAAAGACCATCTGTGAGATGGCTAAAATAAGAAAGTGAGCAGCGATAATGTGGAGAAGAGAGGCTAGAAATTGGAGAAGATGGATTGAACTTGGGGAGATCGCCATCCTGCAGTGGATTGTTAATGATTGACAATGATGATGATGATGTAGTAAATACAGAAGAGAGGCTAGAGATCAGAGAAGATGGATTGAACTTGGAGAAACCTTCATTCTGCAGTGGACTGATAATAATTTACAATGGTGATGATGATATGTAGATGTTAGACAGAAATGTCTAAATAATGCAAGATAAAAAAATCATGACCTCAGCATCTATTAAGGTGTGGCAAACTCATCTTCAAGGATGAAGGTCGCATTATATTGCAATCATCATTGCTTATACAGTTAATGCATCAGCATTTTTCTAACCAATTGAAATTAACATGCCACCTTTTACCTATCTAATAAGAACTAAATATTTATTTTCAATCCGTATTAGATGAGCCATATATGAATGCTTATATGTGCATATAAAAACAGATGCGTTAATTACAATGCCATAAGATTTTTTAAACACATATTATATATGTTAAAATATAAGTATGTAAGATAGTATATAATCAAGCAGAAATTATTATAGTAAAAGATGAAATCAGGAAGATATATAAGAATGATTGAACCAATAGAATAAATATGTTGTTAAAACAGGACTTAATACATAACTCAAACATATGTTTTAATTGAAAAGATGTAGTTCTATTTATACTGTAACTCTATTAATTTTTTCCCCTTTATCTATGTAATTCTATAAGTAGTATTAATTCACTTCCCAAGAAAGGATTAAACTTTTATTTCACAATTTAACTAATAACTCACTGAGCAATGCTTTCAACTTGAGAGATCATAATCATAATGCTAAAACTTATAGGGAACGTGCTATTATTAGGAGAAAACATGACATTAATACTTAGTAGTTAATATGTAAATTTGTAAGATACATATTTGACTTTCATGTCAACAATGTACAAGGCTTTTTTTTATTTATTGTGTGGATGTTATTAGTAATAAACCATACCATTTTAAATTTTCTTTTCTGATCACTGTATTCTGTAGACGATGTGCTAATTTGTACATCAGAGAATAAAATTTTTAAGATATGAAATAATATAATGCAGATCTCATCTTTATTATGGACTATAGAACAAGAAGACAAACATATGGGAATAAAAATTTTGAATCTTTACTTACAAAAATTCGTCAATGAGATAAATTATAAAATGGTGATAAAAATGTTCAATTCCCATGGGGTAGTTCATCCCAAGTGGTGCACTCCCATATCCCATAATCTGATTGACTCGAGATGTTTTCTTTATAGAAATCAAATGCAGTGTATTTAAATCATGATCAGCTTAACTAGCCTGTTAACAAAATAGTCAAATTATTAGTTGATTAGAAGGTCCTGTGATATTTGTGAGCACTGGATGTGATTGTTCGGATTTTGATTTTGGAATCTTAGTTATCATTACATCACTGAATTAAATTACACAGAATTAATTCCAATGAATAATTAATCAGTTTCTAGCGATTGTTTATATGGGTTATTGCAAGGCTAGTAACTGAACAACAAGAAATGTAAAAGGTTGGAATATCTTCACTTAAACCCAATAAAATATCATATGATTACTATTTTCCTATGCTTACATAAGCTGTTATAACAGTAGGAAACTCCCTATAGAGTAGTACTGTCACTGTAAACTGTAGTAACCAATGGATGAAAGAATGTTTGTGCATAAAATCCCTATCAAGTGCCTACTCATCTAATATTTCCAGACTAGTTTCTGGCTTGTGGCCTTCATCAGTGAGAAGCTTTGGATCTGAGAGCACCGCACTTAGATCTTGGGATCTAATACAATCCTTCAGTAGCCAACTTTAACCTATTTTGGTAACTATTATTCTGTTTTCATCTTGGGCTTATAGCTCTATAGCTAACTCAGTAGGTAAAAGGTGGCTACTTAAGGATTATACTAGATCCTGATATCTAGATGCAGTGCTATCAAATGCAAGGTTCTTCACTGATGAAAGTCACAAGCTAGAAACTGGCTTGTAGGAAGAGTTTTCTACTGATTTAATATCCTTGTTTATTGTATTCATGCTCAGTATTTGTAACAGATATCCTAAACCTCGAATCATTGTGTGGGGTTTAGGATAAGAGAATTTTTTATTAATGCAGAAGAAAGGTTTTGACTGAAATATACAGTAGAAAGCTTGCCCAAGGAGTAGATTGTAAGTATCGAAACATTCAAATTGTCGAGAAAATTTTAATGCTAATTCTTTGATGATTTTGAATATTTGTGTTTTATGCTGTATTATTGGCCAAAACTTGATTATTTTATACAATTTACTAAGCCAAAACCCACTTTACTAAATTAATAACAACACATAATTTGATAAGCAAGTCTCTGGAAATCAGAGCTATGTAAAGCACCCCAAAATATTATTTTGATAGCAATGAGATAAGTGTTCATTGTAGGAACGTCAAGCAACATATATGAATTGAGAATGGTATGTTGGATAAGATGATCACAAAAATCAAAATTCATAAAAAAAATTATCATTAAGGATTGAATTTTTTTTATACAGGATATACAAGCATTTAGGATAAAAATTACGAAAAGATAATTACAAAACAAAAATGTTAACTATATAATTTTTTTCACTTATGAAATATAACACCCTATATTGAACTTCAAAGGATCTTCTTTTATTAAGTAGTGCATAAATATAAATTAATTTCTTAGGTAAATATTAGAATACATTTATTTTGTATGTTTTTAATAAAAATATTTTTTAGTCAAAAATTTTGAATAATTTGAATAATTTGAATAATTTGAATAATTTTGAATAATTTGAATAATTTGGTTACCATATTAAATAATATTTGAAATACAGACATTGTTCTTATACTTGGAGCTTAATTATAAATATAAGAGATTTGAACACAGACTTTCAAGCACCCTTCACCTATCCACACTATCTCAAACCACCGATACCCATGACAACACACATGAAGAAAAAATAATTAATCAAATAATCACCAATTTTAGTATTTTGTGCTGAATCATCATTTATCAGTTGGTCCACATTATCATCCCCCCCCACATATATATATATAATCAGTGTTCAGTTTATATTAAGATAGAAAATCTACATACTTTAATGGATAGGTTTCAATCTACTCCAACCTCCAACTCTTTAGCCATCCATACCATCCAAAATCTGAAGATAAAAAGCCCAAATCCCATGCTGATGCCAATATTATTGTTATGCCCATGTTGACTTCAAGTCACTCTGACCTTTATGTACAGCACCTTATTCATTTAAATATATAGAATAGGGATGGGCAGGATGCAGGCTTAAGGTGTAACATTTGAAATGCAGGCATTCTCCAGGAATATAAAAAATGTGAAGAATATGAGGTATATGAAGAATGACTGTATTTCAAATATTACACATTAATCCTGCATACTGCCCATCCCTCTTCTATGTATTTAAATGGATATGGTCCTTATACATGAGGGGGTCAGAGTCACTTGAGGTCAACATGAGCATAACAATAATATTGGCATCAGCATGGGATTTGGGCTTTCCATTTTCAAAATTTTCAATGGTATGGATGGCTGAAGAGTTGGAGACTGGAGTAAATTGAAGCCTGTCCATTAAATTATGAAGATTAGCTGTCTTAATATAAACTGAGCACTGATTTTATATATATATGTGTGTGTGTGTGTGAGTGACAATAATTTGGACTAACTGATGAGTGCTGGTTCAGCACAAAATACATATATTGGTGATTATTTACATTATGTGGTCATGTGTTTTGGTGGTATGAGATAGTGGGGATAGTTAAGGGTGCTTGACAGTCTGTGTTCAAATCCCTATATTAACCATATTAAGTAAAAATATGTTTTTTTTTTAAAAAAATTGAATCTTTTCAAGGTTCAAAATTGTTAATCAGTTGTGTATATTTACATTAATGACTGATTAAAAAAAATACAAATCTTTTACAATCATATTTATAAAGCTCACAGTGACTGCATCTATGAAATAACAAGAGAATGTGGAATAAGAAAATGTGCATTGATGAGAATGTCTCATCAATATATTTATTGATGAAACCAGTTACCCTGTTGAACAGTGATTAAAAAACACAAACTAGTGGTTAGAAAAGAAAAATCAGAATTGCTTACAGTAGCAGACCATATGTTTTACTAATAAACATAAATTTCAGCTGGGAAAATCTAGAAGAAGAAAAAGCACAGAGAAGAAAATTCAAAGAAGCTGCTCATATGATAATGCAAGTAATCCTATAGGTCAACCCAGTGTGGCAATACATAATGTCTGGAAGTCTCTAATTAAACTTGCTCTTAGAAATAAATTATAAAAACATTGGAAGGACAGGAGGGTTTAAACTTCGAATAGTAGCTATAGTAGCTACTATGGGAATATTTAACGATACCTGGGCAATTTATCAATTGCCTAAAATCTGAATATTCCACCACCCCCCCCAAAAAAAAAAACCAAGAACTCACAATTATGAATAATCCTTTGCAGCCTCAAGCTCAACCAGGTATTGCTGGAGGTTTAAACACAAGATAAACCATAGTTAGCAATGCTTAATAACCATAAGAATATATTGTTTTCATATTGTATTTCTAATTGACCAATAACTTCTAATTTTTTAAAAAAAAGTCTTAAATGATGTTATATTGCTAAGACTTCTAATATATGGTTTGGCTGAAGATCTCCCAGCTCCATATAGCTATTTGAGTAAGATAGCTGGGTTTGAAGACATTTAAGTGCCTGAAAATTTCAGATTTTTTACTCAATAGTTAACTCTTAGATAAATGCTGGCTTTGTGTTGGTATTTTTAGATTTAGTGTCTGAAACTATCTTAGCGCCTCACTGAGGAGTGCCAAAGCATGAAACCATTGGTCAGGGGATTAGGTGTAGTTTTCAGGTAGAGATATCACAAAGCTTATTGAGGATTAACAGAACACAAACAAATAACTTTTATATTTAATAGTTATATCTATTTATCAGCACTATATATTTTGATTCATTTTAAAAAATATATATTTATTATTATTTTGGCAATATAATAATCATTTTGTTTTTTTGGTTTAGTAACTATTTTTATTAGGGATAAAAAGTAAATTTTTGAAGCAAAAAAAAAATATATATAAAAATATTTGATATAATTTATTTAGAACTAAAACGTAAATATTGTTAATAATTCATTTTGTTATAAATTTCTCATTGCTGTATCTAGGTTTAAGTATAAAATTTAATTATTAAATATATAAAATTCAATTATAAATTCCATTTGCCAATTAGTGAAATATTTTCTGAATTTTTTATTATTCCTACTAGTTTGACTGTCAGAAATAGTAATCATATTATAAGACAATATTTAACATAATGATGTTTATTATGTTCTACTTAAAAGTAATATTAAAGGTCTGGATAATAAATCCTTGGTAGTTACATATTAGACCTGTTGTGACGTTTCACATATGTATGATTCTGTCGCTACTAATACGTAAACCTTATAAAGTAAATTTTTAACAATACGAAAAGTATAAATTTGTACACTAAAATAATAAACGCATTACGATACTAAATAAAAGTCAATAGTTGGGAGTTTTTAATATGGCATTCTTTCACTGCAAACACTTCCCCTCCTAAGAAAGATGTGGCATTCTGCATAGCAAATGCAGGCAGCAATTTGATGAGATGGCAAGATTTGAAAGTTTTTGGTGGACTGATACATGTGTGAAATGTCACAACAGGTCTAATATGTAAGTACCAAATACTTAAATGAAGAATCACTTAGTTATTGATAGTATATAAGAAACCAATGTGCTTTCTTTTTTGCAGCAGATCATGTGACATTAGATTCTCCTTCCTAAAAAATGCAGTACTCTGCTGTCACAAACATAGGTAGCAATTTGACCGAGATTGTAAGATTTGAAAGGTTTCAGTGGACTGATACATATATGAAATGTCACAACAGGTCCAATATGTAAGCATCAAATACTTAAATGAAGAGCCACTTGACTATTGATGGCATATAAAATATCAAAGTGCTTTTTTCCTCAGATCATGTGACATTTGATCATCTATGTTCTACATTAAAAACAATAGTGTGAATCAACTGTTGTATGGTTTAGTGCAGTGGTATAATGTCAGATATTGGAGCATAAGGTTTTCAAATCAATCCCAGTACTGGCACTTAAAGCCCTTACACTTCTTATGAACTATCAAACAAAGAGCTGTTTTAACTGATTAAACTGAAATTATTAATCTTATTCAATTGAGAATTAGTCCAAACCCTTTAGATCTTAAATAAACCCTGTGATAAACTGTATATGGGATTTATTATTTATGGAGGGTTGCTATTGTTTGCTACTTTTTAAATGTACCTTATATATTTGTCACATACAAGCAGTCTTCTATATTTATAAACCTAACTTATATAAAAACACTAAACATCACATGATCACCATTCCTTTCACTTACACACACATAGGCAAAACTCTCCATACAGTAGCACTACTCAGTGCAAACCAGGGTAATCAATGGATTAAGGAATGTGTGTAAATAAAATCCCTAGTGCCTACGCATTCAATATCCACAGACTAGTTATTAGCTTGTGACTTTCATCAGTGATGAACCTTGGATCTGAGTGCACTGCACCAACCCTCCAGCAGCCACCTTATACTTCATTAGCTACCTATAAAGCTTTGAGTCCAAATGAAAACACAATAATGTCTTCAATTCAAGCTCATTAGTTTGTATAGTTATATAGATCTGAATTCAGTTCAGCATCCATATTTTTTGGAGTCTTTGGTTCTTTAATAACTATTACTGCCCAAATAGGTTTATGGTGACTGTGGTTATTAAAGAATCAAAGACACCAAAAAGTACAAATGTTGATCTGAGTTCAGGACTATATGAGCTTGAATTGAAAACATTATTGTGTTTTCATTTTGTATTCAAAGCTTTATAGTTAGATAATAAGGTCAAGGGTGGCTACTGCAGGGTTGCATTAGAACCTAAGATCTAGGCGCAATGGTCTCAGATTCAAGACTCCTCACTGATGACAGCCACAAGCTAGAAACTTCTCTGGGGATATTGAATGAGTAGGCACTGGATAGGAATTTTATGCGCATCCATTGGTTACTCTGGCTTGCACTGAGTGGTGCTACTGTATCAAGAATTTTGCCTCTGTGTTTATATAAAAACACATTTTAATAAACAAAAACAACACACAAAATACTCAAAAATACATTACATGAGTCATTGCAACCATCACTTTTTTCCCCTATACTGTTGGAACATATCAAGTGGTAAAACTAAGTACAAGCTTGAGTAATCAGTATTTACTAAATGCACATATGAATTGAATTATTATTTATTTATTTTAATTCAAAAGTAATTTAAAGTGTTTCAGTAACATCTTCATGCTCTCATTTCTAGTACTTAAGATTTGCCCATACTTAAGCATTGGCTTGAAAGAATAGGTGGATTCATTCTGTTCTTTCACAAAGACTTTATCTTGTGTTGGAAGTGAGAGTATTCATTTATTATTAAGATTCATAAAGTGCATGTGTATTAGCTTGAAAAGCTGATCATTAGTTTATTACAATTCATAAACATCACACTATATAAAAATAAATAACTCATTTACATATGTTTAATTTCATTTTAGAATGACGTATCATAAATTCTAGTAAATTTTGCAGGCGTCATTTATTCAGACATAGTAAAAGTAATTTAAAATGATTGGTTAATATCTTCATGCTCTCATTTCCAGTTACTTAAGATTTGACTATACTTAAGCGTTTGGGTTGAAAGATTAGGTGGATTCATTCTATTCTTTCACAAAGACTTTATCTTGTGTTGGAAGTGAGAGTTTTCATTTATTTATTAAGATTCATAAAGGGCATGTGTATTAGCTTGAAAAGCTGATCATTAGTTTATTATAATTCACCTTTATAAATCATCACTTGTGAAAAGAATGGAGCATGCAGGATATTTTACAATGTATATGAAATTTAAAACAACAATAAATATTTAAATTTAACAGTTCTGAAAAATAGCTATAATATGTCATTCTCTGAACAATTATATATGATCATTACTCATGATCCAATCACATGATATATTTTTTAATTTATATACTGCTACGTTGTCAAAAGTTATTTTGCTATTTTGTATAAAAATATTTAAAAAAATTAAGTCTAAAGTATAGTTTTGTTTTTTATTCCATATTTTAATAATAAGTTGTTGTTTTTTTTTACTTAATGCTTACAGCCATATGAGTGATCAGAGAGGATAGATTTGTTAGCAACATTTTAAAATAATCACAAAGAATTAACTATATATAACCGATTTACTGCAGGCAATCATCTCACTATTCAACTTAGTCACTGGATAGTATATAGATTTATTTTGAATTATTCTTAATGTATAATTTTGAGTTATATTCAAAGATTTGTTAACTAATAAAGACTCCTTACCATATGGCTATACCATATGCAATTGTACTGACCTTATTTTATTTATATATATCTAAAATAATTTTTTGTGATGATATATATTTTACTGTGTAAAAGAAAACATTTTCTTATTTCAGCTTCATTTACAGAATGTTAATGTGTTTATCACATCTAATATAACTTCTAAATATGAAATTTCATAAGTTCTTTCAATTTTATTTTTAGATTAATGTAAAACTCGCATCTTCAAACCCTGTATACAATCATTTTGAATAGGAGAATGCCATAAGTTCTCAAAAGCACTAAGCCACATTTACTTTATTGAATAACACCTATAGTTGCGTATAATCCCACTTATTACAAATGCAATTTATCCACTCTACTTTGAACCCTTTTTAGCAAAAACCTTTTATTGTACATATATGCATACATAATCTTATATTTCGACTATTCTGTAGTCTTCTTCAGAGCCATTTTTACTCTTGTTTTTTAAAAGTATAAATGGCTCTGAAGAAGATTGCAGGACAGTCGAAATGGAAAATTGTGTATGCATATATAAACTAAAAGGGGCTTTGAAGAAGACTGCAGGACAGTTGAAACATAAGATTGTGTATGCATGTATAAAGTAAAAATGCTCTGAAGAAGACTGCAGGAAAGTAGAAATGTAAGATTGTGTTTGCATATACAAAGTAAAAGTGGTTCTGAGGACGTCTGCAGGACAGTCAAAATGGAAGATTGTGTATGCATATATAAAGTGAAAGTGGCTTTGAAGAACACTGCAGGACAATTGAAATGTAAGATTGTGTATGCATATATAAAGTGAAAGTGGCTCTGAAGAAGACTGCAGAATAGTCGAAATGTAAGATAGTGTTTACATATATGTACAATAAAAGGTTTTATTAAAAAGTGTTCAAAGTAGAGTGGATAAATTGCATTTATATAATACATTACAGCAAAATAAAGGAAGTGGCGAATTTGGTAATATTTCACACTTATTACATTTATTACATTGTTTTATTATAATTTAACAAGAAACCATGACTATATAACCATTTCAATATACAATTTACTGCTGATGTTACTAACACTGTATCATCGACATAGCAAAATATGACCGAGTAATAATGCAAATCTGTTAACCCCATTGCTATAAATGACATATAACAGAGCTAATCAATTGAACTCTTTAATATATCGTATTCAGATTTCAGACAATTGCAAAACCCATAATTACAATTTACTATTTGAATTATTTCCTGTAGAAAAGAAGTTAACTACTTACCTACAGTACTTCTTAGTTTATCAGAAGAGAAAGACATACAATGTTTAAATCATGAGAAAACATATCAAAGCCTTTTGTTAGATCTAGGTATACTTCTACAGTTTTCAGTTCAAACATCAAGTGATTTTGAAAGGCCATATGATTATTTAGTGCTATTTCTGCTGATCTCTTTGGTAAAAATCATATTGTTCATTGAAGAAAATTTAGATTTTATAAGAAATGAAAGAATTCTTTCTTTAATGTTAACATCAAATCTTAAACAAGGCAAAACTCTCCATACAGTAGTGCCACCCTGTGCCAGAGTAATCAATGGATGCCAGAAGGCTTGTGTATAAAATCCCTATCTAATGCCTACTCATTTAATATCCCCAGACTAGTTTCTGGCTTGTGGTCTTCATCAGTGAGGAGCTTTGGAACTGAGAGCACTGCACCTAGATTCTAGGACCTAATGCAACCCTACAGAAACCACCTTTTATCCCTACTTAAATATGAAACTATGAGAATGAAATTGAAAACACAATAATATTTTCAATCTAGGCTCAATAGCTTACATAGTCATATGGGTCTGAACTCAGTTCAGCACCCATACATTTTGATGTCTTTGGCTCTTTAACAACCATAGCCACCACTATGGTTGGAACAGGGTCACACTACTGTATGGAGAGTTTTGCCTTGTTTATAAACAATTATGTGCTAGTATAAGAGATGGTGATCATGTGATGCTTAACATCAAATCTTGAAATAAAGAACAGAACTGTTACAGGCTGATAGTTTTCTATATTTACTTTTCCACCATTTTTAAAGGTAGGTGTTATAATTACAGATTTTAAATATTGTGGAAAAATATCATTTTTAACAACTAAGCAAATAATGCACTATAAGTATTAATGTATTTAAATTTCTAATATGACTAAGTGTACTAAAATGCAGGTAATGATGAAGCTAAGTACAAATTGTAATATTAATTTGCTGAGTATTTTCGAGAAGTTTTATCTACTCATAATCATAGCAAATGGGTTGTGTGAGCATGCTAGAAAATGTATGCAACAAATATTTAAATATATGCAAAATAGATTAAAAAGTCACTATTTGAAGAGAGAGAGAAGCATCTTCCATTCACTTTATATCGGAAGTGTTGTTAGCTATAAGCCATGCTTCTTTGCACATTAGCACATTTAGACACATTATGTGTTTAATTGGGAAGTCTAAATTTTTTTTATTCTTAAATTTTTAAGTGAAATGAAATTGATAATCCATCTTTACCCGCACTTTTTTTATTCTTGATATTTCTTATTACATCAACAATTTCATGTTTTTATATATCCAGACACACAAAAAGGTAATATAATTTCTCATTACCTAATAAGAGAATGTGAATGCCTTATCACAGGTCATACCACTCATGTTGGGAATAATGTACATTGTTTGAGGCTATATGTAGACCTATTATACGTTACCATTAATGAAATGAAACTCTAGTTGTTATATATTTTTGTCTTTGCTCACATTTCATTTATACGTTTCACAAAGTTAGCTGAGTAGTGCAATATGGTGAATGAGTTTCATTTCCAATCTATGTTTTTGTACTAACAGGATGATCACTAATAAACAAGGCAAAACTCTTCTTACAGTAGTGCAACCCTGTGGCAACCAGAGTAATCAATGGATGCCAGAAGGCTTGTGCATAAAATCCCTATCTAATGCCTACTCATACAATATCCCCAGACTATTTTCTGGCTTGTGGCCTTCATCAGTGAGGAGCTTTGGATCTGAGAGCATTGCACCTAGATCTTAGGATCTAATGCATTTCCTCCATTGATTACTCTGGTTGGCACGGGGTGGCATTACTGTAAAAAGAGTTTTACCTTGTTTATAAATAGTATAAGAGATGGTGATCATGTGTAACCTGGGGCACAATTATGGGAATTTAGTATTATAGTCACCTCAGATATAATATCCATACGATGTGCAGTAAATATTGTGATTGTGGATTCATCGTTATCAGTAATAGAATTTAAGCTAATAATGCTCTTCGGAATGTTCATCATAAATGATCATTGGGTTTATGTATGCATAAAGTAATCATCATAAAATATACTTGACATTCCATGGACTTCTATTTCAGCTGGTGTAATATGCTCCAATTCATTTTTCACAAGGCATGCAGTTATCAATATATATATAAAGTTATGTGCCTTCCATTCCTATGACTGAATTAAATTCTTGTCCAAATAAATCTAATATTTTTTCAGATTCAATCTCAATATTTTCTTTTAAAGTAGCTGTGTATAGCAATTCCAATTAAGTATTCAGTATAGGTTTTTAATTGAGTATCATGTTGGTTTTAGATAAAGTAAAACAAGGATGGATAACTACTACTTCAATTCCCAGCAGCTGGCTACTAGCAAGTCTTATGAGTAATACTTTCTCTGGACTGTTAGAGATATTGGCTTTGTGAAAAGCTACTAAATACTGCTTTATCCTCATTTCTTTATATAACTTCTTCATTTTTAATCATTATTGATCCACTGAAGTATTAAAGATCTCTCAAATCTTAGTCCAGTTAATTTCTTTTCTCTATGCCACCCAAACAAATTGTCTTATTTTATTTATCCATCTAACATGTGGTCTCTTTCTGGGTCTTTTACAATTTCTTGGGATCCAATTTAGATTACAATTGTCCATCATCTCTTCAAGTAATATGACCACTCTATCTCCATTTCAGAGTCTTAATTGTTTCAAAGATGTCAATGATACTGTCCGTTCCCTGGCACTTATTTCACTTTTGATCCTTTATTATTACTTTCAATCTATATCTCTCGTACTTCAATGGGTGGTCTGATGTCTCTATATTGTTCTTTTATTATGTTCCAAATTTCTGCTTCATAAGTAAAAACTTATAAAAAAACACATTATATATATTCTTAATAACTTATTTCTATTAAAATCCCTCTATCCAAGTTTAATTCTATGATTAATTTCGTCCTTTATTTATAGTAATAGTCTGACTAAGGCATTTGTAGTTGTTAACATTTTAAATTCACGATTATATCAATCTTTATTTTTTCCTGGAAAAAGCCATCGAAGATTATTTTAGATTTAATCGTATTTATCTTTAGTCAGACTTTTTGACTTTCATCTAATTACTTGTGCAAAATTTTCTGAAGCTCATTATTTTCAAAATAGCTCCATCAACTACAAAATGTAGATCACTTAGATAAGCTCTATCTATTTTTATTCCCTTAGTTTTCCAATTCTAATTCTCAAAACTATATATAATACTATAAGAATTTAAAATATCAGTATTGTTTTAATAAACCAAGGCATAATATTTATATAAAAATCTCATTTTCATTTTATTAAAAAATAAATAAAAAAGATAAATTTATTTTAAATATTATCAAAATAATGACATACTATTAATTTTAATCTATTATGTTTTCTAATAACTAAGTTGAAGCAAGTAAAAGAGTGATATGCATACAGTATTTGAATTAAAGTTTTTAGATAGTCAAATTGAGTGAAACATTTTATTATACCTAACATTCTGTCTCTGATATATATTAATCATTCACTTTCTAAATAAATAATTGTAATACAAATCTAAATCGATACTTTGCGTGCAAAAATATAAAATAATATAGGCGCTACTGGCACCTGACCACAAAGCTACTTTTTACTTAAAAACAAAATCACCAATAAACGTATTTCATGCTAAACCAGCAATCATCAGTTGGTCCAGATTACTATCCTCGCACGCATATATAATCAGTGCTTAGCTTTATATTAAGATAGCCAATCCTCATACTTTAATGGACAGGCTTCAAACTATTCTAAATCACAATTCTTCAGCCTTCCATTTCATTGAAAATCTGATGATGGAACGTTCAAAGCCCTAGTTAATGACAAGGTTGTCATCCTATCCATGTTGACATATTAGTCATTCTGACCCCTTACGTACAGGAGAATAATCCATTTATACATACATATATGAGGGATGGGCATCCCTTTTATACACTATTTATATCCCTCACATAGGTATGTATAAATGGATTATTCTCCTGTACATGAGGGGTCAGAATGACTAATATGTCAACATGGGTAGGATGACAACCTTGGCACTAACTAGGGCTTTGAACGTTCCATCATCAGATTTTCAATGAAATGGAAGGCTGAAGAGTTGTGAGTTAGAATAGTTTGAAGCCTGTCCATTAAAGTATGAGGATTGTCTATCTTAATATAAAGCTGAGCACTGATTATATATATATGTGAGGATAGTAATTTGGACCAACTGGAGATTGCTGGTTTAGCATGAAATACGTATATTGGTGATTATTTATTTTTTCAACATGTGTGTGATCAGGTTGGTCAGCAATATGAGATGGCGCTGAGAGTAGTGGGTCGTGTAAAAGTCTGAGTTCGAATCCCGCCTATATTACATATATGAATGCAGGTTTTAGCCTGTGCTATGTATTAAAAACAAAATAAAAATTTAACCTTTGAACTTTGCGTAATTTGCACATAATTACTTCACTCAGAGCTATGAAGATGAGAGCACGTCTCTTGAAAGCGTTTGCAGAATAATATAATTTTATTTTGATGTTAAGCAAAAAGTAGCTTTGCAGTCAGGTGCCAATAGCGCCTATATTATTTTATAAATAAGTGATTATTTTTGCTTAAAAAAGCCTGCCTTGAGAATATTTATTATGTCTAACTAAGAAAATTGTTAATTAAAATCGAGACTATTCAAAATAAGTTCAAGATTTTATTGTGATTAGATGGCGAAGTAGTGTTTATAGTTTACTAAGTTTTTTCTTCTTCTTTAGAACATACATTTTAACAACATAATAAATGAAAAAAAAAAATAGATAAAAAATAAGTATTATTCCAAATTAAGAATAACTTCAATAAGCAAAAATTGTAAGTAAATCAATCACAGTAACTGAAATTTATTCAGGATATACATATATAACACAACCGAAAATAGTACTAAAAGTGAAATAAATTACAAGCAAGAAGAATAAAAGCGTTTTAGACATAATAAAACGTCTTTGGTTATATGCTTATGATTACACTGTTAGACAAGGCGTTAAAAGCTGATAGAAACCAGACCCTATCTTGCATGAGAGTGTTGTAGAGAAATTTCACTACAGAATTATTATTCATTAAATGGATAATCTCTAGTCTAATGAATGACTAATAAAAATTATTAATATATTTTCATCAACTGGTTTACGTCATAGTTTTGAGGGCAGTACATTTGACATCAATTCAGTTGTAGTTATTGACTATCTGTATATATACTGAACAGTGATAAAGATATTGTAAGAGATTGTGATCCAAACCGACTGATGAGTGCTGGTTTAGCACAAAATGACCATCTTGGGAATCATACATCTTTTTCACACGTCTTTAATCACATGTTTATGATTACATCCCTTCATACAGTGCTAAACGTAAATAGAAACCAGTTCCTACCTCGTATGAGAATTTTGAAGCGAAAGTTACACTACAAAAATATCCATGAAGTGAATGCTCTCTTGCTAATAAATGATTTCAAAAAATTAATAATAATATAACATTTATAGAATTTGGGTTCAGCATATTACATAATAATTTCTCACCATAGCGTTGGTGGCCTAGTGGTTAGCATAGTTGCCTTCAAAGCAGCTGGTCCAGGTTCGCTTCCTAGTCAACTCATTTGACATAAGAAAAAAAAAAGAAAAAATAATTTGCGAACATTTATTATTTTATAACAAATAATTAAAGTAAAATAATTGAACAGTTTTATTATTCAGGATTTCATAACAGGTTTAAACACCAGAAGTTACAGTGTTACAGATGTGATCTGTGAACGTTGATGCCCAGAACCATCTACTTTGTGTTCAGTATAAACGAATAATGGAATTATGAAATATTTTGTGTATTTGAACAAAAATAATTTGAAGATCCCATATAAAATTTGCATCTTAAAAAATGTTTTACTAAAACCAAATATTGATTCCAACTCAATTGAAATAAAACAACTATATAAAAATTAATATTTTCTTTATTATTGGACCGGTTTTTAACCTATATTAGGATCTTTTCTACTATGATCACATGACCTTATATCTATCAATACTCCCTCTAACTTTCATTTTACACAATCTTTTCATATACTCATATAACCTATTTACATATATATATATTCCCCCTTTCTTTTATTTATATCTACATATTATTTTTGTACATTAACTACAATTAAATAATTATAGATATATACACCATAAATTATATACTACTTTACATAAACTTTATTGAATTAATTATATACATATATTTTATACATTAAGCTAAATTATATATCATTTTTCATGTATTTCTAATTACCATACCAACAAATAAAAACATATCTATCCATAAGTAACTAATTATTTACATATAACATATGTATTAATTTACAAAAAACAAACAAAAAAAAATACCAAATCAAACATATATTACATTTTCCAATATATATATATAATAATTAATTTAATAGAATTTATGTAAAGTAGTATATAATTTATGGTGTATAATATATGTATATAATTACTTAATTGTAGTTAATGTGGTTTTATTTATTGTACAAAAATAATATGCATATATATAAAAACATATTTTGCAGGTTCATCTGTGAAAGATTTTAATTTAAAAACTCCAATGTTCCGATTTGATCACACAAGCCCTCAACTGGAAAATGAAATCTAAAAAAAAACAAATTTCCCTGAATTTTTATTTATTTATTATTATTTTTTCAATTTTATACACCTATTTTTAATTGTGAAATTTCCAGTGCCTCTACAACTATTTTTATGAACACTGTTTACAGCGCCTCTACAATCATATAGTTTTCATTTCCCAGTAGAGGGCTTGTGTGATCAAGTTGAAATGGAGTTTTTAAATTAAAATCTTGCACGGATAAAACCACAAAATATGTTTTTTATATTTGCAAACCATGAAAACATTTGTATGAACACACACATATATATATATACAAAAACAAAAGGGGGGATATGTAAATAGGTTATATGATTATATAAAATGGTTATGAGATAGTGTGGAGAGTGCTGGGTCATGTGAAAGTCTGTGCTCATATACCCTCTATATTACATATATAAACACAGGTATATAGTAAAGCCTGTGTTTCATTTATTACATAATAGAGATGTCTGCCAATGGATTATGTTCTGTACATGAGGGGTCATATTGACCTTAGATCAACATGGGTGTCACAAAAATCTCGGCCTCAGGGTGGCCTTTGAGCATTCCATCATCAGATTTTCAATTGGATAGACGGTTGAAGAGTTGGAGTGTGGAGAAGATTGAAGCCTGTCCATTAAAGTATCAAGTTTGGCTATCTTAATATATATCTGAGCACTTATAGCATATATGTGTAGAGATGGTAATCTGGACCAACTGATGATTGCTGGTTTAGCATGAAATACATATATTAGTGATTATTTATCTTTTCAACATATATGTGTTCAAGTGTATCAGTGTTATGAGATAGTGTGGAGAGTGGTGGGTCATGTGAAAGTCTGTGCTCATATACCCTATATATAAAGTGATTATGTAAAATGAATATTAGAGGGGTGGTAGCAGGATTAACTTATGATAACAATGTGTTATGTATTAGTAAAGGGGTGTTAATTTACTTAGAAAAAGTACAAAGATAAGTAAGACATGCATTAAATGAAAATGTGTCGGCAGCAAAGGAGGCAATTCGAGGGGAAATGGGATGGTTATGTTTTTATATGAGATGCAAAAAGCAAAATAAAAATGTTCAGTAGATTGCAAATTTATGAATAATAAGAGAATAGCCAAAATAGTATTTAATTGGGTTATGAGTAAAGGACAAGTAACAAGATAGATGAGAAAAATAGTATAGTATGTAGAAGATGTGACATTATGTCAATATACTTGTACAAATGATGGGATGATTGTGTTAGGAGGATTGTTAAGTTCTATAGTGGCAAAGAATGTGTTAGAAGAATAGATGCATTAATAAAAAATAGAGAGCTGGAGAGATGGAGAACTAATGTAGAAAGTAAAAAGATTTTAAATATATATAAAAGTAAACAGAATGTTGAATATGAGTAAATTTATGATAATAGCAAAAAAAGAAATTTACTGTTTAAGACTCAAACAGAATCATTAACAACAAGGGAATATACACATAAATGGAGAAATGTGGGTAATATTAATCTGCAAGTTATGTAAGAAAGGCATGGAAAATATTAGGCATCTGTTAATTGGATTTAAATGCCTGCAAGCAGAAAGGGTACAAATAATGAATTGTGGGAGAATAAATATAAACAAAGTGATCATATAGAAAGTGGATTTTGGTTTTTATGCTGGGTTTGGAAAAAAATAATGGGGGTTTAGATATAAAGGCCATAGAGTAGATAAAGGTAATATTGTGAAAATGTGATGGAGCAGGATAAAGAAGAATATGAAAAAAACTTAGTGGGTTGGAAATAGAAAGGGAATTGAAGATGGTTAACAAGTTTCTCTGGGAATAGTGACAGAGATTCCAGACTCCAAGAAAGGAGAAGCCATAGTGCATCACATTGCATGGCATGATTGTATTAGAAAAGAGTATTTTGAAAAGGCCATAATATAGGGCAAAAACCAGTTCAATAAGAAAGAAAATATTTATTTTTATATAGTTTTTTTTTTTCATTTGTGTTGGAATCATTATCAATTATTTGAAAACAACATTATGGATAAATTTATGTTAGGCCATTGTTAAGGAATACAGCCAAATGTATTAAATATTATAATCTTGAAATGTTTGGAATTGATATATATATATATCAGATGCCTATTATTATCCAGCACTACAAAAGAAATTATGGTATGACCCAAAAAATTGGAATGCATATTGTGAAAATGTGCATAAATAATGCATATATCCGTTTTAATTAAATAACAATGGGTTATTCAATCCACAATATCATCATACATTGATTTACAACATATTTTAAAAGCAAAATTTTAGAAAGAAGATTAAGAGGCACACCAATTATATCCTATCTTTAAAATGTGACCAGTGTATTAGAATGTTTTTGATATGCAGATCTGAAATGAATTGCTGACGATGGAACGATGTAGTTGCAAAGAAGCTGATGATGATAAAGTTCAATAATGCATCTGTAAATAAAATAAAAAAGAAATCATTTGGTTAGTTGCATAAGAGGGCATGTGACATTAAGCATCTAAATAGGCAATTCTATTTAATTAATTTAATGAAAGATATATATATGCTGATCTTATCCAGGGAACAGAATACTTTCACTGTCTCAAGTTACCACATGAGATAAATTTTTTAAAACGAGCAATATAGATTAACATACAATTCTTTTTTTTAAATAAATAATTCCATATTTGAAAAGTAAAGCAAGTAGCAAAAGTATTGGACTGTTAATGTATTCCTAATTATGGAATATCTTTTAATGTCAATATTTGATATGATTGTGGAAATACGTTTATAACTAGTACAATATGAAATTCATAATCTTTTTGGGTGGGTGGGCACTATCTTGTAATTTTGAAAATATTCCACTGCAGCTTATTCTGTCAATGAAAGATTCCAAATTTTAATCATATTTCCAAAAATAATAGGACAAAAATGAAATTAAAAAAAATCATAATAATTTTAGCCATGTTTTAACTGCTTGTCAACTGTTAATGTTTGATATCATGTTGTGAGTGGAATTTATTAAAAAATGTATTCAATTTTTTAAAAATTAGCATTAACTTTAGAATACATCTGTTAATACTTTTTTAAAAAGTTAACAAGATACACATGTTTAAGAAAATAATTTCAAAGAAAAAAAATTGTAAACAAATACTTTGACCCTGAAAGGGGATTGTTTAAAATAAAATGTCTCGAAAGCTTCTGGCAGGGATTCTACGCAAGTACCATTTATGTTTCAATATTCACTCAAATTATTGTTCTAAACCAGGGGTTGTCAACCTTTTTATACCTACCACCCACTTTTGTATCTCTGAAAGTAGTGACATTTTCTAACCACCCACCGGTTCCACAGTAATGGTGATTTATAGAGTAGGGAAGTAACTTTATTTTATAAAATTTATAAAGCAGAATTACAGTAAGCTAAAGCATATAATAATAATTACATACCAAATACTTTATGTTGGACTTTTGCTAAGTTTGGCAGAATAAATCTCTATGAAATTTCTTTAAAAAGTCGATTAAATTTTTAAAAAAAAGTGCTTCTGTGTCGGACTAAACCCCTACTTTCCATCATGAAGGCTGGGACACCCTCTAGAGGGTGGTAGGGACCAGGTTGACTACCATTGTTCTAAACAATCTTTCATCAGTAACTTTATTAAACAGTATAAAGATTTATACATTAATGGTTATTGGAAAAAATGTGACAGAATATCTTTTAAATATATGTCATGAATACAATAAAGTTACATTGACTAAATAGTAATATTTACTAAGGCTGTAAACCTTAAGAATATGCATGTGAAAATGCGAAGGTAGATACCTCTACAGGTCTTAACCGCAAGCTTATGCTTTGGAAGAAAAGAGGGAAACCAGGGGAATCCTTTCTTACTTCAACCTATTTTCTATATGAATAGGTGAAGCTGAAGCGGTTAGAACTGAGATCGTGAAGCTATTCAATACTTCACTGATTAAGTCCGCAATTCCTATTACCCATTAGTACTCGTGAAATCTTTCGATTTACAATGAGTCAATGGAAAGATCTTATAGTTAGAAATCTATTACGATAATTTAAAGTTGTAATTATACATTTATTTAAACGCACATTGTTTACGTAAGTAATATTTACTAAGGCTGTAAACCTTAAGAATATGCATGTGAAAATGTGAAGGTAGGGACCTCTACAGGTCTTAACCACAAGCTTTGAGGGGAGAAAAAGAAAAGATTTATTTATAGCCATACCCTGCCTCAAGTTGTATTATGTGATACAATAAAAAATAACTTTTAGTCATAATTTTTTATTAACTTCAGTGTTAATGATTGTGTTCAGATAGTTTTGGGGTCATTTTTAATACCCTGTGCAGTTTTGCACAGCAATAGAGCATCCATTATGGCATTGGGAGATTCTTATATCAATTCTGTCACTCACAAGTCTGTGCTCAAATTTCTTATGAACTCACAAGCAATAAAGTCATTAACCTTTGACCCGCAAAGTTTGAAGCAGTTGGTAGAGTATCTGACTTGGAATTTGATGATCCCAGGATTGATTCTGATGCACAAACTTTTGATGAACTCCTGAGCAAAAACCATGTGTCTTTATATATATATAGCAAGGAAATTAAGTCATATATCATGTGACTTAATTTAATAAGCTTGTACTACAAATGTTACACAATGAGCATGCTAATAGCTCTTAAGCTTTTCCAAATATCCCTATCTTCAGACTGATTTCTAGCTCTGGCTGTCATCAGTGAGGCTCTAGGATATTCAGGCATTAGATTTAAAAATACCAGGTCAAGCCTCATCATTTATCTAATAGTGAACTATTAAATAGATAAACTGGAATTAGACATCCATATGTTTTCAAATCCAGCTATTTAATTTATAGCCATATGGAACTAAACTAAGTTCAAATACACCATATATTAATAGTTTTAGCAATATAAAATCATCAAATCCTCAATAGCACACTTATTATATAACATTTGTAGTACAAGCTTATTAAATTAAGTCATGTGATGTATGACTGGATTTCCTCGTAATTATTGTTTTGTTCTTGAAGCTTTGGTGATTTGTCTATTGCTAAAGCTATTAATATATGGTGTATCTGAACTTAGTTCAGTCCTATATGGCTATTTAAGTTAGTTAGCTGGATTTGAAGACATATGGATGTCTGAAAATTTCAGATTTTCTACTTAATAGTTAACTATTAGAGAAATGCTGGGGCCTGACCGGGAATCTTTAAATCTAATGTCTGAATATCCTAGTCCCTCTCTGATGACAGTCAGAGCTAGAAACTGGTCTGAGGATAGGGATATTCAGAAAAGCTTGTTAAGAGCTATTTGCATACTCATATATATATATATAAGTACATCTGTACGTCAGGAAGCAAGTAAGTTGAAAGTAAAAAATAAATAACAATGAAAGAAACCCTGAGAACAGCTACCAATTGCAATAATAGTGAGATTGATACAAAATTTGGTGAGACAGCACCATCTATTTCTAGTTGTCTATAAAGCAGATCCTTGATTTAGAATATAATTTACCAAATTTATCTTCTATATATCGTATTACACATCAAATTTACTTATGCAAAGATCACCTTAACTTAGAAAATGACAGCTTGATAGGACATTAAGATTTAATTAGATTTTTAAAAAATCAAAATTTTCATTATTATGTTTTTAATGTTTACAGTAATATTACCAATATCCTTTGGTATTGAATTTGTTCATTTTTTAAAAATATCTTTTCCTATATACATTTATTTCTAATAATTGTAATCCGTGATGTATTTTTGGTCCAAAAGTTAATGTTTCAGGTTATAATTTAAGACAGGTTTTACACACACGTACGCATATATAACCTATTAATTGGTTTATCCAAAGGCAAGTAGATTATCTAGATAATAGAGTATTACAAATGACTGATAACACTTAATTATCATTATAGTTGCTATTGCCTTTATCGTAAACATTTTTGTCTTCTGAACTATTTACTTTAATCACTAGTTTTTGCGAAATTTTATTGCTTAAAATAAATAACACAGAAGCAAAAATATGTCTTTGTATCTTAACAATGACATATATTTATTCAGTAAAATGAGCAATGACTGATACAAAAACCAAATTAGGAATATTAAGATAGTAAATTTTTTTATTAATCATTTATTAGACTAGAGATTATCCAACAATGAATAATATTTTTATAATGTAATGTTCGCTGCACAATTCTCAAACAAGGTAGGGACTGGTTTCTATCCACTTTTAACATCTTATGGAGATGTGCAATTTTGACACTTACCAATTAAATTATCATAATTGGCTATCTCAATGATAAAGATATGTGTAAGAGATTGTGGTCTGGGCCGACTGATGAGTGCTGCTTCAGCATGAAATGTGCATCCTGGGGATCATACATCTCTTTCACATGTCTTTGGTCACACCTCTCCACAGGGTGTTAAAAGTGAATAGAAACCAGACTGCTGTAGTGAAAATTACACCACAGAAATATTCATTATTGGTTAATCTCTAGTTTAATGGGTGACTAATAAAAATTATTAATATACTTTCATTAGGTGATTTGTGTCAAAGTTGTGAGGGCAGCCCATTTGACACATCAATTAAACTGTAATAATTTGCTAACTATATATATATATATATTGAACAATAATAAAGATATGTGTAAGAGATTGTGGTCTAGGCCAACTGATGAGTGCTGGTTTAGCACGAACTGTGCATCTTGGGGATCATAAATCTTTTTCACATGTCTTTGGTCCTATATATATATGATTACATCCCTCCACAAGGTGCTAAAAGTGAAGAGAAACCAATCACTACCTTGCATGAGAGTAAATATTATTCGTTATTGAAGTATTTTGGTCATATATATTTATGAGCAATGACTGATGATGAAGAAGAAACTAAATATAGATTAAAAGTAAATTTAAAGTTTCCGAATCTTATAAATATGAATATACCCTGATAATTGAAATTGTAAAAAAAAAAGGCTGTAAACTTCCTCATAATTCTAAAAATATTTTAGATTGTTTTTCAAATACACTATCATATACATTTGAATTGCCTAATCAAATTTAATATGTAAAGTACTTCAGTTTTCTACACTGAAATTACTTAGTACTTTAAAAAATAAAAAATAAAGCATCATTTGAAAGCTTTTTTAATTATGTTGGATTATACTTAGCGTATAAATTACTTCTCTGCAAGATAAGAGAAAAAAGTATTTTAAGTTGAAGCACTATTTTGAGAATAAAATCAACTCGACTAAAAAAAAAATTTACTAGAATTTTTTTAACTATTTTGTTTCTGGTTATCTTTTTTTCTTTAATATTATATACGTATTATCTTTATCATATTTTTTTCTCCTTGAATATTTGATATAGCCTTAACAACTTTCTACAGAACATGATTTTAAAAACTGGTACTCCAGTCAAGCGTTGGTGGCCTAGCGGTTAGCATAGCTACCTTCAAGCAACTGGCCAGGGTTTGCTTACAGGTCAACGTTTTGACATATAAAAAAACACCAGGTACTCCAGAAAAACCTCACCCTTAAATAAAAGCCATATAGCTAGAAATTAGTCTATAATGTAAACAGTAATCACATTGGCATTGTGATTTGGTAATATAAATAATTGTCACTGATGTATATATAGTAATTTTTTATAGACCCCCAATAGAATATTAAGTTGTCACCGAGATAACACACTCCAATTAGTTAATAAATTGCACTTATTAGCTTGTCTTAATTAGCTTGTATTAAGATTCTTAAATAGATTGTAAATGAAAACAATAATAAACAATTAAGTGGCTCATTTTTAGGGAGTTCACAAGAGGTATGGTGCCGAAATTAATGGAACTGGGCCTAACCCAAAGATTCCAGGGTCTTCCACTCTAACATTTTATTAAACCATGCAGAGAAATGAAAATAAAAAGAACTGAAATAGACTGAATTAAATCTGACAGAGTATAAACAAACTTCATTACTGCAGGCAAAGATAAACTATTTGGCTACAGTATATTCTTTGGTTTATACAAATCAACATCTTTTAGAATGATAAATGATTAGACTAACATCATAAGGGGCACAAAAAAGTTATATGCAATCTTGAATTAATATTCTAAAAGTGAATTATCTGATAAATCTTCTCCACATACTTAAGAGAAATTGAAAATTTGTGTCAAGCATTGGTGGTCAAGTGGTCAGCACAGCTGCCTTACAAGCAGTTGTCACAGGTTTGTGGGTTCGCTTCCCAGCCAATGCTTTGACACATTAAAAAAAATGAAAATTTGTGTGATTTTATTATCATAATATAATTCAAAATATAAAAAAATAGCCAGTAAATAAACATAGCTCATTATTTCAAGGATACTAATACTCCACATAAGAGGAACCTTGTTAGCCATGCATTTCCCCATTTCTGGATTAGCTGCTTCTGTAGATATTTTTTAATTATATTCTAGATCTATGGTAGACATAAACTCTTTATTCCATAACCAGATGGCCTTGTAAAGCCCATGGTTTTTTTAATTCGTTGCTCTAACAAAGTCTTTAAATTGGTTTACATTCTCGAGTTGATAGTAATCCAGAGTTAAAATTTGTGAAGGATTTTATTTTTGGTTCTGGCTGATGAAGGAGTGAGTTTTTTAAACATTAATTTCATTATCTATTTTATGTATCAAAGCATCGGCCAGGAAGCGAACCCGCAAACCCAGGACAACTGCTTGCAAGGTTGCTGCACTGACCACTCAACCACCAATGCTTGACATTAAGTTTTTAAACCAAAGTTTTTAAATTTTGTAGATATTTCTTTTAAATTGGCAAAAACATCACAATCAGTATCATCACAACGAGCAGAATACTGTAAATCCAGAATCCAGGAAGTAAAGGTTCTTGTTTTTTTGTTTTTAATTGATTCAAATTAAAAATTCCACCATTATATTTAAACCACATCCTAACCCCTATTTCATTAAATTGCCTATAAACATTTTCCAAAGGCAACAGTCGTATAAATTGAAATTGATGCCTTTTATTTTTCATTTGTAGTAATAACACTTAATCTCATTCTATTACGGAGAAACTGTATACCGTAAATAAATTTTGGTGGTCAATAAACTAATTTCAAACGATGTCATAAATCTGTTTGATTATGTGAATTAAAAGTCTTGCTCAAATAGATAAATCACTCTTTTGTAAATCAATACCCAGTGCAGTTCACTACAAAGGAAATATTAATATTATAAATTAACTACAGCTTAGCACTGCTTTCAATCGGGCAGGACATAATCATATCACTAGATAAAGTCGCATTTGTGACAGAGAGGAAGCAGAGAATGAACATGTAAAGTAATTAATATGTAAGTTGATACATTTGCATATTCCACTTGTATGATAAAGCAATGCACGAATCTCTATTTTATTTATCGCATGGGTGTTATTGATGATGAACCACACATCTTTAATTTACTTTTTCGATCATTGTGCTTAGTAAACTATTTTGATGTTAAGCAGATCAAAATTATGATCAGAATTGATCTTATGTTCCAGGATTCCAGGAATACCAATTTTATGTCTGTTTTAGTGAAACTATATATATATTATGTTAAACAAAACAAGTTATAAATTTCATAACTTGCTGTTAGCTTGCATTTTATGATCACTAGATGGAGCTTTACCAATAGCTCACTAACAAGCTTTGTTTATATAAACGCTGGGATAGTTATATTATGTATATATACATATTTGTATTAACCTAATGAAATATTGGCATGGGATTCACCATAATAAATTGCATTGTAAGTTTGTTGCCACAAATTTTAGTGTTTTTTTGCAATTTCCTAATAATAAAACCATGTCTATTGTGCTTCTCATCTATGCCTGGAAGCAACCTACTCAAGAAAATCCTTGAAAGTATTTTTGCTACAATAGATAATAAGATTCCATGATAGTTAGAGCAATATTGTCCACTCTGTTTATTTTTAAAAATTGGAACAATAGAAATTATGGTCACACAGCATAATACTTCTAAAAAAAATTCTAATATGTATGAAACTGACATATCCATTTTAAAACTTCTCCAGATTTTTCATCAGGACCAGCAACCTTTCCATATTTAAGATTACAAAGAGCTGAAGTGATTTCACTAAGCTGGGTATCTTTGGTAAATCTAAATGGTTAGATAAAATACTCTTTTGATTCACTCAATTGTTATCATGAAAGAGAATACCATTATTGGATTTAACAGAATTGAAATATCATATTTCAGGTCCATAGCTCAATAAACTTTATTTCTTTCTTTATTATTTTGTAATTCAATAAATAGAAGTAGTTCACTGTAAAGGAAAGAAATTATAAGAAACCTGAACTTGGACTTTATCCAATCCATCTATATACAACTTATACGTATGACCGAATATTTGTGAAAAAGATAAATGATCTTCAATATATGGACTTTGTGCTGAACCAGCACTCACCACTTGATCCAGGTCACCATCACCCACACATATATACAATCAGTTCTCGGTTTATATTAAGATAGTAAATCTTCAATCTTTAATGGACGAGCTTCAATCTTCTGAAGAACATTCCAGCCTCAGATTTTTAATGAAATGAATGGTGGAAGAGTTGAACAATGCAGAAGATTGAAGCTTGTCCATTAAAGTTTGAAGATTTGCTACATTAATATAAATGCAGCAGTGATTGTATAAGTGTGTGGGAGATGGTGATCTGGACCAAGTGATGAGTGCTGGTTCAGTGTAAAATATGAATATTGAAGATCATTTATCTTTTTCACATGTATGTGGGCGTGTGTATTAGTTATATAAGATGGATTGAATAGATGTGGAGAGCTTGAAAGTCTGACTTCAAGTCCCTTATATTTACATTGTCTCATAGAGACAATATATATATATATATATATTTGTAACGGAAAAATTAATAATATTATAAATAAATTATAGAGTAGCACTGCTTTCAAGTGGGGACATCATATTCATAACACCAGATAAAGTTGTGGTTTATTTGTAATAATATAAATCTTTCCTTACAAACTACTCCTATTTATTTTTTAGATCCATGATCAAAATGAATATCTATATTTTCATTGCAGTTTTAATCCACCAATCATTTTAAGTTTTCCTAATAACTTCTGAACTTCTGTCTTCAGATATCTATATTTAATTTATTGCTCTATCTAACAGAAAATATCATATATTTTTTAATTAAGTGCCAATAATAATTTCACTGTCAGAACACCTGTTATGATTCTTCTTTTTAGCAATGTCAGAAGTAGATCTTTTTGAATTCTTATTAAATTCCTGAAAAGTGTTCCATAATTTTTTAATATGACAGTCCTGGTGATCCAAATTAGCCATTTTAGTGTTTAATATATGCTTTTAGTAGATCCGTCTAAAAATAATAATCAATTTTCATATGAATATGATTGGAATAAGAGCTACATTTTAGTATATCTATTATTTTAATCTTGGATTGTATTAATCTAAAAACCTTCCAATAACCTTCATTAGTAAGTGCTCAAGTGATACGAACTTTTCTTGTATTCTGACTCCAAACTATAGTGTAATCTATTAAATGACATTGTTTTAAGCATGGATGTATCCATGTTTTTTTAATGTTTTTCTGTCTAGACAAGTGTTTGTGGTAGTGTTTGTCTGAAAGTAAGTGAGACGATGATGTTTTAGTATGAATTATATTTTGGACCATTTCCATCATTTAATATCACATATTGAATGTCTTTAAGAAAATTTAAACATTAACATTTTCTAACGGCATTCAATATTTAATACTAGATAATGGAAATAGTCCAAAATATAATTTAATACTAATTGTAATTATATATTGGCCTATTTCCATCATCTAATACGAGTATTGAATGTCTTTAAAAAAATTTAATTTTATTTAAATATTCCAAATACATTCAACTGCTAGTAATAGTGCACAGGTTAGTATTTGTATTCTCTCCTCTTCTTCAGGTGTTGCTAGCCTTGCCAGTGACAGTACTAGCATGGAGATTGAACCTGTATCCTGTGCAGTGACAATACTATCATGAGAATTGACCCTGTATGCTTAGATTCTTGAGTACTGAATTTCAAGTATTACCTTAAAATTTAATACTCAAGAACCAAAGAGTCCAGGTTCGATTCCCATGCTAATACTGCCACTGTTCAGGCCAGGAACTAAAGAAGAACGAAGAATACCTCTCAAAATGTTGTACATATAATAATTTGTGTGCTATTACTAACAGTTGAATGTATTTGGAGTATTTAAATAAAATTATTTTCTTTAAAAGACATTCAATACTTATATAAGATGATGGAAATAGCCCAATATTTAAATACAATTAGAATACCATCATCACAAACCTTCAGGAAAATAATTAATGCTAATGTTTGTTATAGTCTGTTTCATGTGTTGTGTGAAATTTTTGTAATAACAGACCATTTAAATTGACCGTAGCATTTATAATAATCTTTGGCAATATTTGCTATTTATAGCAACACATATTAAAATCGATTTTGGTATTGTTGCAGTAATACTATCGAGGAAAGAATAAGAGCTTTCTTTCACTGAATTCACTGAATGCAAAGTTCTAAGACACGCATTATTAAAATGAGCACTTGCGTAGAATCCGATCAATAGAAGATACTGAATTACACTAACACAATGCACATTCTTTTCATTAAACTGGCCTGCCTTTTCAAAACTACTTTCAATCCCCCATCTAGACCAGGCATTAGCCAGCAGTGAATATCTCCAGTAAGTTCATAAATACTATGTAATAAGCAAAGTTGGCATATTCCATGTTCCTATTTATAATACTATCTTTAGTATTACCATTGCCTCCTGATTTAATATTATTACTTATATTATTATTATTATTTATATCAATGTAATAAGTAATCCACTAGGCACAGCAGCCTAGCTGGTGTATGTGAGCCAGGCCATTTTTGAACCACATTTTCTAGGACTCTTTTACTGCCATCACAGGCAGGGGAATCCTAAATAGGGCAGATTGAGTATTCAATACAATCTTTTCCATCTGGAATTCCTGTCTCAAATCCAGTTCCATACCAACTCACTACCGATTTTTGACAGTGAGCAAAGATCATAACTAATGTCTACCAGCATACTAAGCCTATCTCCTCATGGCTTTCTTAATTCTTTAGGGCTTGAGCTAACAAAATGACAACAGGAAATTGGAATCAAAAATGTTCCTATGTTAAGTTGAAAGACAGAAATGTGTTGGTACACACACACAATCCCCATTTCTACAATTAGTAGTGGGAGCTGATCAATGGTCTGAGGAGCTTATGACAACTAATCCCTACATGTAATTGACTGAAGAATGTAAAATGACTTCTATTGAAAGCAGCATCTAGCCTTTTCTGTATCAGCAACCTATCCTACAAGTCAGTAAGTACTCTTGGTTGGACAGTCTTCATTTATTATTCACAACTGATTTTCGTATCTGAAGATCATTTTACCAATATGATACCTATGTAATCTATCAGCAATCTGAGAAAAGATCCAACAAGAGCACTATTTAATATTAGTATGTGTGCCCATTCCTATGGCTCACCTTATAGTTTAGCACATTCAATATTAATAGAACAATGTCCAACCAAATATGAACATGTCGAAATAACTTTAACATTAATAAATAATCGGTAACTGATTAAATATAAGGAAATGATCCCAAATGGCAATAAATAGTCATTTTTCAACATTCAACAGAAATTTTGAATGAAATATATATGAATGAAATCTATGTAATTTTCATATATATGGATTCCAGAGATGTCTTAATTAAAGATTGAGAGTAATTTATATATTTTAATTAAAAATTTAGTTTTTCATGGCTTAGATTAAAGTTTTCTGATATATAGATGAAACAGTAGTAAACTATTTATACATTTTAGTGCCAGACAGTGCAAGCCAAAGTAATCATTGCTTCCAGCATTTATTGATTACCCTGGCTTCCACTAGATGGCACCACTGTATGGATAACTTTTTGCTGTTGTAACAGATTATGTAATCATAAGAAATGATGATCATGTGGTGTTTTAATGGTTTGATACCAATTCTGTTTATAGGATGATATAACTATGGTTATTAATAAACCGAATACACCAAAATGTATAGATACTGAATTGGGATCAGTTTGAATTGAAAATGTTATTGTGTTTTCATTTTTGATTCTTAGCTTTATAGCCAATTAAATATGTAAAAGGTGAATTCTGGAGGGTTGCAACAGATCCAAAGATCTAGGTACAATGCTGTCTAATCCAAGGCTCTTCACTGATGAAAGACACAAGCTAGAAACTGGTCTGGTCATACAGGATGAGTAGACACTCAATAGGAATTTTATACACAAATCTTCTAGCATCCATTGATTACTCTGGCTTGCACAGGGTAGCACTATTATATGGAGATATTGCTATTATTTTAACAGCTTGAGCAAGGATAGAGAATGATAATCATGCAAAGTTTTAGTGGTTTAAAACCAATCCTGACCATAGAATGATGGGGATTATGGATATTAATAAATCAAAGACATCAAAGTGTATAGATAATGAACTGACCGCAAATCTATATGGCTATACAAGAGAATTAGTTTGGATTGAAAAAATTATTGTGTTTTTGTTTTAGGCTGTTAAAATTATAGTTAGCTAAATAGATAAAGGTAAAAGCTGGAGGGTTGTATTAGATTCGAAGATCTAAGTGCAGTGCTCTCAAATCCAAGGCTCATCCCTGATGAAAGTCACAAGCTAGAAACTAGTCTAGGGATCTTGGATGAGTTGGCACTAAATAGGGATTTTGTGCCAAACCTTCTACGATCCATTGATTACTAAGGCTTGCACTAGGTGGCACTACTGTATGGAAGTTATGTTGAGGACATGTGCAAGGGTGGGTAAAGAGATGGGGATTAAATTTAGTGAAGAAAAATCAAATATAATGATGGTTAATACTGAGGAAAGAGAAGATGTAGAATTTTTATTGGGAGATATTAAGTGTGGTGAATAGATATAGTTATTTGGGAATTATTTTAAGTAATCAGAAAAATTATTTGGATGAATGGGAGAAAAAATTGATAAATGAAGCAAAGAAAAGAAAGGGATTGACAAAGAAATTAACAGTATTTTCATATAATAAATATGATGTAGCTAGAATTATATGGAAAGGAGTTGCAGTAGCAGGGTTAACATATGGTAATGATGCATTATATGTTAGTAAAAAGATATTAGATTATTTAGAAAAAGCTCAAAGGGAAGTAGGAAGACATGCATTGGATGCAGAAGTATGGACAGCAAGGGAGGCAATTCAAGGAGAAATGGGATGGTCAAGTTTTCATATGAGAGATGCAAAAAGTAAAATGAAAATGTTTGGTAGATTGCAGTTTATGGATAATAAAAGAATAGCTAAAATAGTATTTAATTGGGTTATGAGTAAAGGGCAGGTAACAAGATGGGTGAGAAAGGTAATGCACTATGCAAAAGATTTGGATAAAGAATTTATATCAGTATATTTGTACAAAAGATGGGATGATTGTGTTAAGAGGATTATTGAGTGTTATAGTAGTAAGGAATGGGATAAAAGAATAAATTTATTAATAAAGACTAGGGAGTTAGAGAGATGGAGAAATAGTATGGAGAGTAAAAAGAGTTTAAATATATATAGAAATAAACAGAATATTAGGTGTGAGTTAATTTATGTTAATAGTAAGGAAAGTAGTTTATTGTTTAAGGCTCGAACGGGATCTTTAGCTACAAAAGAATATACATGTAAATGGAAAAATATGGGTGATTTATTTTGTAAATTATGTAAAGAAGGAATTGAAAATATTAGGCATTTGTTAATTGAATGTAAATGTTTGAAAACAGAAAGGGTACATATAATGAAGTTGTGGAAAAATAAATATGAAAAGAGTGATTATACAGAAAGTGAATTATTGGTTTTTATGCTGGGTTTGGGAAAAGATAAGGGGGATTTAGATATAAAGGTTATAGAGTTGATAAAAATTATGTTGTGGAAATGGGTTAGAGCAGATTATGGGTAAATTTAGAGTGGGGAATGTAAAAGAAAGTGGCTAACAGGTTTATCTGGGCATAATTGCTGAGATATTCATGACTTCGTTTAAGGAGAAGCCATAATACATCACATCACATCACATCACATTACTAGTTTTAACAGCTTGTCTAAGCCTAAGAAATGGTAATCATATGATATTTTAGTAGTTTGAAAGAAATCCTGTCCATAGTCTGATAGTGCCAATGGTTATTAATGAACCGAATATACTAAAATGTATAGATACTGAACTGAGTTCAGATCTGCATGATTATACAAGTGAAGTAGTTTGGATTGAAAATATTATTGTGTTTTCATTTTGGGCCCTTTGCTTTACAGTTAACTAAATAGGCAAGAGGTGGCTGGTAGAGGATTGCATTTGATCCAAAGATCTACATGCAGAACTGTTAAGCTAAGGACCTTACTGATGTGGAAGTTAGAAACTAGTCTAAAGATATTGGATGAGTAAGCACTAGATAACCTTTTAGCATTCGTTGATTATGCTGGATAGCATTCATTGATTATGCTGGATTGCACTGGGTGGCACTACTGTATGAAGAGTTTTGCCTTTACTTTAATAGCTTGTGTAAGTATAAGAAATGGTGATCATGTGATTTTGTAGTGGTTTAAAAAGAGAATAAACTAACTAGTCTTTTGAATATCTGCAATAGCAAATACCTTTTCCTTAAGGTTAATGTACAGTAAAATTAAACACCATTCCATATTCTATTTTGGGAATCAATAAACATCACATGATCACCATTTCATAAGCTTGCTTATAACTGATATTAAAACAGGCAAAACTATCCATACAGTATTGGAACTCAGTGCAAGCCAAGTAATCAATGGATGTCAGAAGACTTGTGCATAAAATCCCCATCTAATGCATACTCATCCAATATTCCCAGACTAGTTTCTGGCTTATAGCCTTCATTGGTGAGGAGCCTTGGATCTGAGAGCACTGCACCTACATTCATAGTTTTTTTAGTTAAGTAGAGCAAAAAGGTGGCTTCTGGAGGGTTGAATTAGATCCTAAGATCTAGGTGCAGTGCTATCAGATCCAAGGCTCCTCACTGATAAAGGCCACAAGATCAAAACTAGTCTGGGCATATTGGATGAGTAGGAAGTAGATGGAGATTTTATGCAAAAGCCTTCTGGCATCCATTGATTACTCTGGCTTGCCCTGAGTGGCAATACTGTATGGAGAGTTTTGCCTGTTTATTTTGGAAATCACTGACCAATATAAAATACATATCTATACCAATGATCTTGTATCAATCAGCAGGGCAACATTATCTCAGTCATGATTGACATAGTATGCTTTTCTAAAGTAATTAAATAAATAACATGTTGAGTGTTATTGTGAAAGTTACTTCCATCTCTTCATATAATTGAATCATTTTAAGATTAGCACATTATCTCCATACATATTTTAATATATCAGTAGACCAAATCATCACCAACCACTCATGATTAAATTAAATGAGGATTGTAATGGATGTCAACTCCTATCATTATTATCAATGGGATAACATATGACAAACTCATACACACACATACAATGGAGTCATGAACTATGCTGTAACTACTACATGACATCAACTACATGCTATTCAAAGGAAAATTATTATGATCAACTCTATTTTTCATGTGAGTAAAATTTCTTTTTGGATCTTTTCTTAAAATTAACATTCATTTCAAATATTATGAGCACTATTAGTAAATTATAATAACTTGATATGACAATATGTTGGTTTGTTTCCATAATCTATCATTAAATGTTGAATGTATAAAAAAATTTAAACTTTATTTAAACTTTTCAAATACAAACAACTTGTTAGTAATAACACACAAATAGGCAACATGGGTTACTAATTACACAACTTTTCAAGTAATATTATTTTCCACTCTTCTTCAGGTGTTTCTGGCCTGACCAGTGACAATATTAACATAGGGATTGAACATACACCTTTAGATTCGTGAATACCAAATTTTAAGACAGCACTCTAACCAATTTCAGATTAGAGAGGTGTCTTAAAAATTGATATTCAAGAATCTAAAGGGATAAATTTAATTCCTATGCTAATATTGTTACTGGTCTGGCCTGCAACACCTAAAGAAGTGTGGAGAATAATACTACTCAAAACATTATGTAATTACTAACCTGTATTGTAAATAATATTTGTCTAAATCGCATGTTGTTAATAAATTGGTAATAATTGAAAGTTTGCTAGTCTTTCACATGCGCAATTGTCTCTCAGACAGCCAATCAGATTTTAAACAGCTGTCTTAAGAACAATCAGGTTTCGACACATGACAGATTTTGATAAGAAAAGGATACCAACCTTTTCTCAACTTAACTTTTTATATATATATATATATATAAGCCAGTCTTAAGCATCTTGGCCACACCTTATCATTCATTGTGTTATTAATTTAAGATATTATGGCACGAAATCTCAGATTTACTACACCTCAATTTTCTAGATGTTAATATAATTTATCAGCAATGTATGTAAATAATATTTGTCTAAATCACATGTTGTTAATAAATTGGTAATAACTGAAAGTTTGCTAGTCTTTTACATACATGAATGTCTCTCAGACAGCCAATCAGATTTTAAACAGCTGTCTTAAGAATGATCAGGCTTCAACATATGACAGAGATTTTGATAAGAAAAGGATGATACCGACCATCGTGCATGTGAAAGACTAGCAAACTTTCAATTATTAACCTGTATTCTCTATTTGGGTATTATTATTGACAAGCTGTTTGTATTTGAAAAGTTAAATAAAATCTAAAATTTTCTATACGTTCAACATTTAATGATAGATATTTGATTGAATAAAAGTGTATCAGTTGTACAAGGTAGATTGGATAGCTGAAGAAAGCTTGAAAGTCTGTGTTCAAATCCCTTATATAATTAATGTTATATAATGGAAATAATCCAAAATATTATCACATCTAATATACTATCATCACAAACCTTCAGGCAAATGTAATAACTTGACAATATCAAAAAAAGATTTTCATAATGAAAATTATTTAAAGTTTGAAGCAATTTTATGTCCAAAAAATGCACCTTCTTTGTAGAAGATTCCTGTCATTAACCAATCACAACCTTTGATTTATCAGCTATTGATTTGTACAAAATGTGAAGCTTGTTTTTACTGTATTTTAAGAAAAAGGAAAAAATAATTGTTTGAATAAAAAAATTGAAATATTTTTTTAAACATAATTGATTTTACAAGAAGTTTGAATAAAAATAAATAAAATTGATACCTTGTTCCATTTGAACTTTTTATAAAATAATTAAAGATTTAAACCAGAGTTGTATTTACATGCACAACACTGTACTTCCAATGCACACACGCACACACAAAACATCCATAAAATTAAATAGCCCAATATTAAAAAATATGGGTTATGGATTAATAATTTCAATAAAATAATTATTAGATTTTAGTGGATTAACTAGTATTTATTGGTATGAAGTCTTATAATAATGTTAAATTTAGTGCATGCATTTATCTGATTTCAATCTACTTATATATATATATATATATATATATATATATATATATATATATATATATATATATATATATATATAAATAATAAAAAAAAAAAATTCTTTAACAAAAAAAATATCATAATTTGGTAGGGATGTGACCTGTTATAATATATATTAATACTAATATTCTCAGGATAAAAGAGGAATTCATTGTATTATTAAAATGTGAGCTATTTACTGTTATATTTTTATTACATGGAAGCTCCTGGAAATAATACATATATATAAATTATGTGTACAAATAATTGTCAAACGTAAATATTACTGAATACTCCAGATAAAATATTAAATATTATTTACAGTATTAATTTTAATTTGTTAATGAATTGCAACTGTTACAGTAATGAATATTAGAAAAAAAGAAATCATTAAAAGGTTATGTTATTAATCCCATTTATTTCTAAAATGGTTAACAAATTTATTTTGAAAAGTTTTATCAACTGAAAGTTTATGTTACCATATATATATATTGAGACAGTTGTTTCATGTTATATATCAACATAGTAGTGTGTGAACATATATATGTAATTATATAATTGAATATTTTTAAATACAGTAGTTAAAAATTTTATCCACTTAGGAGTGCTTTTGATTATACTAAAACTTTGAAAACCATCAAAGTTTTAGTTGACAAAGATTACTAGGATAATCGAAAGAACTCCTAAGTGGATAAAATTTTAAATTATTTAATTACTATTCCATAAATATTCAATTATATAATTACATATATTGCTTTGAAAAAATACAGACATCAAATAATAATACTATATATATGTATAAGGTTGAAAGGAAAAGTAGAAATAAACATAAACAATGTTTTGTAGATATTTTCTATATTATACTGGAATAACAGTTAAGGATTAAATAATTTTGAATTTTTTAAAAAAAATTATTATAAATTAAACATTTAAAAACCTCTAATTAATATTTTATTTATTCTGATTTTGAAATTGAAACAAGCATGTTTTTATGTTAAAATAGATATACTGGTAATTATAAAATTCCAGTATCTATTTTGATTAGCATTTTTTTTTGTAATTAATCCTTATATAATATATTTTGATAAAATTTCATCCAAGTTATTTTTTAAAGGATTAAGTTGAATTGAAAAAGAGTTATAAACCTTTTTCAATCAAGATAGGGAAAACTTATTTTTGATTACTGTATTTTGTAATTCCACCCTGATTATAAAAAGTTGGGAAAAAAGATTAAATATTTTTTAAAGCTTTATACATGGCGACAGTGTAATTACCCTGAAGTTATAACTGAAAATAAGAAAGTGCAAGTCTAGTGCTACTACTAGTTCACTATGGTAGAATTTGGATTCACAAGGAAGTAATGGGTCTGCTTTCAGAATTCTCCAATAGCCCATATATATATATATATATATATATATTAAATAGCATAAAGTCTGAAGGAAACTCACTGCAGGCCAATAGTTACCTTGATTATACCTTTCCTGAAAATAACAATAAAGTCTACTGTTTTAAAAGGAACACCTTACAAAGAGAATCCATCGACTTGCAGAAGAATTGGTTTATATGTATAGTGTTTTATCTATATACAGAGAAGCACAAACAAACAAACAGTGTTGTATATATGTAAAGTACCTTTGATGAGTTACTTTAAATAATCTCTTTAGTAAAAAATAACATTTAAAATCTATAATTTAAAAGTAAACAAGTAAATAATTTTTGTTTGAATAAGAAATCTAAAATACATAGGATTGGAATCATGAAGTATTTTATTTTTTAAAAAAAGATAAACTCCAAAAATTGTTCTATATTGGAAAATAACTTGCTGGTGTATTTTTAAAGATTCTTACAATTAATCAGGAGTAACGTGAAGAAAATAAAAACTTTGATGAAAGACTCTCAAAGGAGTAAATATTTTTTTAAAAAAACTTTTACTTACTATAAAAAAACAATGAGGCTAATTAATAGCTTTCCATTCATATCATCTATTTTGTTATATATACCCACATCACATGTGTGCATTTATGTATTATTAAAAATGAATTGAAATTTTTTGAGCATGTAATTTGTAATTACTATATAGCACATCTGTGTGCTTCTATATATATGTGTGCATTTTGTTTTTTTGACAGTGAATTAATTGTGTATTAATAACATATAATATGGTTTATTAGTTTTATTTTTTTAATAAACACTAGTGTGTACACACATTTATGTGCACATACACATATATGTTAAATCAGTCATTATTATGTATCATTAGAATGTAATAACTTACTTCTTTAATATCACTATATGTTAATTCCCATATATTCCAGCACATCTGTACGCTTATATAGATGTGTATCAGACAGACACATATATATTAAAATTAATAATATTTTTTATTATACAACAATTCAAATATATTCATAAATTATCATACCACATGCCTGTGTGCTTATATATAAGTGTGTTTTATATAAACCTATTGAGGTTTCTGTAAATCTCAATGTGATAAGCTAATTATATATTAATCAAAATCAAAATGCCAAATTTATATTTATGGCATACTCAGCAGATCTTAATTTCATTTTAATTGTTATTAATAAATTCAAATTTCATTGTTATAATTATTCCAGTACATTTATTTAATCCTAAAATATTGTTATATGTTGTATTATATCTCTTGTTCACAATACCAGTTATAGAGCTTTTATTCCTGAGCTAGATTCATGCATAATGATCTGTTCTATAAAAGAGATTCATATTTAATGTCTATGGACATCCAGTTGATAATAATCCTAGATTGATGTAAAAGGGATCTTCCTTAAAGTCCATGCACTACTATATTTTATTTGGTATTTATTAGCAATTAAGTTTATAGTTAGCCGGTACATTAATGGTACTAAGTGACCAGAGCATTGACCATAATCAGCATGTTTTAATATCCCAGCATTATTTTTGTTGTCATTGTATTCTTGTAGATTAGCACTTAAGTTTGTGCATCCAAATTATGGATTAAATAATCTGTCCCAAGCTAGGGCTAAATAATTACCTTGGTCTATAGTAGACCTATTTCAAATCCAGTCACAAGATTGACTGTTGATTTTATTGTTGATCATTTGTGGTGATGAATATTTATTACTTTTGGGTAATGCTTGTGAACTTATACTTAGTTATAGTGTTGGTCTCTCATGCTCCTCATATTCATGCTCATTAAATTCGTTATCATTCCTTTTATATTTAATTTTATATTTTAAATTGAACTGGGGTTAGTGATAATAGTTTCCATCACCCCAGGTTCACCTCCTGTGACTCTGTATCATTACAATATATATAATAGTATTGGGGTGTTAATCTAGGCTATTATATAATATTAACCACTGGAAAATTATTATGACAATTTTAACCTCAGATTTTCAGGTGAATATTGGATTTCACTTTAATTATCTTAAGCAATCCCCCTGGGGTTCTTGATTTGATTATATTTATTAAGAAATTGTTTTATAATTTAAAAGAATCCTTTTAGTTTCATTTCAATTTGCAATGACATTTACGATTTATTTTAGAGGATGAACCTCTCCCAAATTTCCTTGTTGGGAAAGAAAATTCATGGTTATGTTGGCTCTAAAAAGGTGCTTGGATTCCTCAAAAAATTATTTTTCACTAGCTATGGTTTGCTTGATGAAATATTGTTTGGAGTGAATATGCTTTTGTAGTAGAATTTTTAGAAATAACTGTAAATTTTAATTGCCGAAATTCTTGTGAGAAGCTATCTTCTCTGGCTTCTTATTCAAGCAATTTATAATAGATGATGAGCATTTTCTTTAAAATCAGAGTCCTTTTTCTATTTAGGCATTCAGATGACTAGACTTTTGTGGCAAGAAGAACTTGCTCCTCAAACTTACAGAACTGTTCTCTTTACTTTAATTCAGCTTTCTCCACTTTCTTTTTTTTTGCTGGATCAAATTCTACATTCTGTTCATATCGTTTTCTTATCACTAGCGACATTGTTTACAAAAAATAAGAGCAAAGAGCTGATTCTTATTTTTTTTTACATAACTTATTTTGGAATTAGACTTATATAAGTACTCAATAAGCAACACGTTTAAAGTATTGGTGGTTGAGTAGTCAGCACAGGTGCCTTAGAAGCAGCTGTCCCAGGTTGGCTTCCCAGCTGATGCTATGACACATGAGGAAAAGAAGCAACATGTATAAACTACATTCTTTTTTAAAATTAACTTTCAGATAATTTTCAGAAATAATACAGGTTTTGAGACTGAAAATAGTTTTCACTCTTAAAGTAATTATTATATATTTTGAGCTTACTTATAGAAATATGAAAAATTGATATATATATATTAAAAATACAATCTTTAGTTGTCATTTCCTAATTACTAATATACTTAATATTTTGATTTCTAGATATATTTGATTGTTTTTATTGCACTTGGTTCTATAAAAGTTATGATTTTTAATTTTTGATAGAAATTACAATTTTTTTACTGTGTTGGACTAAATAACTGAAACATCTGGTGCCCTAGGGTGTGACAGTGGTATTTTATTGTCTTTCCTTAGAAACCAAAATGGCAGAGAATCCATTTTAAAACAGCAGTACTATTTAGTTTTTAAGTTTCCAAATCATTTAATTCTTGGAAATCAGCCATTTTCTTTTTTCACTCTTTTCATCTTTAATTTGGATATTTTTTTAACTTAATTTTAAATGTGACATACCTAGACATGTATATGATTTATACACACCATATATATTATATCCATCATAATATATTATACCCTAAAAGAATAGATTGATATGTAGTGTAGTTTAATTGTTAAGCAAATGACTGAAAAGTACAAGCTAGTCTGGCCAGATGAGATTACTTCCATAATTATATTTTACTATAAAAGAATATATATTAAAATGTAAATTAGATATTCAGCACCCATATAAGGGATGGTGCTTACATCTTATTAATATTGTAATAATGTCTGTATCCAATTTGGGATTGGAGGTCCCAGGATTGACTCTGATGGTCACACTTCTGGTGTTCAAACTTCTTATGAACTCATGAGAAATCCCATTTGGGATTGGAGGTCCCAGGATTGACTCTGATGGTCGCACTTCTGGTGTTCAAACTTCTTATGAACTCCTGAGAAATCCAATTTGGGGTTGGAGGTCCCAGTATTGACTCTGATGGTCACACTTCTGGTGTTCAAACTTCTTATGAACTCCTGAGAAATAAAGCCATTATCATTTCTTGATTTGGGATTGGTAGATCCCAGGATTGATTCTGGCTCTCACACTTCTGGAACTTCTTATGAATAGAATTCCTGAGCAAATAAATCCATTATCTTTTATTTTACCTTGTGTGATTTGGTGACAATTGGTAGAGCATCTGATTTGGGATTGGTAGGTCCCAGGAAGAATTCTACTTCTTATACTTCTGGGACTTCTTATGAACTCCTGAGCAAATAAATCCATTATCTTTTATTTTACCTTGTGAAAGTTGGTGACAGTTGGTAGAGCATCTGATTTAGGATTGGTAGGTCCCAGGAGTGATTCTGGCTCACACTTCTGGAACTTGTTATGAACTCCTGATCAATAAAGCCATTAGCTTTTCCAAATTTACCTTGTGTGATTTGATGACAGTTAGTAGAGCATCTGATTTGAGATTGGGGGGTCCCAGGATTGATTCTGGCATTCACAGATCAAACACTCAAACTTCTTAGAAACTCTTGCACAATAAAGCCATATGCATAATTTACATCAATATGATATTTATTCTTTAGATAACAATAAGTATCTCTTTCTGACATCCATTATTGAATGATGATTGAATAGGAATGGGCAAACAGTTGGGAAAAAATTGTGTTAATCTACTACTATAAAACTTTCTGAGTTTTATCCAGGTCAGGACCTCACTAATTGAAACTCTAATCACTTTTCAGAAAAATTCTCAACTAAAGAGATCATCAACCATATAGCAGATTCTTATAATTTTTATAAATAAATGTATATAATCCATATTTAATAATTTTCAGTTTGATAATGTATTAAAAATTTGAATGGATATATTTGTAAAGTGTAATTCTTTTTTAAAAAGCTCTTTTTTTTTAATTTTAGATCTATACAGATTGGGCAAATCACTACCTGGAGAAAGCAAGGCATAAACGATTCATCCAAGATTTGCAGGCAGATGTTACTGATGGAGTTTTGCTGGCTAATGTCATCGAGGCTGTTAGTAAGTATAAATATTTGGTTGTATTTTCATCCTTGGTGTTTGCCTAAAGATGGCGTTGATGCTAATCAAAAACATATACATATAATGATTCCGGGGCCTGACCTAAATGATCGATTTGATCTAAAAAGATCTGATTTCTTAGATTTATAATAAAATATTCTGCTAACTAATACTATTATATGATGTTAGTTTTTTCATGTTTTTTGTAAATGTTTATTAATCTTATCTTGTTTTTGAGTTTGTATGTGTGTGTGTCTTTTTAAAGTTATGGTGTTTTTCTAACTTTTTTTTTTGGACTTTATGTGTGTCTTTTTAAAGTTATGGGTTTTTTTTTGTAAGAGTAAATCAATACTTTTATTCAAAAGCAAGACGTAATAAGTAAATGTTTATTAATCTTATCTTGTTTTTAGGTTTGTGTGTGTATCTTTAAAGTTACGGGGCTTTTTCTAATATTGTTTTTGGGGACTTTATGTGTGTCTTTTTAAAGTTACGGTACTTTTTTTTTTTGCAAGAGTAAATAATCATTTGATTCAAAAGCAAGACATAATAAGTCAATGTTTATTAATCTTAGATTGTTTTTGAGTTTGTGTGTCTTTAAAGTTACGGGGCTTTTTCTCATTTTTTTTTGGGACTTTATGTGTGTCTTTTTTTAAAGTTACGGTATTTTTGGTCAAGAGTAAAAATCAATTATTTTTATTAAAAAAGCAAGACGTAATTCTAAATCTATCAAAAGTAATGTCATTTATATACTACAATTTAGAATTGATACCCGACTACTATTAGTAAGGACCGTCATTGAAAGATTCAATTGAAAAATGATACCCGACTAATTTCCATTTTCTTTTTTTTTTTTTGGGGGGGGGGGACAGTAATGAATCAGAAAGTGGGTTGTTTTTGTTAACTCTGTCTATATAAAAAGGGTACCGTTATTGAAATACTAAATTTAAAAATGATAGCTGACTAATTTGCATTTCTTTTGACAGTAATTAATCAGAAAGTGGGTTTCTTTTTTTTTTTGGTAAATCTTGTGTATATATATATATAAATACCGTAATTTAAATACTCCATTGAAAAAAACCAAACCCCGTTGAATTTGCTTTCTTTTTTTTTCTTTTTTTTTAAGACAGTAAATTAAGCAGGAAGTGGGTTGTTTTTGTTACTGTGTAGATATAAAAACTAATCTTATTTTGAAATAATAAATGTAACAAAAATAATAAATGTAACAAAAATAATAATAATACCCGACTAATTTTCTTTTTTGGACAAGTAATTCCTAATAATTAGAAACTGGGGTTTTTTTTTTTTTTTGTGCGTATATATATATACAGTATAGCAAAAGTAAATGGTCACAGACGAATTCTCACGAAAACGGTACTTTTCGCATGATCCTTAAATTTTTTTTCCGTTTTGCACCCTTAAAAGCAATTTTTGAGGGTTACCCATTCATAATGGAATCTTCAGGACATTATTACTAAACTTACAACAGTAAAGTAAGTTACAACTCATTAAAAAAAATAGATGTCTTATCAAATTTTAAAAAACTACGACTGCTTCAAATACACACACTCTCACACAAAACTACAGAGAAAATAGATATTCTACTATTACGAGAAAATGATGAACAAAATCGACTACTATGGCAGCCAATCAAGGCATTTCTTTCTCTTTGCTTTTAGCATAGAAAAAACAAGCCATAACTGGCAGCCGTCAGGAACTCTTTCTGTGTTTTATCATAGAAAGAAATCTCATTTGTGTTGGCTTCTGTTGCCGACACTGCCTCCGTCCAACATAACATGAGGACTTTTCTGCATTTATAACGTAGAAAATTTCCTCTTTTGTTGGGTGAAGGCTGGTGAAATGGTATATTTTTAGGAATTTACCTAGAAATAGCAACATCTTGAGGCGAATACCAAGGATGAGAAAACAACCAAATATTTTATTTATTTCTAAACAATTAGCTATCGAGTAATATGTTTTGATTTTAAATTTAATTGTTCAGTGCTGAGATTATTATTGATATTAGGATTGTCTAAGTGTTGATTGGTTTTAATGATTACTTATAAACCCATTTAGTCTTGAACATTATTTAAATAATACTTTGGGTGCAATTTGAAAATTATAAATGCAGTTTGAATGTTATAATTAACTATTTATTAGTCTGCATTCAGAACAGATTATATTTACGTGTTTAAGGAAGTTTATTTAAACTCCTTTGTATCAACAATTTCAATCTCTGTGGTCAAGTTGCAATTTTTAGTGTCTATATAAATAAATTGAACCATAATAAAGGTGGGATTCCACATTTATTGTTAAATGGAGGTTGCCTTGACAACAGTTTGAGATTGCTGGTGGTTATCGATATTGGGATTGTCTAAGTGTTGACTGATTTTAACAATTACTTATAAACCCATTTAACCTTGAGTATTATTACATTTTTTATTTAAATAATATTTTGAGTGCAATGTGAAAATTATAATTGCAGTTTGAATGTTATAACTGATGATTTATTAGTTTGCTTTCAAACAGGTTATATTTAGGTGTTTAAAGAGGTTTATTTCAAATTCTTTGAATGAATACTTTCTATCTCAGCAGTCAAGCTGCAATCTTTAATATCTATATAAATATAGTGGAACCTAAATAAAGGTGAGATTTTTTTTTATTAAGAAAAAAAATTTACAGTGTCAGGTAGCTACATTTGGTAATTACAAGAGTTTCATATAGAAGTTCAAAGTTTTGCAACCAATCTGTGTGTTGTTGTCGTCACAACATTTAGCCCAGTAATCTGAGATGTCGTCTCATCATCACAAATGATAATCTGTGCCCATGTGTCTACAAAGAGACACTCTGGCACAAGGAGTCGATCTCTGTTCTTCATGCTTATTAGTATTGTTTTAAAAGTTCTCCAAGGATCACTGTGTTTATTGTTAAATGGAAATTGCCTTGGCAACGGGTTGAGATTGTTGATTGTTAGTGATATTGGGAAGTCTTTCTTTCTCCCTGACTGATTTTAGTGATATTAAAATGTGGATAAAAATTTTAATAAACTATCAAATAAAATGTTAATCTAGCTATTATAAAATAATCTATAAGAAGTAGTTTCTCCCAAGTACTTACTGTCTTTTATCTTTTAGTCAACTGGTTTCTTTAAAGAAAACTGTCCTTATGTAGCAAATCTGACATATCAGTCAAAAATGTATTGGAAATGTTATATAAAATTAAACTTCATAATTATTCTATAATAATTTTACGTACTAATGTAAATGCTTTTACAATATCAAAATACTTATTAATTAAAATTTTAATTTACATGCTGGTATCCTATACCAGTACATAAATTTGTTAGCAGTTAATTAAAAATATATTTTTTATTGAGTTGTGCACACGTGTATGTGTTTTTATTGTTGTTACATGTAGAGCATCATTTGTAGATAATCTGTGTAGTTTAGTTTCCAGTATATTTACTGCTGCATGCAGTATCTCATCCTAGCACATAGTATGTTTTCTAGCTGATCAGTAATGCATATTCTCATCATTATCATTTTCAGTCATTACTGCAGGTTGAAGTTCTTTCCAAGTTTAATACAGCTTCTCTGATCACACTAATAAACTTTCTTATCTTATTCTTTCATTTTACACACAAACTCTTGCTGAGTCTTTTTATAATTTCTTAGGAACCATTTTAAAAAGACTTCAACTGTTCATTTATCATTTCTTCTACCAATATGCCCAGATCAGTTCCGTTTCAATAACTCAATTTTTTTAACAATAGCCATGATTCCTATTTATTTTTTTGCTCAATTATTTCATTATCTTGTTACTACCAATAAGTATTTCTCATACTTTATTTATTAGTCTGAAATTTTTCATTAATTCTCAGTTACGTCTTCAAATCAAACATCTATATGTTACAAACCATAAAGCGCATTTAAAGTCTTTTTTTCCAATAACATAAACATGTTTCATTTTAATAGCGAGTTTTTCCCTACTGAAAACACTTCATCTAAACCAAGCACTATGATTAACCTTGGTCATTAATTCTCAATCTTTATTAAAGGTGTGACCAAAATATGACTACTTGTTAACTTCTTCTAATTCATGATTCATCATCATCATCATCAGCCATTATCAATCTACTGCAGGATAAAGGTCTTTCCAAGTTCAATCCATCTTCTCTGATCTTTAGCTTTTCTTTTCCACACCACCCTGCACACTTTCTTATTTCATCCATCCATCTCATATGTGGTCTCTTTCTGGGTCTTTTATAATCTCTTGGAATTTAGTTTAAGACTTCAATCATCTATCTATTGTCACCTCTTCTAGCAATATGTCCAGCCCAACTTCACTTTAGTCTTTTAATTTTTTCAATGAGGTCAGTAACACCTGTTTGTTCTCTTATCCATATGTTGTGTTTTCAATCTCTTCTTGTTACTCCCAACATGCATCTCTCCATACTTCTTTGAGTGGTCTAAAGTCTCTATATTGCTCTTCTATTAAATGTCCAAGACTCGGATATATAACTAAGAACTGGTAAAACACATTTATTAAAAACCTTTCTTTTCAAACACATACGCATATTTTCTTGTAGTATCAAGTTCTTTCTACCAAAAGCACTCCAACCAAATTTAATTCTATGATTAATTTCCTCCATTATGTTTTCATCTGTATTAATAATCTGACCAAGATATTTGTAGCTGTTAACTTCTTCTAACTCATCATAATCAATCTTTATTTTCTTTTTATGAGGAAAGTCCATTGAACATTAATATTTTCAGTCCTACTTTTTAATTCTTGCAACATTGTTTGAAACTCTGAAATATTACTTGCCAAAACAACCATATCATCTTCAAAATCTAGATGACTACTTTCTATTTTATTTTATAAAATATTTTTCATAAAACTATTGAAAAAGATATTGGAAGTATGGAATTAGTTTGTCACATACTACTGTTAAACGTTATAGTGTTTTCAAGTAATTTGATCACTGCTGTTTCATTTTGATACATATTCTTTTGAATATAATAATATCCTAGATCCACATATTGGTGGTTAAGAGCTTTAACCACTGTGGAAATTCTTGTAGGATCAAATCCCTTTTCATGATCAATAAATTCAAAGCATAATAATATGTTTTTTTCTATAACTTCTCACAATACTTAGGTGTAATCTAAGGTAATAGAACCATTTTAAATTCAGCTTGTTTTTCGAGAGTAGAAAAAGAGTTCAAGTCCAAAATTTACTTTTTGAGAGTAGAAAAAGAGTTCAAGTCCAAAGTTTACTTTTTGAGAGTAAAAAAAGAGTTCAAGTCTAAAGTTTACTGTAGATGAGTTATAAATCATTTAATAAAGCTCTTGTAGAACTGATGCAAGGTTGATAGTTCCTAATTTTTATTATATTCTTTGTCATCTTTCTTAAATATCTATTTAGCCACTGCATTCTCCTAATCACTTGGTATATCTTTATCATTTAAATATTTGGGATAGGAAGTTGTGTCTATGTGCAACATGTGGGTCGCAATCCCTCAAGAAGTCACGGAAAAATTGATGGGGTCATGAAAATTTTGAGAAGATGTCATGTTGGATAATAAATTTTTAATAGAAAAACAAAACCTGAACACTATTAAAAAATACATAAAAACTGATCAACTCATTACTGTGTGTTGGTCATTTTGGTGTTTAAACACTTCCTTCTTTATATTCCAATTCACTTTGTATAAATAGCATATCATAACAATACTTTGATTATATTGCTCTCATAGGTCTTGTTCACTCTCAGAGTTTTGTTTTTTATACAAGTCTCCTTTTAACTTTGGGTGGTACTATGTTCTTGAATGTACACATTTTCTAAAACAAGCTAAAAAAGGTGTGAAAACCACAAATCAACAGATCTACTAAAAACCAAATATTATTATATATCGTTTTGTTAATGTGCAGTTTTTTTAAGATCTTATATCAAATTGTATGTACTGAAATATAATATAATATATTTGTAAATGATAAAACGATTTTTATGACTACTATCCATATATGCTTATATGATAATATAAATCATGCTATCACATTTATGACATAAAGCTGTAACAGCAAATAGAAAAATCAATTAAATGGCTAAGTGCTTTCAAGAAGATGTGCTCATCATAATCATAGCCCTAAATAAAATAAAATTAATGACTCATTCTTTGAAATCATTATATAACTACAATATGCAAATTCTATGCAAATGAGTCCTTATGACCATCTTTTTGATATAGCAAAACATGCTTCTTTATGATTAATGGCAAAGGAGTCCTGTGCAATAAAGTATGCCTCCTTTACCTTATGCTTAACATCATGCCTCTCAATACAAACCAATTTTGCAGATGCAGGTTCGAACACATGTCCTGATTCTTTTTGATGTTGAGCAAAAATTGAAGTCCATTCTGAATTAGTATGTGACTTATTATATCTATATGTATTGAAACAAGCATGCTGTTTCACATGTGTATGTATTCTAAAAACTATTTTACCCTCCCACCTTAAAAAACAGCAGATGTATAAAAAAGTCGATCTTATATTTTTTTCTAGAAAAATATAGCAAAAAGTTTAGTTTATGACGTTACAAGAAAATCATTATTTTCTATAATTGAGAAAAGAAAATAATAAAGACAAATCATTATTGATTTTATAGTTTTAAATTACAATATAATTTAAATATATCACTCGTATTTATTTAAAGCTGGCATTTATTAAAAAGATTACATTTTTCATTTTTGGAACGATGTTTTGGAATAAAGTGTGATAATAGCTTGAGGCAGTCTTAATAAATTGGAAAATATGAACTAATGCTTATAATCTGTTATCTATCCTGCTAAAAGTAGATTGTCCAATCCTTAAGAAGATAGCAAACCAGGTACAGTGGGATAGGCTGCTTAATCAATCCAAGAATCATATAGATATAGTCAAGTTGCAGGTTCAGAGCAGATTTTTAAAAAGGTTTTTCAAAGCGATTTTTAGGAGATTCTAAAGAAAGTTTTTCAAAGAGTTATTTTTTTCAAAGAGATATTTTTCAAGTAGATGTTAAAGAAGAATTTTGAAAAGAGATTTTAATTTTAAAAAGATATTAAGAGCAGTTAAGGAACCACTGTTAATAATGGAAAAGGAAAACATTATTAAGGAAATTATAACGATGGAGGGCTAAACCAACAGCTTCATCTCTTCATCTCAAGCTATGGTCCTCCAAGAATTGCCTGGATAAACATCATACAAAGTAAATTATGCCATTCAACTGAAATCAATGCCCCCTTTTTAATGTAGTCACATCATGGATATGAAGGAAACAACTGGATAAAAATAAAGGTAATAATTTTACAGGATATTCAATATTTATGTGTTTACAAAACAAGACAAAACGTCTTCTTAAACTAAAATTATGAATAAATGTAGCTATATGAAAATACATTTATTATAAATGAAACTAAAATTATATGTGTTTATAAAAGACAAACAAAACGTCTTTCTTAGAAAAGAAACTAAAATTATGAATAAATGTAGCTATATGAAAATATGTTTATTATAAATGAAACTAAAATTATATGTGTTTATAAAAGACAAACAAAATGTCTTTCTTAGAAAAGAAACTAAAATTATGAATAAAAGTATCTATATGAAAATACGTTTATTATAAATGAAACTAAAATTATAAATAAATATAGCTACATGAAAATACGTTTATTATTGATAAATTATAAATGAAACTGCTGGTGAATTTATGTATAAAAATATACATCTGCAGCAGACCAAGTCAATATTTATGCTAGAAGAATTATATGTAAATCATAAATGCTTAACTGCAGATTAATGAGATCTAAATAAAATAATAAAATTTATATGCATGAATATACATCCATATTTCAAATTATAAATGCTATCAGTTATCTTCATATATTGCATTCCTCTCTGTGAATTAATTAAATAATTAAAAATGTAAATTATTAAAGAACTTGCATTCTTTAATTCCTATTGTACTATTATTGAATGTATACCAAGATACACAATGGACTGCAAATAAAATAACTTAAAGTTAACTGGAACTCTGAATTAGACATAAAATGTAAATTGTTAAAGAACTTGCATTCTTTACTTCATATTGCCCTACTAGTGGATGTATACTAAGATACACAATGGACTGCAAATAAAATATTTGGTGAATTAAGTGGAACTCTGAATTAAATACAATGCTATTAGTTATATTCATTATTATATCTGTAAAGGATATCTACATACAAGAATAATTAAACCACATTACATGTGACTACTATCTAAAATACTACAAATCAAAATTAAGTGGAACTCTGAATTAAGTGCTATTAGTTGTCTTCATTATTCTCTCTGTTGTCTTAATATATCACACTCCTCTCTGTGAAGTAACTAAATGATTAAAGATATAAACTGTTAAAGAGTTGATGAGAGAAGCACTTTATTATACTCTCAACAGATTACCTTTTCTAAGTCATCTAAAATGTTATTGGAAGTAGGCCGAAGGAACACAATGGACTGTCAATGAAATACTTTGTTTGATGGACATTTATTTAAACCTGTTATTAAATAAAATTATTGTTACTTAAAATTAATTTTAGTTGTTCAACTCTATTATTTTTTTATTGCATCACTCATCATTCAGTACACTTGTTCATGAGAATCTCATTCCTCCTGAGCTATGTCTGGCATAACTAGACCTAAGTAAGTCAGGTTGTAGTGAGATGGAACTCTAGTGGTGCCATTTGGAAAACCAAACATAAAAATGTCTAGATGCTTCCAGCCTCTATGGTGCTACATCCTCTGATGAGCAGGAAATATTGTTGTAGGGGGGGGGTAACATCTGCATTGGGGAATGTCAATTGATAGTTCCTTCCTGGAACATGCTCATCAGGAAATTGTTACAACCGAGGTAATAAAGGGGTTGTATGGTGGTCCAGTTACAGTATGTGGTAACATCCTAATAGCTATTCTGGCTCTTGTCTCACCATAGTATGAAGCTTTGCATCCATTATAAGGGCATGCCATTCTGTACATGGCCTGTGCGGTCTGATCAGAAGCTATAGTGTCTTTAGTGTTGTTAATAAGCCTATTAGTTGATATAGGTGTATGAAAACTCAAACAAAATTCTGCAGAGAAAGTCCTATAGAATATTTTATGCAAAAAGTGCACGTAGGGTAGTAACAACATATAATGAGTCATGTAAAATTCCAGACTGAGTAGGGAATCACAAGATTAAAAAGGCTATAGTAACAACATATAATGGATCATGTAAGTAGGGGAGCTGCAAGTGTAAGAAAGATTTCACCTCACTGCTTTATATATTTCATAGCATGACTCATTCGTTCACCACAATACGTGGCAACTTGGATGTAATGGTTTCAGGAATTAAGTTTATTTTATACATAAAATATTAAAAATCTAAAAGCTAAACTAGTCAATAAGAATAAATTGATTAAAAATTCGGAATTAAAAGACTAGCCAAACTTAGGTAGATTTCCAAGGCAGTGAAATAATTGGTTAAAAAATTTAACTTTGCTTAAACTTTGGCAAACTTTTTAATTCTGAATGTGTAATATATATATATGAAACAAATAAGTAAATAATTTAAACCATTAAAGCATTTTCTATTTGGTTACTAATTAATGCTTTAAACACTATATTCATAAGAGTATTAGCAAGTTACCATATACATGTAATTTGATCAATGTACATAACGTTGAAATCCCTCAGTGAAATATGGCGATTAGAACTGTTTTAATATTAAAATTTAACACCAGCCATTCATAAATAAATATGGCAATTCTAACATAAAAAAGCTTAAAATCTATCCTAGATATGATAATGAATAATATTTCTATAGCATAATGTTTATTACACCACTCTCATGCAAGGTAGGGATTGTTTTTATCCACTTTTAACATCTTGCAGAAAGCTGTAATTGTAAACATGTGATCAAAGATGTGAAAAAGATCTATGATCCACAAGATGTACATTTTGTGCTGAACCAGCACTCATCAGTTGGCCAAATCATAATCCCTTACACATAACTTTATCACTGTTCAGTATATATAGATAGCAATTTCCTACAGTTTATTTGATGTGTCAAATGTGCTGTCCTCACAAATTTGACATGAACCACTTAATGAAACTATATTAATAATTTTTATTAATCATTCATTAGTCTAGAGACTATCCAATAATGAAAACTATTTTTATAGTGTACTTTTCACCACTCCACTCTTCACAAGGTAGGGACATGTTTCTATCCATTTTTAACACCTTATGGAGATATGTAATCATAGACATATGACTAAAGATATAAGAAAATGATCTATGATCCCCAAGATAAACATTTCACAATAAACCAACACTCTTCAAAGAAATAATATTTATTATTGGATAATTTCTAGTTTCATGAATGACTAATAAAAATTATTAATATACTTTCATTAAGTGATTTGTGTCAAAGTTGTGAGGTAACCAAGTTTGACATTTTCTAATAGAACTGTAGTAATTTGCTATCTATATGCACTGAATAGTGATAAAGATGTATGGAAGAGATTGTGGTCTGGCCAACTGATGAGTGCTGAGTCAGCATGAAATGTGCATCTTGGATTCATAGATCTTTTTCACATGTCTATGGTCATATGCTTATGATTACATCCCTACAAAAGGTAGTTCAAGCAGATAAAAGCCAGTCCCTACCTTGCATGAGAGCGGTGTAGTAAAAATTACACTATAGAAGTTCATTATTAGATAATCTCTAGTCTAATGGATGACTAATACAAATTATTAATACACTTTCAATGTGATTTGTATTAAAGTTGTGGAGGCTGCACATTTAACATTTATTAATTAAACTGCAGTAATTTGTTATCCTTATATATACTGAACATTGATAAAAATATGTGTAACAGATTGTGATCTGGGCCAATTGATGAGTTCTGGGTCAGTATAAAATGTGTGTCTTGGGGATCATAGATTTTTTCACATCTTTGGTCATATATCTGAACCAATTGATGAGTTTGGATCAGTATGAAATGTGCATCTTGGGGATCATAGATTTTTTCACATCTTTGGTCATATATCTGGGCCAGTTGATGAGTTCTGGATTAGTATGAAATGTGCATCTTGGGGATCATAAATTTTTTTCACATCTTTGGTCATATATTTGGGCCAGTTGATGAGTTCTGGATTAGTATGAAATGTGCATCTTGGGGATCATAAATGTTTTTCACATCTTTGGTCATATATCTGGGCCAATTGATGAGTTCTGGATCAGTATGAAATGTGCATCTTGGGGACCATAGATTTTTTCACATCTTTCATCATATATCTGGGCCAATTGATGAGTTCTGGATCAGTATGAAATGTGTGTCTTGGGGATCGTAGATTTTTTCACATCTTTGGTCATATATCTGGGCCAATTGATGAGTTCTGGATCAGTATGAAATGTGGGTCTTAGGGAGATTTTTTTATGTCTTTGGTCATATATTTATAATTACACCCACAAGTTGTTAAAAATGAATAGAAACCAGTCCCTACCTTGTGTGAGAGTCAAGTAATAAACATTATATGATAGAAATATTATTCATTATTAGATCATCACTAGTCTTATGAGTTTTATGATGACTAAACAAACCAAACTCTGAACCACAAATATGTCCACATATAAAACATGCTTTTTTTATTTGTTCTTCTACCTTCTTCTGCAGAAAACTTTTCATTCTAAAATAGGTCTAATGGTAGTTGTCCAATGTATTCTATACTTCATAATATCAACCCAATGGGAATGACCAACATTTAGTATCATTGGAATGTCATTGATGTAATTTTTTATAATGTAGTCTATCTTTCCCATGAAAACTACTCATTATCATCATAAAGTATTTTAAGTAGTCTTCAATTGTTTATTCATTTTACTTGTCTCGTTCAACAAAAGTGTGATCTTACAGTAGTGGACTTTGTTTTATGGTCTTGGTATTTTATTTTAAAATTTTGTAGAGCACTCTTAAATGAAACGTTTCTAATGTCTTTATGTTGTATTGATAGGGTATTCCAAGTCTCTCTTTCATAAGGTAAATTAGGTGGAATAGCAGGTCTATATGCAGCTGATTTAGTTGCAGTAGTTCTTTACCTATGATGAAATACTCTATATTTTAACTTATTAAAACCAGCAGCTGCACATTGCAATCTGTGTTGTATCCCAACACCTAAATCCAACTTTATAATCATAAAACTACTAAGATTTTTAAACTGGTTTACGTCTCAAACTGATAACCATCCTTGCTAAATGTGGTGGAGGATTTTTTTACTATCATTGAGTAATGAAAAACTTGAATGTTTTTTAAATATTAATTATTATTCCTTGCATTCAAAACATTAATTATTTGCAGTGATCAAAACAGACCAATCAGAGTGCAGTAAATCTTGAAGGGGAAGCTTTTCATTTTCACTTTTAATCAATCCGAAATAAAAAATTCATCAATTCACTAAAAGTATTAAACCACTAAACATCACATGATCACCATTCTTTATGCTTACACAAGCCGTTTACACAGAGGCTAAGGCTAAACTCTCCATGAAGTAGAAGCACTCAGTGCATGCCTAAGTAATCAATGGAGGTTAATCAATGGAAAGTAATCGATGGTGAGTTGCCTTAGATCCTAAGATCTATGTGCAGTGCTGTCAGATCCAAGGCTTTTCCCTGATAAAGGCCACAAGCTAGAAATTAGTGTGGGGGTATTGGATGAGTAGATACTAGATAGGAATTTTATGCATAAACTTTCTTGCATCTATTGATTACTCTAGCTTGCATGGAGAGTGTTAACCTCTGTGTTCACTAAAGTACCTATACTGATGTTAAATCTTGACAATTTTTTTAATTACCATTGTTCTCCTTTATTTTGGTCTCAAAGAATTTGCATCAAGTATATTTTATATGTTTCATGTATCTATGTTTAGATCCTTTTAGTACTACTACTACTGTTTTTTTATTTATCATTACAATTAATAATATTTAATTAACCTATTCATACCGTTTACTGAATGTTTACTATAGTAAATAGAAGGATTTGAACTTAGGATTTTCAGTCTATATTCATCCTCCACTCTATCTCAAACAACTGATACCCATGACCAATTACCAAAATAATATTAATCAACCTATTTATTCAGTTCAGTGAATGTTTACTATAGTAGATAGAAAGATTTGAACTTATGATTTTCAGTCTATATTCATCCAAATAAAGATCATAATCTCCCATACATATATACATCCTATTCTCAGCTCATATTAACATAGCAATTCTTTAAACTGTAATGGGGCAGGCTTGAATCTCCTCACCCTTCCAACAATTCAAACATTCAGTTCATTGAAAATCCAATAATGGAAAGCTAAAAGCCCTTGGTGAATGTGAGGTATTAGATTCACATAATGTCTATATGGATATGACTACACTATCAAACCCCCTCCCCAAGAGCATTGAATATTCCATCATTGGAATTTTAATAAAAATGGATGGTAAAATGTTGGAAGGGTGAGAATATTGAAACCTGTCCTTTAAAGTTTAAGAAATTACTTAGTATAGGTCAAGCATGGATTGTATATATGTGTGGGACATTATGGTCTGATCAAACTGATGAGTGCCAGTTCTGCGAGAAATACATATATCAGGGAACCTTTACTTTTTTCACATTTGATCATGTGTATTGATTTGTTTGAGATCGAATGGAGAATGAGTATAGAAATAAATGTTCAAATCTCTCTAATTAGTAATATTATGTATATCATAGTAATCTGTCAAATGTGATATTCTAGTCATATTCTATGAGGTGGGGCATTCTTAGATTACTTTTTCTATGCCTCTTTTATTCATACAGGGGAAACCAGACTCCCAGAAAGGCTAACCAAACATATGATCTTTTCCACTAAAATTTCTGTTTCACATTTAGTTACAAAACAGCTCATTAGTGATTTATATTGCCTTAGGAAAATATTACAACTAAGGGCTTTCAACATACTACACTTTTCTCCCATCATTGCTGTTTTGATTCTTGAGGAGTTTACACTAAAAAAATTTGAAAAAGAGAACTAGAGGCAGAAATATTGTACATGTGGTGTTAAAGGATGAAAATATAGTTACACAATGCTATTTTCACAGTTAATATAATGATATATTGTGGTCAAAGAGGCTAACGATGATTGGATCCTACAAATAATGATGATTGGACCCTACACTAGCTTAAGAGATTGAAGTAGGAAAGAAAGGAAACAGAAAGTCTGTATTTCTAACAGCATCAAGCCGTTAGTGAATGAGAATTCTATCCTGAAAAGCTGCTGTAAGGCACTGGTTGTTTTTTTATTCCCAACTGACTCTTACAATGAAAAATCAATACACTTCTATCACCTGTTAGTAGCCTAAAAAAGTATATTAATGTATTCTATTTATAATCCATTAAAGCATTTGGATTTACTTTACTTCATTATAATTATAAATTTACTTCATTATATATAATACATTAAAAAATTGTTATTCATCTTGCAGGACACATATGTTTTTTTTTATTCTTAAGTTAGAATTAAATCATTTGTTCTGGTAAACACGTGATTTTTTCTCATATTGCTACTATAAAGACTTCTAATTAAGAAACCAAATATATTGTGCAGAATTTAGCTTTAAATTGTGAAATATTATGTAATACCTAAATTGCAAATAGTATTATGTTGAAATAATCTTTTGTTACTTTAAGATGATGTAAATAAATATTTAATAAATCAAACATATAATGAAATATTAGGGATTTGAACTCAGACTTTCACCTGACCCTCAACTCTCCATGCCATCTCATATGTAATCCCTAAATTGCAAATAATATTATGTTTAAATAAATATTTAATAAATCAAACATATAATGAAATATTAGGGATTTGAACTCAGACTTTCACCTGACCCTCAACTCTCCATGCCATCTCATATGTAATCCCTAAATTGCAAATAATATTATGTTGAAATAATCTTTTGTTATTTTAAGATGATGTAAATAAATATTTAATAAATCAAACATATAATGAAATATTAGGGATTTGAACTCAGACTTTCACCTGACCCTTAACTCTCCATGCCATCTCATATTGCTGACCCACCTGATCATACACATATTGAAAAGATAAATAATCACTAATATATGTATTTCATGCAGGCTTTGAACATTCCATCATCAGATTATCAATGAAATGGAAAGCTGAAGAGTTGTGGGTTGGAGTAGTTTGAAGCCTGTCCATTAAAGTATGAAGATTGGCTATCTTAATATAAAGCTGAGCACTGATTGTATATATATGTGGAGATAGTAATCTGGACCAACTGATGATTGCTGGTTTAGCATGAAATATGTATATTGGTGATTATTTAACTTTTCAATATGTGTATGATCAGGTGGGTCAGCAATATGAGATGGCATGAAGAGTTAAGAGTCATGTGAAAGTCAGTTTGAATGCTTTATATATTACATTATATATGTGCAGGTGTGTGTAAGCTTGTACAGTGTATTAATTTATAATGAAATATTGTAATTAGAAATGGTTTAATATGTAGAACAGCTGTTAAACATTCCACTACAAAACAAAGTTCATTCAACATCTATTCATAGATAGACTGTAAAAAAGAAGGCATTATTTACCAGGCTTTCCAGTGGCTAGATAGTTAATGTTAATTGTTTCACTAATTAAAAATAAATAGTTAGTTACCCATATACACAGAGACTAAACTCTTCATGCAGTAGTACCCCTAAGTGCAAGTGACAGTAATCAATGGATGCATAAAGGTTTGTGCAACCTTCATGCATTCATTGATTATTCTGGCTTGAATTTAGTGGCACTAATGTAAGGAGAGTTTAGCCTCTGTGTAAACAGCTTGTGTAAGCATGCAGAATTGTGATCATGTGATGTTTAGTGGTTTAGATACCCATTTACTTATCATTATTTGTAACATTGAAATACAAGTATAGGATATATATTTAAACTAGAAGTAATTTTCAATAGTAACATTGACTAAAAAGTTAGAGGTTGGAATAGATTGAAGCCTGTCCATTAAAGTGTGTAAATTTGTTATCTTAATATAAACTGAGCACTGTTTATATACATGTGTATGTGGAAGATGATGATCTGGACCAACTGATGAGTGCTGGTTTATCTTGAGATATGCATAATAAAAATCATTTATCTTTTTCACATATATGTGGGCATGAATATTGATTATATTGGATAAATGGATGACTGTAGAGAGTTTGAAAGTCTGGATTCAAATCCCCATTAATTATCATTATTAGATGGATACCTGGGTTGGCTATGGACTAGTTAAATAAAAGAAAAATTATGTCTGATTCAAACTTTAAAAAAAAATCACCCAAGTTTTACTACCCTAGTTTAAAACATTAGACTATAATGTGTAAAGACAGACCTGCTAATTATTAATCACCAAAGTATTCATATGAGTATATTATCCAAGAGTTTAAAATGATGTTTTATTACCTCTTTTTAGGATTTTTTTTTGTTAGACCACCAATTTTTACAGAAAAAATACACAGAGGACTTTGGACCACTCATTAGAGAATGGAATGCTGTAATATAAAATAACAAAACAAAATCAAAAGTGAAATAAAACAGGCAAAACTCTCCATACAGTTAGTCCCTCTCAGTGCAAGACAGAGTAATCAATGGATGCAAGAAGGTTGGCATCCATTGATTACTCTGGCTTGCACTGAGTGGCACTACTGTATGGAGAGTTTTGCTTGTTTTAACAGCTTGAGCAAGCATAAGAAATGGTGATCATGTGATATTTAGTAGTTTAATACAAAAGTGAAATGGTTGGGTAAAAGAATAAACGGATATCACTGACATTGAAAGATAATAAATGGAGCTCAATTGGCCATATTTGTAAAGGAGATGATAATAGGTAGATATTTAAAGTCGTATACTGGATTCCAAGAAATTGTAAAAGATTTAGAAAGAGATCAGATGTGAAATGGATGTATGACATAAGGAAGTTTGTTGCTATGATATGGATAAAAGAACTGGATTAAAATTGGGGGCCATCATGTTACTGAATAGATAACAGGTGAAAATGTTGCTTGGGAAATATTTATAATCAATTAGAAATGTAGATATTTTATAATTTCTGCAGGATATATACTGTGTATATATATATCAATTATCGAATAAATAATGAGATCTTTTTTCCCTCAATTTATTTGCAGATCTCTGAATCTCATTTATTACATTTTAGTTTTTAATTTCCTTTTTCCCATTAATTATTAATAGGAAAAAAAATTAAAAATATTTTTTATTATTATCAAATTTTTTTAAATAATATACTGCTTTAGAAATGTTACATTATTATTATTATTTAAAAAATTATCATTCAGTTAATGAGAAAGTATATAAATTTTTAATGAGAGTAATTTATTTTTAATTCTGTCGCAGGATTTATATAATTGTTTTGACCGAAATGGATTCTTCGAGAGGATGAGATTAATGGAATGAAAGAAGTCACCAATCATTCTCCAAAACATAGTTAAAGTTTTGAATTATTCACAAATTAATTTATAAAATGATCTTATAAATAATGACAAGCTTTCTGGCTTTATTAATATCAAATTTATTGAAAAGAATTTTCAGTTGTTTATTAAATATAGCAAAAAAGACAAAAAATAAAGAATTTAATAATGGAAAAGGAAAATATAAATACAGAAATCTCGTATTCGCGATTTTCTTATTCACTGTATCAATTGATTCAAAAAAATATTAAATAAAAAAAAATAGAATAAATAATAATTTTCTACATTTTAATACTTTAATGTATATAGAGCATATATACACATCTATGTATGCGTGTGTGCACTGCTATCTGCAAATTTTGCGGATAAGGAAAACCTATTGCAATAATTAATGATAGTCAAGCGTTGGTGGCCATGCGGTTAGCATAGCTGCCTTCCAAGCAGCTGGCCCGGGGTTCGCGTCCCGGTCAACGCATTTGACATATAAAAAAATAATAATAATTAATGATAGTCCTTTGTAAGTAAACAATATTAGAATTTAATATGAAAATACTTATAGGTACAAATTCTGCACTGAATGTCAAATTTCGTATTTGAAAAAGTATCTTGTTCGTAGAATTATTTGAAAGAAATAACACTTTACTGACCTGACCATTGACAATATTAATATAACCCTTTACTGTTTCTGATCAACCTCTTAATACTAAATATTATATTTAGATATAAACAATATATAATAGCATGCAGAACTGGTTTCAAGTTATCTGTAACAGGGGTGTCCAACAAGTCGATCGTAATCCACAGGGCGATCGCAAAGCCATTTTTGGTAGATCGCGAGGCCAATCTGGCAAGAGCTGTCGGATGACGAGTGAAACAAATTAAGGGAAGATTTTCAAGTTTTTTTTTTTTTTTGTTATTTTTGTTTTTGTTCTAATTTTTTTTTCCAATTCTAGATAGGTGAAGTTGACTAAGCCGTATCATTATTGAAAATAATATTTTTAATTTTGATTTAATGTAGCTAATTTGAATTAATAAATATTGTTAATAATTACTCATGTTGCTTTAATTCCGGCGGACATGAGTTTTTTGGCCCGTTAAATAATTGTTATTTTTACTAGGTAGATATATAAAAATAGTATGTATTTCACACCTCCCTCCACTTAGACCACGTCTATGACAACAAGTCGATCGCAACACATTTCAAAAATAAAAAGTAGATCTTATGAACACAAAAGTTGACCACCCCTGATCTATACTATAAGCAACATTTATTTTTGATTGTCTCAGGATATTCTGAAGCAACTAAGATTTCAACTAATTCGCTTAGTTATGTAAAAGTTCGTTCTTGAACTAACCGGATTTCGTGTTTTGAGTTTATAAAAGTTTGCAATTTCTAAATTGATATACAAAAATGAAAAAGTGAATAATCATTTTAAATTTGTATTTTCTAATATATTTTTACTTATATATTACTTACGTATCTGCAGATTTTGCAGATAAACTATATTGATCTTCTATCTGACCATTTTGGAAAAGAATTAAAATTGCTGACTTCATTGTATAAAGATTATATACATCAGAAATAAATCCTCATAGGAATCACATATAGTATAATATTTTTAAGATAGGTTTTTATAAAACAAAAAAATTATTTTTATAATTTTTGTATATATATATTATCATCATTTTCCCACCATCCTTTCCAATTTTGAAATATATAAACCGCATGATCAATGACTGTAAGTAAAATATGTTTGTTAAATTAGAAATTAACTATGTATATGGCTATCTTCCACTTTGCTCTCAAAGACAATCTTTTGTTTGGTCTTTTTTCCTTATTTATCCAAAGTATGTTGTTATACATCTACTCAATAGCATACCCATTCTCTTGTTGATTTTAAATTCTTCTAAATTTGACCCATTAATTATTTTATCTCACCTTGCCTTCCAAAAATGGACTAATCTAGATTCCATATTATCTTGATTGGATGGAGCCTTCATTGTTATGAATCAATGGATAAACAGATAACATATGTCCAATGGCAAGAATGGGCCAACATGCTCACTGAATCTGACTGTTGTTGTTAGGGCAGAAGATCTGGGCATGAATAATCCAATCCATTTGGAAATAAGGTCAGGCAACAACTGTCAAAGCTGAACACACTTAGTCCACTATATGGATGATTACTGAAACAAATTTACATTAGAACTGGAAAGAGATCATGAGGTACACTGTCACAGAACAGCCGGAAGTATCACTGTACTTACTCATGAGATAATCTATCCCAGTACAGCTGAAAGTAATATGTAAACTTATAAGAGTACCCAAAGCCTCTTCCTTCTATAGTTGTATGGCAACTAGACACTATACCTCACCAACAGTATCTGGTGAGAGTATTATACTATTATATATAGTGTAAATAAACATTTTTAGACACATTAGCCATGTGGGCTGAATAGGGATTAAAAAATTTTATGATTGTTTCACGTTCAAATGTTATCTACTTTTGTAATATGAAATCCTTAAATGTCGCAAGTTTTGGCTGCACAATGTAAAGATTAGACAATCGATCCATTTCAATTTGGTGGCTCTTAAAATTTTTTTTAGTCTTTCTGCATTTGGTTACTACTATTCTTCTACAGGTTGCTTCTCATATTGACCATCACTGAATAGGGTGAAATGTACTATCCTTCCATAATTCATGATCTTTCCAATTTGGCAAAATTGTTATTGGCATGATCTATAAATATGATTTAATTTTTAGGATATTTATTTCAAGATCTTATTATTTATACATCTATTATTATCCTACCACCTCAGTCTCCCAGAACATTAAACATAATAATTTCACGATAGGAAATATGAAAAGAAATAATTATACATCCTTGTTTAACACCTGTATACGTAGCTTTTTAGAATAGTCTATAAACATTTTAGAATTATATTCTCCAGATTTTTCAATCTTCTGATAGACATGTACTACCTCTTCTCTTGTGCCTTTTATAGGCATGCATCCTGACAACTCATTGGATATTTGTGGAAAAAGAAATACCTTCACTAGAAATTTAAATTAAGATTATTGTTCTATGGTTGTTACTATCAAATTTCTTTCATAAATGCAATTTATCCACTCTACTTTGAACACCTTTTAGTAAAAGCCTTTTATTGTACATATATACATGCACAATCTTATGTTTTGACTATTCTGCAGTCCCCTTCAGAGCCACATTTTAAATGCTGCTAATTGTGGCTCTGAAGAAGACTGCAGGATAGTTGAAACATAATATTGTGTATGTATATATGTACAATAAAAGTTTTTTTGCTAAAAAGTGTTTAAAGTTGGATAAATTGCATTTAAAAAAGATATTACAGCAAAATAAAGGAAGTGGTGAATTTAGTAGATTGCTTTTCTTGTAAAACAGGATAAATCTTCTGGATCATCAAATCCTCTGATGAAGTTGATGAATGATTACATTTTCTTCTTGTTCCATACCTTTTGTGATGTTAGGTACTATTCCCTTTACCCAAGAAGCTCTTATATTTTTTATTTTATTTTTTATAGCTTAATCTATATCTGATCTAAAGATAACTAATAAAAAGTGAATCTCAATATTTTTTATTGGTTTTATGACAAAGTAATGCATAACTTTGCAAAAATGATTAAATTAACATTCCTGTTTTCATTGTTTCATAATTTTTAATGCCTTCTTTTATTTTTTTAATGTTTAAAATGATTAAATATCATACATTTCTTCTTGTATTGAATTTTAAATACAAAACAAAAATGTATAATCAGTAAGTCATGTGATATTCAATTTTAATATATATATATTATTTTTTAAATCATGTGATATTGTTGTTGAATTTTAAATTATTTGATCTCTCTTTTTATTTGTAATTGCTTTTTTAAAGGTCTGGGTAAAACTATGTATTTGGGAATACATTAAAAGATAACCAATAATTAATAATAGCTATCTTGGAAATAATATATAAAGACCAAAAAACTTTACATCTAAAAAGTTCATCTTTCTTCAAATATAAATAAATACGTCATATTTTGGGTTTTCCTGAAGGTTTGTGATGATGGTGTTTTAGCTGTATTTTTATTTGGACTATTTCCATCATCTAATATGAGTATTGAATGTCTTTAGAAAAAAATTAACTTTATTTAAATATTCCAAATACATTCAACTGTTATTAATATCAAACAGGTTAGTATATGCACGATGTTTCAAGAGGTATTATACTCTCCTATTCTTCAAGTATTGTTGGCCTTACCAGTGACAGTACTAGCATGGGTATCAAACCTGGACCCTTAGATTCTTGAATTTTAAGGTAATGCTCTAACCAACTGAGTCATCCTGCCGAAGGCATCAGTCAGTAAATTTTTTATATACTTATCTATGAGGTTCCTTCTGATTTCTCCACTTTTTCCTAAGAGCAAAATTGATTGATTTCCATACATTATGTATAGTCACATTAGGTTGACTTATGGGATTGTTTGTCATTATCATGTAAGCAGCTTCTTTACATTTTCTCCTTTATACTTTTTCATTCCTATCCAATTGGGAAAATGCAAAAATATTGGATAGGGAAGAAAAGGTACAAAAAAGAAAATTTAAAGAAACTGCTCACTTGACAATGGCAAACAATCTCATAAGTCAACCTGATGTGATTATACGTAATGTAGGAAATCACTAATCAACTTTGCTCTTAGGAAAAAGTGGAGAATCAGGAGGAACCTCATAGATAAGTATATGAAATTTTTACAGACTATTTCCTTGTCAGGATGTCTCAATTGGTTAAAATTCAATACCCAAGAATCTAAGCATCCAGGTTCGATTCCCATGCTAGTAATGTCAATGGTCAGGCCAGCAACAGCAGAAAAAGGGGAGAATAATACCTCTCAAAATGTTGTGCATACATTAACCCGTGTGCTATTACTAACAGTTGAAAATATTTGGAATATTTAAATAAAGTTATTTTTTTCTAAAGACATTCAATACTCGTATTAGATAATGGAAATAATTCAATATATAAATACAACATAATATTTTGCTTTGATAATATACTTTTAATTCTTATTTTTTGGTCTTTATTTGAATAATATTTCACAATACTCAAGACTGATATTGATATCTTGTGCCATAAGTTATCATATTAATTTCAGAATCTTCTATTACTTAGTGCATTAGTTAGTGGAATTTAGTGCAGTATTTTAATACTGTCGAAGTAAAAGGCATTGAAAATAAATGTGGTGAAAAGTTCATTGTAATTACAGTTTATTGTTTATCATTTCTCTTTTGCCCCCTTCCCCTATTATAGAAGGTTACTACAATGTCTGTGCATGTCTATGATTATGAAGCATGGAACCTTGAAAGCACTCAGCCTTAACTGAGTGATTAATATTTTTCATGCGTATAGCTTCTGCAACTTGCATATCTATGTGTTTTGTAGATTATTGATACTGTAAATAAAGGTTACCAATAAATTAGTGTGATCATAATTAGACAGTGCATGAATAAATTTCCCTAATTATTATATAATGCTCTAGAAAAATTGCATACATCACACACATTTGAATGCCATTAATATTAATATACTTTCATGAGGATAGATTTATGGAGGATGGGACTAGTATAAAAATGTTGCAAAGAACTACAATGTGTGCATATGGCCATCATTCAGTATGTTCATCCCCATCTGTCCTTAGTTTATAGTTTTTTGTAGCAGCAAGCAAAGTGTAGAATCATCATATGCAGTAGTTGTGCATACTGTACAAGTATAATATACTCATTAAATGGTAACATCAGTAAACGAGGACTAGTTAAATTTGTGGCATATATGAAGAAACAAATCACCAAGACCAGAAATTTATTGTGGGCTGTAGAGATTGCAAAGTAATTTCTAATGACTATTAATTCTTTTTATTTATATATGTTTTCTTTTAGCAAGTGAATAAACTTGTTTTTAAGTGTAATTTGAGTGGAGTTTTATTTAATAAAGTTGATGCTACTTGGCTGATATTGTTAAAACATCCTGGAACACAACACTCCCTATTTCTGAAAATGAGTTTTCGTAGTTGATTTGTCATGTGAAATATGTTGAAATAATTGAAAAAGATTATTTACAATAATAAATAAATAAAATTAATCCTCATTCTAAAGCAAATGATAAGGGGAGATTCAAAAATATATTCTCTGATAGGCACACTTGTTGCAACACATGATTCTGCAGCTAGACGCGTGTTAATGGCATCCTCATGCAACAATCTGCCAAATGATATCCTATGCAAAATTGTAGTGCTATAAAGAACTTTCTTGTGTGTGCATTTCATGTATTGTTCAATTTTTGTAATAGCTGAAAAGTTGGAACAATGTGAAGTTCTGTTTTCTTTTAGAGAAAATAGCAGGGGGAAAGTTATAATACATGAAACAGCTTACAGGTAAGTTGTGTTTGGAAAAACACAAGTTTACAAGTGGTTTAATGGAAATATCAAATACACCCCATCCCAAAAACCATTGAGAGTGAAGTTGAATAGCAAGATGATGCTAATCTTTTGGGATGCAAATGACCCTGTTCACTCATCATTTGTCCATAATGTTCAGGCATATAAAACTTATGAGTTCTGAAACTTTTGCATGATGTGGTAAAATGGGAACAACCTGCTTTGTGGAAAAATGAGGAGTGCATGCTTTATCATAACAGTATTTATAGCTTTTGAGTATAAAACAATTTTTAGTTAAATTCAGTGTGACCCAGCCTATTTATCAGCTGTATTCACTCGATCTCATGCTGTGTGACTATTTTTTATTCTCTCGAATAAAAAAAAATTTCACCTTTTTTTTGCAGACTTAGAAGTGGTGAAGGAAAAACCATGGAGGCATTAAAAGACATCATCTTGCAAGTGCTTCTGGATTACTTCAAGATGTGAAAACATATTTAGACTGGTGCTTTGCATTAAATAAACTATACACTGAAGGTGATACAATTTGCAACATCTAAAAATAAATACATATTTATGACAAATTCCACTTATTTTTGGGTGTTCTCTCATAACTGTATAGTCATTTGCTCCATGGTATGCCATTCAAACAGCTATCAATTTTAACAGTTACTCTTCATTAACCTTTTAACAACTAATTTTTTTATTGGCCGAGTGAGGTAAAAGTCTAAATTTTTAATTGGTCAATTCACAAACTTAATGATCAAATGGTCAAAATATATTCATCTTTTTAATATTATATTCACTTTAGTTTCATTTGTAAAAAGTATAATAATAATTTTTCAGATTATGAAAGTGAACGAAAGTGTTTTCAAAAATAAATTTTGATTTATAATTAGAAAAATATTCGAAAGTGGTGGAAATTAAAAGAAACGTCACTCGCCAACCAAAAAGATTTGCTGACATCATGATTTCTTCCCACTTTTACGTTGCGATAAATAAATAATTCTTGCTAAAGTCTTAACTATTTTTCTAAAATAATTTTATTTTTAGCATATTTAATCAAAATAATTTATAATTTGTCAAAAAATACTGTTAAAATGGTCTATCATTTTTTATCATTTTTGAAATAAAACAAAAACAGATCGTAACTCTTTACTTCTTGAAAGCCATTTTCTTTGTTGTCAAAATTTAATAGCCAATAAAATTTAAGAAGGGGCATTATTTTTTCTTTGTTTGATGTATAAGGTCATTTTTATTAATTTTTTACTTGTAAAATAATTCAAGAGAGGGCAGCATCTTACAGAACTTTTTTTAATCTTTAAAACGAGCACAAAATCGTAATCATAGTACGAAAAGTGACCGATTTAGAGTGACGTCAAGCCACTTCACTTTTAAATGAATCGATCACGCAAAGAGTTAATTAAATTTTTATTTTACACCCCTAAGTTCAAATTTTCATTCTATGTTTTGGTGGCTGATTCAGCTGACTTTTGGTACTCAACCTTTTCATGGAATCACAAACAATCAAACCATTTAATTATTTTTTTTTATTAAAAAACTAATCTATAAATCTTTAGCTTTTTAGTCTACCATTCTTTCACTATCTCAATCTATATGGCACAGAGCACTCTTTTTCTTGAAAAAATAATAAAAAGTGTTAAAGGTTGGTAAACCTTTACTAATTATACTAACTTTTAGCCACAAAAAAATATTTGTTATTATTCTTTTTAAATATAATTTTTTAATAGCCCAAATTAGATGAAATAATGTGGAACTACTGAAAACCCCTAGTGAGCTATATGCAAACTAGCTGTCAGTAAATTAAAATGTAGAATGAAACCTCTGCACTTTACCTTAGGTCGCAAATAAGTATACAATTTATTAACATATTTATATGCTCAGCATGTAAGTACATCAGTAAAAGGTATGCTTATATGTAACCAAAACTAAATTATAGATAGGGTCATTTTGCATTTTATGTTTAAAGCCAATAAACATCACATGATCACCATTTCTTATGATTGCTTATTACTGTTATTAAAACAGGCAAAACTCACTATACATACTGCCACCCTCACTGGCGAAGGCTACAAGCCAGAAACTAGTCTAGGGATATTGAATGAGTAGGCACTAGATGGGGATTTTATGCACAAGCCTTCTGGCATCCATTGACTACCCTTGGCTTACACTTAGTGGCAATATGTATAAAGAGTTTTGCCTGTTTTAATAACATTTTACGTTTACTGACGGTTAGTTTGCTGATAGTTTGTAAGGGTTTTCAGTACTTCCACACTAGTTTTTTAATTCTTTTTGTGATGAATTACTTAAGGAAGTTCTGTTTGTATTTAAGTTTTGACTTTTACAATCGCTGCTAAAAATGTCAATATCCTATAAAAGTTTATAATGTTTTAGCAACTCATATGTCATCTAAATTTTTCAAAGGTAAAAATAAATAATTCATTTTTTTTAATATTGATAATTTTAATTAGCAACTTATGTCAGTAAAATATTTTTGCAAATATATATACAAACAAATAGTTGAGGCCCCTGAAAATGAATAATTAAAAAAAAACATGGGTGGCGAACATCTGTCATATAGCTTCTACAAAAGTACCTCTTTTTTATATTGGACTATTTCCATCATCTAATATGTGTGTTGAATGTCTTTAGAAAAGTTTAATTTTAGTTAAATATTCCCAATATCTTCAACTGTTAGTAATATCACAGCAAACAGGTTAGTATATGCACTAACTGTTAGTTATTTCACAACAACTAACAGTTGAATGCATTTGGAATATTTAACTAAAATTAAACTTTTCTAAAGACATTCAACACACATATTAGATGATGAAAATAGTCCAATATAAAAATACAGCTAGAACACCATCATCACAAACCTTCAGAAAAATACCTCTTTTTTTGTTTGCAAACAAAAATAATGAAAAGTAATGTGTGTTACATAAGTAAAATTAAATGAAAATAAAATACGTTAAATGTATATTTTTCACAAATGATACTACAATTGACAGATGTCTAAAAAATGTAAAAATCTAATTAAATAAACAAGAAAAAAACACAGTACAAATTTTCTTGGACAATATTTTAAAAAAAAAATAGAATAAAGATTATAAATAAACAAGAAAAAAAATATAAATTTATATAAAGTAAGTAAGCTAATATATATATATATGTGCCATTTGCACAGATAGTGAAGCTAGAACGTATATATTTAAAAGCAAAATTTTAATTTACTAAAATACAAAACTATTCAATTAAAGAACTTAGCACTTTCAAGAGACTACTTGTTCTCATACTCATAGCTGTTGATGTTATAACTGCATGGTAAAAGTGGAAATGGAATTTATGCAAATTGATGCAAATGGGTTATAATTGCCATTTATGAGATATAGAAAATCATGCTTCTCTTCTAGTGATGGATTTGGGATCACTAGCTATGTGAAATGTCACTCTAATCTTGTGTCAGGCATCATGTCTCTTGGAGAACATGATACTGGCAGTGATGGGTTCAAATTTATAGCCTGTTGCTTTTTTATGTTTGCAGAAGATGGAATTGCCTTCTTGCTTGGTTTTAGTCTTATTGCAGATATATTTGTGTTGTGCTACTCTATTGGCTATGTTAGTCCTGGTCTCCCCATAGTATGAAGCTTGGCAGTTCACTTGTGGGCAGATCATTTTGTGCACCACCTGAGGAGTGATCTCGGGTGTGATTCTATGTTTTGAGTTATTTATAAGTCTGTTTGTGTTCAGAGGTGACCAGTAAGCAATACTAAAGTCTTAGGATAGTGTGTTGTTGAGGCATTTTGCAAGGGGTTGGATATATGGTATGAGAATTGTTGGCTTAATATCTTTGATGTGGTTATGCTGAATATTATAATAGAACTTATTGACTTTCCTGTTGAATGGCCAAATGTGAATATTCGATTTTAATTAGATCTGCTATATACTGGTTCAGGTTGTGTCTCTTATCACCTTCATATTTGCACAACATGTGGTTTCTAAATAAAAATGAAGATAAGCCTGCCATCTTGTGAGAGCAAGGTGCATATGATGTAGGGTGAACTGTACCATGTACTTCTACTGGCTTGACATTCATGGTGTAATCTAGCTGATTGATGTTTCTGAAAACATTTATGTCTAGGTATTTAACATGTTGTATGTTGATTTTAGTTGCGTGAGTGTAGTTGAGTTTAGAGATATTCCAGAGACTGGTGTGCAGTTCTGATATAATGTGGGAAGGGGCTGTGATGAATATATCCACATATCTAAGGTAAATGAGAAGTGGAGTTGCAGTGAAGAATCTTGGTAGTGTGCATTTTTCATGATGATTCAGCACAATGCTAGCAACAGTGCTGCTAATTGGTAGGCCTATGGGCCAACCATTAGTCATTTTGAACCACGTGTTTTTGAAAGTTGCAACTAAGTTCTTATCAAGCCACTTAAGGAATTCATATATGAAATTTGGTGCATGCTAGCAGGCATTCACTGGCTATCAGTGCATCATTGATGATCTCAAAGGATTGTGATCAGTCTATGGATCCATAGAGCTCTATGATGTCAAGAGTTGCCAGTTTAAAATTTGGTGGGATGATAGCTTGCTTAATTTTCCCAATGAATTCAAATGATGATTGAATTGTATACTCTCCAAAGTTTCATGTGTCTATAAGCCATCTGTTGATGAGGGTGGCAGCTTTAAAGTAATGTGCTGGGCCAAAATCAAGAATGAGACATAGAGGTTTTTCAGGCTTGTGCAATTTCATGTTGGTGAATATTCTAGAGGGTGATGAAGTTGATGGATATGTATGGTTGTATTCTGTTTGTAAGAATACTATATCTTGAATTCATAAAATCGAGTCGGTAAATTTATCGCAATTTAAATATTAATTTTATTGTGATATTCATCCTCACTGATCAGTGTGATCTGGTTGCCCTTGTCCTCCTTTAAACAGATGGGGGAGTGGTTAGTTATAAATTGTCTAGTTGTGGCAATCTTTTGGTTCCAAGCATTGGTGTGTGTATTAAGCTGTTTATTTTTTATGGCTTTGAGACTCAAGCTGTGAGAGTTTCTTTCAATGGGTTATTAATTAAGTTTGCCTCCATGTCTGTGATGATTTCAAGCTTCGGATTGCTCCACCTTCCACCAACATATCTGGGGTCCAACTCAAGGACCTCTTCTATCTCTCTGGGAATTTGAGTGTTAGTGAGGTTGACATAAGAATTGCACTTGCTTATGTTTAGAGTAATGTTTTGTTTATAGGCAAGAAACTTTGATTTTATTGTCGAATTTGTGGTTGAGAAAATACATGCATTTGTTAAGTTTATATGTTATATATTGAGGGATCTCATAATTGTTCACAATTACATTCCATCTTCACTTTTCTTTCCTGAGGGCTTTCTTGCTACTGTGAATTATAGAGTTGAGAAGTTGTCTTTGTAGCTGCGTTTTGACTCTGTTGTAATTGAAAATGGTTCTATTAATTTTTATTATACAGCAATTAGGTAAGTAAACAAATAAATGACAAGTAAAAATAAGAAACAAATTGTACAAAGTAATTTTTAAAAAGTAATAATTAAATATTATGAGCAGAATGTTGAAATCCTATGAGTTTGAATAGTAGGATTTATTTTTCCAAAATTTCAGGTCAAAGTAGATTTTGTTTGTTAGTTGGTACAATTGTCTTTTTTGAATGCTATAGTTCATTAAAATTGTCTAAAGTTTTAAAATTGCTTTTAGTATTGTTTTGGAAACACCCATATACAAAGTGATTATCTTTTGTTTACAACAAATTACAACTAACAAGTTTGTCGCTTTAAATATGGCCTTTAGAATGTAGTATTGTTTTGATTGAAAGACACATAAAACTATTATTCTTCTTCTTATTGATTGTTTCCTTTGGTTTTATTTTTTCTCCCACAGTAATCTCACAAAAAAACATTCATGTATCAATTTTCGATACTCGTCACCTATGTAACAAGTGAAAATCTTTTAGATACTTGATCTAAAGGATTATGCCATAGGATTTCAACATTTCATCTTAACTTTTTTATTATTTTTTAAAAAAATTAATTTCTTTGGTTGTTGTCTATTCCCTGGTGTCAGCCACATGACGGTGCTATTTCTAGGTCAGTTCCTAGAAATATACTGTTTCAGTGGCCTACACCCAACCTAAGAGGTTTTTTTCTACAATAAAACACAGAAAGAGTGCTCAACAGCATCCTCATCCAATCTAAGACGCTTCTTTCTATGATAAAACACAGAAAGAGTGCTCAGCAGCATCCTCATCCAATCTAAGACGCTTCTTTCTATGATAAAACACAGAAAGAGTGCTCAGCAGCATCCTCATCCAATCTAAGACGCTTCTTTCTATGATAAAACACAGAAAGAGTGCTCAGCAGCATCCTCATCCAATCTAAGACGCTTCTTTCTATGATAAAACACAGAAAGAGTGCTCAGAGCACTTCCTCATCCAATCTAAGACGCTTCTTTCTATGATAAAACACAGAAAGAGTGCTCAGCAGCATCCTCATCCAATCTAAGACGCTTCTTTCTATGATAAAACACAGAAAGAGTGCTCAGCAGCATCCTCATCCAATCTAAGACGCTTCTTTCTATGATAAAACACAGAAAGAGTGCTCAGCAGCATCCTCATCCAATCTAAGACGCTTCTTTCTATGATAAAACACAGAAAGAGTGCTCAGCACATCCTCATCCAATCTAAGACGCTTCTTTCTATGATAAAACACAGAAAGAGTGCTCAGCAGCATCCTCATCCAATCTAAGACGCTTCTTTCTATGATAAAACACAGAAAGAGTGCTCAGCAGCATCCTCATCCAATCTAAGACGCTTCTTTCTATGATAAAACACAGAAAGAGTGCTCAGCAGCATCCTCATCCAATCTAAGACGCTTCTTTCTATGATAAAACACAGAAAGAGTGCTCAGCAGCATCCTCATCCAATCTAAGACGCTTCTTTCTATGATAAAACACAGAAAGAGTGCTCAGCAGCATCCTCATCCAATCTAAGACGCTTCTTTCTATGATAAAACACAGAAAGAGAACTCAGCAGCATCCTCATCCAATCTAAGACGCTTCTTTCTATGATAAAACACAGAAAGAGTGCTCAGCAGCATCCTCATCCAATCTAAGACACTTCTTTCTATGATAAAACACAGAAAGAGAACTCAGCAGCATCCTCATCCAATCTAAGACGCTTCTTTCTATGATAAAACACAGAAAGAGTGCTCAGCAGCATCCTCATCCAATCTAAGACACTTCTTTCTATGATAAAACACAGAAAGAGTCCCTGTCAGTCTGCTTTTTTTCTATGCTAAAAGCACAGACAAATGCCTTTATTGGTTGCTATAGTTGGTTGGGTTATTAACTTTACCTTAATGCTAGCATGTCTATTTTCTCTATAATTTGGTGTGACAGTGTGTGGATTTTAGCCTGTCATAATTATTTAAAATTTCATTACAAAGGTATTTTATTTCAAGTGCTCTAACCTATTGTTACATTGTAACTTTATTAATGATGTCGTGAAAGTTCCATTACGAATAGGTAACTCTCAAAAATTGCTTTTAATGGGTGTGGAATGGCAGTATTTGGAGGATCATGTGAAAAGTAACATTTTTGCGAGAATTCGTCCGTGACAAGTTACTTTCGATATATATACACACAAACAAAAACAATCCAGTGTCTGATTATTAGTAATTACTTGTCCAAAAAAGAAAATTAGTCGCGTATTTTTTTTTTTTACATTTACTATTTAAATAAGATTAGTTTTTATATCTACACACTAACAAAAACAACCCAGTTTTTGATTAATTACTGTCCAAAAAAAAAAAAAAGAAAGCATATTAATTGGGGTTTGATTTTTAAATGTAGTATTTGAATTGGGTTACTTTTTATATATACACAAGATTTACAAAAAAAAAAAAAACACTTTCTGATTAATTACTGTCCAAAAGAAACTCAAATTAGTCGGCTATCATTTTTAAATTTAGTATTTAAATAACGGTACCTTTTTATATAGACACACTAACAAAAAGAACCCACTTACTTATTCATTACTGTCCAAAAAAAAAGGCAAATTAGTCAGGTATCATTTTTCAATTGACTCTTTCAATGACAGTCTTTTTTAGATATACACACTATCAAAAAGAACCCACTTTCTGATTAATTACTGTCCCCAAAAAAAGCAAATTAGTTGGGTATCATTTTACAATTGTAGTGTGAATTTTTTAAATGTTGTGGGTAAATTGAATAATGTAGAAATGCATATTATTTTCGATTGAAAAAAAGTATACACACAAAGAAAATAAAACCCCACTTTCTGATTAATTACTGTCAATACCCCAAAAAAAGTTATTCACGGTATCATTTTTAAATTTAGTATTTCAATAATATTAATGGCTTTTGATAAAATCTACACACTAATAAAAACAATCCACTTTTTGATTCATTACTGTCCAAAAAAAAAAATTCAACATGGTTGGGTATCATTTTGAAATGTAGTATTTAAAGAACGGTACTTTTTATATATACACACTAACAAAAGAAACCCACTTTCTGATTAATTACTGTCCAAAAACAAAAAAGAAAAAGCAAATTAGTCGGGTATCATTTGTAAATTTAGCGTGAATGTAGCAATTTTGTGTAAATTGGAAAAAAAAAGTATAATTGCGTCTTATTTTTGATTAAAAAATACGGTAACTTTTGACAAATACACACAAACAAAAACAACCCATTTTATGATTAATTACTGTCCAAAAAACGTCAATTATTCAGGTATCATTTTAAAATTTAATGTGAATTTCTATTTTTTTTTTTTAAATAGTAATATTATTTACTATTAGTTCCTCTAATTTCATATTACAAAAACTAAAAAAGCTGATATTTATATAGATTTAGGCCTGGCCCAGAATCATAATATGTATGTGTTTTTGATTAGCATCAACACCATCAAACGGCTAGCATGAGGAAATAGAAAACAACCATTTCTTTAAATAAATTTATATTTTTGTTCTTGTTTATTTGTTTAATTTAATTTCTAATTCTTTTAGCCGTCAGTTGTAATAGTATCATCTGAGAATAAAATATGTATAATTTATTTTATTTTTATTTAACTTATGTACCTTATATCTCAGAATCTAAATCAGATAGAAGGCAAGCTGGCATAGTAAAGCTGGAAATGATAGGTAAACTTATAAGGGCACCTCTCCAATGATAGCAGATGGAAATGTAACATTATATATAGTAATTTATATTGCGCTTTATGCAAAAAAGTGAAGATTGAGACAAGCCTCACTTTTTTGCGTAAAGCGCAATATAAATTACTTACTACTCAAAGGTGAAGTAGAAAACTAGTATTTTATTCCATTATATATAGTGTAAATACATAATTGTATATTTGTTTGTATTAATAAATATTATTAAATGTATTTCACACTCCTGTAATTCTATTAACTCATTAGCAAACAAAATAACACACATTAATTTTTTAAATTTCATTTGTAAACAAAAAAACACCATACCCCAACTTCTTGTACCATTTATTGCTTGGTATTTTCAAAAATAATCGGATAGCTCCACCAAGTGTCAATAACAGTTTTAAGTGCTTTCTAAATAATTACTTAAGTCATTTATTATAGTTGGCTGTGTAGTTCACCATGGACCAACTACTTGAAATATAAATCACTAAACATCACATGATCACCATTCCTTATGCTTACACAAACCTTCCTGCATCCATTGATTACTCTGGCTTGCACAGAGTAGTGCTACTGTATGGAGAGTTTTACTTCTGTGCACTTGATATATATATATATATATTAAGTCTGTTTGTGTCCCAAAAAAATGTCCAAAGTTTACCTGGTCTGGATTATGACTCCAGATCATGATTATGTAAACTCATTATAAGTAATATAAATTATAATCATTCATAGTTACTTTATATTATTGCTTTCATTGAAGACAAATCAATATTTATCAATTGATCGCAGTATCTTTTTCCAAGAGACTCTTTGGAATCAGTGGACTTTTATGTTTAAAAAATTATCTTAATGCAAAAAATTTAAAAGTGCGCATAAAAAGTATATATAAAAGTTATTCAATATGAAACACTCATTGCATTCTACAATGAATAATATTTCTGTAGTGTAATTTTCATAACGCCACTCTCACTCAAGTTAGGGACTGGTTGATGTATTGAAAATTACACTACAGAAATATTATTCATTATTGGATAATCTCTAATCTAAGGAAGGATTAATAAAAATTATTAATAGACTTTCATTAAGTGATTTGTGTCAAAGTTGTGAGGGCAGCACATTTGACACTTATCAATTAAACTGTAGTAATTTTCTCTCTATATATATATGTATTGAACATTGATAAAGATATTTGTAAGAGATTGTGGTTTGGCCAACTGATAAATGCTGGCTAGCATGAAATGTGCATCTTGGCGATCATATATCTTTTTCACAAGTCTTTGGTCATGTTTATAATTACATCCTTCCACAATGTGTTAAAAGTAAATAGAAACCAGTCCCTACTTTGCCTGAGAGTGATTGGCTAATCTCTACTCTAATGAATGACTTAATATGAATTATCAATATACTTTCATTGTACAGCATTTTATTGTGTGAAATAATTATTTTGTTGAATATATAACAGGATGATATGATGTATTTAACTGACATTTTTTTAAAAAAAAAAATATTTAATTTTTAAAAAAGAAATTTTTTTAAAAAAAATTAAATGCAAAATGTATATGTAATTAATTATTTAAGATATTTAGTTGAAATAAAATTAACTCTAGGAGCTCAATAAATTGGATATAAAAGTCTTTATTTCTCTCTCTCACATCCTCCCCTTTGCGGTTGTATCATTTTTATTATTATTAAAAAAAAGCCACCCTCAAATAGAAATAAAATTAGTATTTTGAATTTTTAAAAAAATTATTTTCTTTTTATATTAACACTCTGCAGTTTGTAGTTATAATAGTTGACGCTAGATGTCACTTTTTGTAAGCTTAGAGTGATATCGAACAGTTTTAATAAGAGTGATAGAAAATAATTATTAAATTGTGTGATATATTTAATGAGGTGGAACGATTGTGAGAAAAATAGTTGATAGGCGGTTTTTTTAAGGATGTATATCAGGATAGAAGGAATAAAAATCAATATTAAAGTCTTACGAAAGTAAAATATGCATAAATTAATACCAGCTAATAAATATTAAAAATGACTTAGAATAAGAAGTAATCTAATTACATTAATTAAGCCACATTGTTACAATAATAGTTAGGGATAGAGAGAGTATTTTCGGTTACGGCTGGATAAGATTTTCTGAAGATAAGAGCGTACATATAAATAGAATTGATAAAGAAATTTGAAATATTGATTATGCTAGTAGATTAAAAATATGACGTAATAAAGGCGTGGAATGAAGCTTATAATATAGGAAGAGAATAATACTTCATTTGAGATTTATTACTTGGTATATATATATTGCTATTTTTGATTTACCTTAATGTTTGTAATTTCAATTTTTTTTTTTAAATTGCGATTTGTTTTAAAATTGTTTTTTAAAGTAAAAACTAATTTTATAATTTGCAATCTTTAAGAGGGCCAACTGATGAGTGCTGGTTCAGCACAAAACGTACATCTTGGCGATAATACATCTTATCCACATGTCTTTCGTCATATGTTTGTGATTATATCCCCCCTCAAGGTGTTAAAGCGAATAAAAACCTGTCTTTACCTTGCACGATAGTGGTGAAGTGAAAATTACACTACAGAATTATTATTCATTAAATGTATAATCTCTATTCTAATGAATGACTAATAAAAATTATTAATATACTTTCTTTAAGTGATATGTGTCAAAGTTGTGAGGGCAATAAATTTGACACTTATCAATTAAACTGCAGTAATTCCCTATCTATATATACATACCAATGATAAAGATATGTGTAAGAGATTGTGATCTTGACCAACTGATGAGTGCTGGTTTAGCACAAAATGTGCATCTTAGGGATCATACATTTTTTTCATGTCTTTAGTCATATGTTCATGATTATAGCCCTCCGTAAAGTGTTAAAAATGGATAGAAGTCAGTCCCTACCTTGCATGAGGGTGATGTAGTGAAAATTACACTACAGAAATATAATTCATTAAATGAATACTGTAGTCTAATGAATGACTAATAAAAATTATTAATATAATTAATTAATATTTCATCAACTTTTTTTCCAACCAATGGCCATTCCAAATTCACTTAGTTTTCTCCAATCTATAATTTCTCTTCTCTGCATCAATCCATCAAACCTCTTGATTTCAGCCATCTCACATGTGGTCTGTTTCTAGGTCCTTGTCCATCTAATATCATTTATTTTAGTAATATGTCCATTTCAACTCAATTCTAACTTTTTAATTATTTCAATAATGTTAATGATACTTATTTGTTCACTCAGTCATGTATTCTGTGCTTGATCCATCCTTGTTATTTCCAGTATCAATCTTCCCAAGTTGTTATGGAGTCTCAGGTATTGTTTTTCCATTAAATGTATTAGTCTCAAATTTATACACAAATACTGATAAAATATATTTATTACAAAAACCTTTATTTTCAGATACATATATTTCCTTTTAATATTAAACCACTAAACATCACATGATCACTATCTCATGGAGTAGACTTAATATTAAAAGTTCCTTTTAATATTAAGTTATTTCTGTCAAAAGCATTCCACCCAACTTTAATTCTCTTATCATTGCATATATTATTTTTTCATTTGTATTAATAATCTGCTTAGAGTATTTACAGTTATTAACGTTTTTTAATTTTATTTATTATTTTGTGAACTATTAAACAGTATGTTAGTACTTTTAATAAATTTATCTTTAATGTCTTTCTTTCATCTGATAACGTTTGTTGACGCTCTGAAGCATTATTCATTTTTATTCCCTTAACCTTTCATTATTCTGTTGCATAACCTTATCAATGTTAGACATTTTTGTTACATTTTGATAAATATTCTCCAGAATGTGTCAATGTCCTGAACATATATCATCATGAAGTTTCTTCTTAAAATTTGAAAATCCAATATTTACAATTAAGTTCCAGGTATAAGAATGCCTGCATTTCAAACCTTACACATTAAGCCTGCATTCTGCCCATTCCTAAATGGATATTGTCCTATACATGAGGGGTCAGAGTGACTTGAGGTCAACATGGGCATGACAACAATATTGGTATCAGCATGGGATTTGGGCATTCTAGCATCAGATTTTCAATGGTATGGATAACTGAAGAGTTGGAGGTTGGAGTAGACTGAAGTCTGTCCATTAAAGTATAAAGATTTGCTATCTTAATATAAACCGAGCACTGATTATATATATATGTGTGTGTGTGGGAGATGGTAATCTGGACCAACTGATGAGTGCTGGTTCAGCACAAAATATGTATATTGGTGATTATTTATCATTTCTACATGTGTGGTCATGTGTATCAATAGTATGAGGTAGTGTGGATAGTTGAAGGTTGCTTGAAAGTCTGAGTTCAAATCCCCTATATTTAAAATCCAATATAGATAACAATTCATGATTTGCCCTTAATTTTTTTTATTACATGGATATAGATCTCATACTATAGCCACTGTATTTTTGGTTAAGACCAAAATTCAAGGTAGATGAACTTATAACTTTAGTAAAAATCTTGTCTAAGATTAATGTCTATAATTTCTAATATCTTCGTTTCTACTTTTTTTTAAATACCAATTCTTATACTTTTTTCAGTTGTCAAGTACATCTATATTGTGTATACATTTTGCATTTAGCATTGAATAGCTAGCTACATGTTAAAGAAGGACAAATATTTGAATAGTATAGACTCGGTAAAAAGAGGGTTAATTGAATTCCTGTAGTATTAGTAGTATATATACACTTATTTATTTAATACTTTGTCTCAATATTAAAAAAGAAAAATAATAAATTAATAACTATAACTTATAATTGTAATAAAAGGAAAGAAAGTAGACTAAAATAATGTCCATAATAAATAAAAAAAATCGAGTTGTCAGAATTAAAAAAATATCAAATTATTAAAACTAATAATTGATCATTTTGAAACAAATTGAAATTTATAAAGAAGCAATATATTTTTATGTATTTTCTTTTTCTTGTTTCTTTATTTAAATAATTGTTGATCAATGAATATATAGCTAGAGTAATTGAAATTGATAAGTTTTGTCGGATATTATGGGCATCCTGAACAACATACTTATTAATAAATATTTTTGATAAGCTGGCATGGTTAATTATAAAAAGCTGAGATAAAGGATTAAGTCAGAGCATATTTCTTTAGTGGAAAGAATCTATCATAAATCATCTGCTATACTCTAAAAAGGAAGTTATTATTGAACAATGTATGTTTCACCACAGCCGTCCATATTGAAATTCATACAGCAAGATAACATTTGCTTAAGATTATTTTACTAGCATTAAAAAATTGTGAACTGACTAAATATGGTTGTGGTTCATACCAGGTATCATTAATGTTCTCCAGAAGGTATCATCTCTGAACTAGCATGCAGCCCTATTTGTGGGAGAATAAATATAAACAAAATGAGTATACAGAAAGTGGGTTCTTGTTTTTTATGCTGGGTTTGAAAAAAGATAAGAGGGATCTAGATGTAAAGGCCATAGAGTGTAAAAAGATGATTTGTGAAAGTGGGATGGAGCTGAATAGAGAAGAATATGTGAAAAACTTAGGGTGGGGAATAGAAAGGTAAGGTACAGTGGCTAACAGGTTTCTCTGCACATAATGGCTGAGATATTCCTGACTTTGATAAAGAAGAAGCCATAGTGCATCATATCACATAATATCTGTAGATGAGAAAGTTCGAAGGTTCAGCCTGAAAGGAAAATGATGCTCATATGAAGAATTATGTTCTTCAATTGAATCACCATCGTTGACTTCTCCAAAATTATATCTATTGATAAATTATGAAAGAAAAAACTTACTGGTATTGATTATTCAAAGTAAGGAAAGCCAATGATTTCTTAATCGACATTTTACTTGTTTATCAGCCAAAAATAAGAAAAATCAGAGGTTATTAAATAGACTACATTATTGATTTTCCAACTAGAGATAGAAAAACCAGTGATAACTTACTAGACTGGATTATTTGTTTGCCAACCAAAAAAGAAAACCAAAGATTACTAAATCATTTTTTTTATTTTTTTATTCAATTATCCGCTGAAATAAGGAAACTAAGAATAAACAAACTTAAATCATTTATCAACAACATGGATGAAGACCATTTTGTATATATTCCATGTGTGACAAAATTTTGTTAATATTCTATATGCTCATGAATTAATATGTTATTTACTTGGGTTTTTTTTTACTACATTTAATACTAATCTACCTTTCTCTAAAATGGACTATAAGTTTATCTATTCGGGATAATATTATCTATTTATTACGCAGATTTAAAACAGGCAAAACTCTCTATACATATTGTCACTCAGTGCAAGCCAGAGTAAACAATGGATGCTAGAAGGCCTCTAGTTCATCTAATATCCACAGACTAGTTTCTGGCATGTGGCCTTGCACTGAGTGGCCATACATATAGAGAGTTGTGTCTGTTTTAATAACAGTTATAAGCAAGCATAAGAAATTGTTATCATGTGATGTTTATTACCAATTTTCATTGATTACAAAATTATTTCATGCGTAGCATTAAAACATCGATCAGGCGTGGACGATTAAGAAATATTTTTAATATTTGGCAATAAGTAAAGGTTATAATGGAAGTCATTATTAATCATTATCTTGTATAAATGATCTTAAATACCCCATCGATGGTTGTTGAATTTTTAATTTTAGCCTATGAGTAATTCTCATCCAATGGCATTTAAGCACATGGAGATATTGAGTAAATTTCACTATTAATTTTTTCATATTCAGCATCTCCAATTACTTAAATGTCAATTATGTGTGTAGGAAAACTCATTCACACATTTCATCAATTTAACCAGGTGATTAAACTAAGTGGTTAAGTAGTGCAATATTATGACTGAGGATTGATATCCCAAACCACTTCTCATTTTTGATAAGATGACTACTTAAGGGTTGAAGATTTGAACCTGGGTTTCTGGTAGTGCCATGATAAGTCTTGACTAATGATACTAGCTTAAACAAATAAAAATGTCTAGTGAGTTCAGATCTCTTAGATCCTAATCTTATGTATTATTAGGTTACTTTGTATATGGTAAAGGTTTATCTGTATCCATGAACTATGATGAGCAGGAAATATTACTATTGCATGGCTAACACCATCAGAAATAGGATTATAAACTAGTAATGCATTTTAATATGCTCATTGCCAACCTTTGATTGGTGTTCAAAGGCAAAATCTTATTACAATGTATAACTTTACCAGTAGTTTTTCTACTTCTTCATCTGCTTCTTTTACAGTATGGATAATAATTTGATTCATTTTTTTGAGGTTTTCTATTCTTAACAAATTTAATTCCTTTTCTTATCCCTTTACTTAAAATATTTGTCACTCCACAAAATACTGTACCTGTATGACATACTTTATTTTCATATTTTTTATTACTATATAGTTTTTTTGTTAAATTCTTCTATACACTTCATGTGTCATGATTTCTTTCAGTTAGTGGTAATTTTCCTTCCAATTCTAAGATGCTGTATTCAGCTATTGAGATTGTTGTTCTCTTCTATAGTTTTTCTTTCCAATTCTTAGTTATAACTCTTCATGTGCCCATTATGTCTTTTGTTGTACCAATTTACAGAATTTCCAACAAATCAATTTCTCTTAGTTTCATATTAATGGTTCTCCTATCTTGTTATTGAATTTATTCAAGTCTGAATTGTTCCAAATTCTAATTTAAATTTATAGAAGAATATTTCTGAAGGTTAGAAATATAAATACAATTTTTTAAAAATTTGTTTCTCTAGCTTTGCATTAACATGTATTTTATATATTCATATATATATATTGCTTACAATAACTTCCCTCATATACACTTTAATGCAAAAAATTTTTAAAATTTTATTCCTTTATTTTGCTGACAGTTTCGACTATCCTGCAGTCTTCATCAGAGCTACAATATTGAATGATATAAACATATAACCATTACTTTATATACATGTAAAAATATACATACATACATATGTATATCAAAAATATACATACATATCCTCAAAACATACATAGACACATATACATATAAAAAACGAACAAAAATGAATAGGGGAATTATTAAAGAGAATAAAATAAAAATTATTAATAAAGAATAAGATTAGAAATGATAAAATGGTCAAAGTTAAATTTATAGATATTAAAATAAAAAATAAAAGATGATAAAATATATTAAATAATAATATAAATTGATAGATAGGAAGAAAAGATGAAGGATAAAAAATAAAGTAAAATTGATAAAGAAGTAATGAAGGGTAGTTTTTTTTTTTTTAAATAAAATAAAATAGGTTTTTTAAAAAATAATAAAATAAAAATTGTGTATTTGATGTTTTTTTGTATATATTTTATTTTTATATATGTAATTTTATTGTGGATTGCATATGTGTATGTATATATATGAATTTTTATATGTATATGTGTATGTATGTGTTGAGGATATGTATGTATATTTTTGATATACATATGTATGAATGTATATTTTTATATCTATATGAAGTAATGGTTATATGTTTATATCATTCAATATTGTAGCTCTGATGAAGACTGCAGGATAGTCAAAACTGTCAGGAAAATAAAGGAATAATATTAAAAAAAATTTGCATTAAAGTGTATATGAGAGAAGTTATTGTAACAATATATATAAATATATGAAGAAATGCAAAGAAGATAAAGAATAAGAATATATTTTATGTATTACTAATTGAAGATAACTAGCTGTGTTAAATGTGTTAAATACATTATTTTCTGTAAATCAAAATATAATCTAACTCTCCTGTATCTTTATTTAAATGTTTCAATATTCATTTCTACTTTACACATCTTTGTCAAAAAGAATTCACAGTTTATATGTTCTTTTTCTGAAAATTTTATAATTCTATGTCCTTTTTCATTTTTGATTCCACATTCAAATATATCCATAGGACTTTCATCTTTTCAATCAGTTTCAATTCAAAAATTATAATCTCTGTTGATGTTTTTAAAATGTTGTTTGGTCTGCTCAAAAGTGTAAAAATCCTCTATCCCTTCATAAAAATGAGAATTTATTGGGGCCTAAATCTAAATTATTTGCATTTGGAATCTTATATTAAAATGAATAACTAAATTTGCCACATTGTCAGGAACACCATTCATTTTTACAAATTGTTCTTCCACTTTATAATCAATCCCACAATACTAGTGCCTCCATTAAAATTTAAGCTTTTATAGTAGAATATATCATTTCTTTTCAAATCAATTTCTCTTTGCCTTTGCTTTTAAGTTCATAAACATTCCATTTAATATTAGATTTTTTTCCAATTCATCAAAACGTCTATTCTTTCAGAATGAACTACAGTCATAGGTAGCTAAATAAAACATCTATCTTGAATAGCAGCCTAGTTCAATATAACTGCAATTTTTAGACTCTCTATCTTCAGTGACAATTGTTGTCTTGTGCAGTCTTCAGAATATGAGGTCCATATTTTTTATAATCTGCCATCATTATATAAAGATCTCGCAAATAAGCTCTTAACAAGCTTTTCAGAATATCCCTATCACCAGACCGGTTTCATGCTTTTGGCATTCCTCAGTCAGGTGCCAGGATATTTAAGCATTAGATTGAAAATACCAGGACAAGCCCAGCACTTTATCTAATGGATAACTATTAAGTAGAAAATCTGAAATTTGCGGACATCTTTGTATTATTAATCTCACACTCCTTGCTTAAGTTGCAATCTTTAGGGTCTATATAAGTATATCAGACCATAGGCACAGGTAGAGGTCTTATCACTTTTATTGCTTAAGGAGATTGTCTTGACTATGGGTTGTGATTATTGATAGCTTAAGGATTGTTTGTTATAATACTATTGTAAAAATAAATATTAAGAAAAATTATGAGAAATCATTTGTACAAGCAAGATAAAGTGCTTCTTCACATTGGGAAATTTCATATAGATCATATTTTACAATTAGAAAATTAATTGGGGAAGATTAAAACTATGATAAAAAGATGATTTTTAACATTTGGAGAAGACTATGAATGTGTCTCTTTAAAATTGTAATGGAATGCACAGAAAGTGGTAGGAAATGATTCTTTGTAGATTGATGTAATTAAGAAATAAATGAAAAAATAGATGACAAAGCAAAGTGGTCCAGTAGCTCCCAGAGAAAATTATGATAGGAAAAAACTATTGCAGTAATTATATGTCACCAACTTTCTTTAAAATCTCTGTGAAAAAATAAGCATATATATTGTTTATAATAACATCTCTCATATACACTTTAATGCAAACCAATTTTTTTAATAAAACTTCTTTATTTTCCTGACAGTTTCGGCTGTCCAGCAGTCTTCATCAGAGTGTTTTCAAATTTCCTCTGCCTTTTAAAACTCACTGTCAGGAAAATAAAGAAGCTTTATTAAAAATTGTTTTGCATTAAAGTGTGTATAAGAGAAGTTATTATAAGCAATATAGATGAATATATAAAAAAATGCAAAGAAAGTAAATGAGAAGAAGAAGAGTATATACTTCTAATAAAAAATAAGCATATGATTATGCTGTAATAGAATATACATTGTTTATTATCTGCAGTTAGCCAGATGAATGTAGCATATAAACATGTGGAATAACATATCAAATGAGTATTTAATATAAATCTTGAAAAATGAGAATATTTGGTTTCATAAAAAAATGATGTATTGATATATAACAGACATGATAAAATACAGCAGACAATGGAAATGTTCCAGTTTGAAGGAGTAGTAATGTATTGATAAAAAATGGAAAGGCATCATACCTTGATATGAGATGAATAATAATGGAATTTAAACAAAGACTGTTGGTAACAGAAATGGATTGTTGAAAATTTATGAGATTAGAAAAAAAAGGGCAAATAAAAAATCAGAAAAACAGTTGGAATGAAACAAATGCTATAACAGTCATTGAAGAAAGGGGATTAAAATGATATAGACATGTTAAATGAATAAAAACAGAATCCCCATGGATTATAACTGATTGGGAAGTGGAAATCATAAAAAGAAAAACTAAGGAAATGCTGAGCAAAGTTCTGATAAATAACATGGGAAAGAATAGTCTATCAGAGGTGGAGAGAGCTATATAAAAGAAAAGATTTTTCATTAACGTCCTCTTTAACAATGAGAAATTCTGAAAACAATGAGATAATCATTGACTGATAAGATCTAAATATTTAATGGGGGGAGGGGAGTAAACTGAAATTTAGATGTATCCCATTGCCAAACATGATGCATTTTAGACCTTTTTTTGTATTAAAAGTAACATATGGACCTTAAAATTGATATCATATCCTATTAAAACAACACTATTATGTGATAATGATATGTGATTATTTTTAAAATAATGATATACGAATTCTGATATCTCCTATTGCTAAGGTATCTATCCTACAGATTATTTTAAATATGAGCAAAGATATTCAGATTACTGAGTTTAAACTCACCCCTTATAATTTTAAAAATAGAAAAGCTGCAGATCGTAATACGATATATGGTTAAGTTTTAAAGTAAGATAATGTTAACTTCAGAAATATTAGGATTTTTTTTTCTAATATGGATTGAGAGAATTTAACTTTCTGATCTTAAGAGTTCTTCTATTGTTTCATATTATAGAAAAAAGATTCAATCATATTCATATGATTAACATAGAATATCATTGTGCTGGTGTGATGTAGAGAAGAAAGGCTAGAGATTGGAGAAGATGGAATATCAATGTAGTTGTGCTTAATTTCCAATTTCTACTCAAACATTACCCGATTTCATATTTATTATATAATTACTTTTCTTATTATTCTCCATTGCAGAAAAAGCATTTTAAAGATTTCATAACTTAATTAATTTTTTTCAATTCATAGATAAGGTTTTAATTTTTAACATTTTATAACATAAACAGGCAGTAAATTGGACAACTTCATGGTTGTTAAAAAATAGAATAAAGTTAGTGATTGATTAATGGAATACCTTCACATTCTCATCCCAAAATGCTTTAGATTAGCCTATAGAAATGAATTTAGGTACAAAGATAAGATAACTGCTCTTATCTTTTTAAAAAGTATCTTGTGCTTTGGTTTTAGAGTATCTTTCATATTCTTCAAAACAATGTTGAGATTTTTAAACACTGTAGCACATGCATATAGGGTGTAATTACTTCTCATTAAAGATCAAGCTTTTACTAGAGATTAAGTATAGTTTTACAAAATCAAAGAGCTTTACGAGAATATTTGTGTTACCTGGCAATGCAAAGAAGAGTGTTATGAGCAAAGGTGTGATTTATAGTTTCCATTTATTGGTTTTGTTATGTTTGTAAATGGTTGTCTACCCTACTTTATCTGTGACATATTTGTACAAGAAAGAGTGTTATCACTGGTTATGAAACCTTTAGTATTTGAATTAAAAACTAGTCATAAATGGGAATTGTGTACTAATCTCAGGGTTATATTTGGGATATTGGTTTTTAGAAGTATACAGGTGAGAGAACAAACAGGTGTTACTGGCATTACTGAAAGACTTACGAGACTGGAGTGGAGTTGGACTTGATGTATTGCTAAAAGAACTGATAATAGATGGACAGTCTTAAACTGAATTTCAAGAGATTGTAAAAGACCTAGAAAGAGGCCATGTGTGAGATGGATAAATGAAATAAGGAAGTGTGCTGGAGTGATGTAAGAGAAGAAAGGCTAGAGATTAGAGAAGATGGATTGAACTTGGATAGACCTTTATTTTGCAGTGGATCTGTAATGGTTGAAACTGATGATGATGATAGACAGCTTCATAAAGCAAATCTCAAGATTGTAATATATATATATTTCCTTTGAACCTATAAAAAGTAAAAACAAGAATTTCACTTTGAACCTAATGATGTCAATGCAACCTATAATGACGTTGGTCTAACAATTTACTTTTAAGATGATTTATAAGGCATGATAAAAGAAAAAGATTCACCAACTTTTAACTTTGATAATTATTAAGAATATAAATCAATTTAACTATCCTGATAGAACTTTTATATAAAAACTCAATATAGATGTTGATTTGCAGCACAGACTGTAATGCGCTTCATCAATATTTAAACCACTAAACATTAAGTGATCACCATTCTTTATGCTTACACAAGCTGTTTACACAGAGGCTAAACTTTCCATACAGTAGCAAGCCAGAATTATCAATGGGTGCAAGAAGCTTTGCACATAAACTTCCTATCTACTGTCTACTCATCCAATATCATATCTCAAGACTGGTTTCTAGCTTGTGGCTTTCATCAGTGAGGAGCCTTGAATCTGAAAGCACTGCACCTAAATCTTAGGATAATAAGCTAATAATAGGTAATAAGGTAAAAGGTGGCTGCTGGAAGGTTGCATTAGATATTAAGATCTAAATGTGGTGCTCTGAGATCCAAGGTTCCTCACTTATGGAAGCCACAAAGCTAGAAACTAGTCTGGGGATATTGGATGAGTAGTCAGTAGGCAGGGATTTTATGCACAAACTTTCTTACATCCATTGATTACTCTGGTTTGCACTGAGTGGCACTACTGTATGGAGAGTTTAACCTCTATGCAATATTTAAACCAAATTTCATCATAATGATTTAACTATTTTGACTAAATTAATTTAGTGCAAAGTATTGTTTGGCCATATGAGAAGCAGAATAATTCATAAAAGCAATAGAAGACATGATATTCTGGAGATACAATAGCCGACAGTTAATAAACTTTTGAGCTTTCCATGATGCTGCTCTAATAGGAGCAAATCCTCATTGGATGATTAACATATCAAAATGTATTTTATGATGAAGTTGACTATAATTTTCATGGATAATTTAGACTCTGTTTACAATGTAAATATCATAAAAACAACTACTGTAACACATAGGTGTTAGTTTTGTCTCAATAGTAATGTAACAATAATAAATATACGAAGCACATGTAGAGTTTAAAGTTTTAATGAGTAGTTAAGGTTAGTTTGCTTAGCTAGCTTTTGATTATTGCTACATCTATGACTCACAATAGTCGAAAGCTAGCTTAGCAAACTAATCTGAACTATTCATTAAAGCTTTGCTTTATACTTGTTTTTTTTTATAACAAAACAACTACTGTGTTGCCCCCAAAATAAGACCAGTTCTTATATTATTTTTTGCTCCAAAAGATAGTTTAGGGTCTATTTTCAGAGGGTGTCTTATTTTTTATCATTGATTATGATGAATTAGAAGAAGTTAACAGTTACAAATACCTTGGTCAGATTATTAACACAGATGGAAACATAATGGATGAAATTAATCATAGAATTAAAGTTGGTTGGAGTGCTTTTGGTAGAAATAACTTGATACTAAAAGGAAATATGCCTATGTGTTTGAAAAGGAAGGTTTTAACAAATGTGTTTTACCAGTTATTACTTATAGATCTGAGAGTTGGACACTTAATAGAAGAGCAATACAGAGATTCCAGACCACTCAAAGAAGTATGGAGAGATGCATGTTGGAGGTAACAAGAAGAGATCGAAAACGCAATGTATGGATAAGAGAACAAACAGGTGTTACTGACCTCATTGAAAAATTAAAAGATTGAAGTGGAGTTGGGCTGGACATATTGCTAGAAGAGATGATAATAGAAGGACAATTGAAATCTTAAACTGGATTCCAAGAGATTGTAAAAGATCCAGAAAGAGACCCCATGTGAGATGGGGGAATGAAATAAGAAAGTATGCAGGGGTGATGTGGAGAAGAGAAGCTAAGGATCGGAGAAGATGTATTAAACTTGGAGAGACTTTCATCCTGCAGTGGATTGATAATGGTTGATGATGATGACAATAATCTATCTTTATTCTAATACAAAAATATTCATTTATTCAAATACAAAAACCTACATTTATTCAAGTTCAAAAATCTAGATTTATTCAATATTACTAATGTAATTTCAACAGCATATAAATAACCTTTACTTTTGCTAAATATGTGTCAAGGCCTGATCGCTCTTCAGACTGCTGTTTAACATCTGATTGGCTCTCTGAGAAGCAACAGTAGGCACATGTGAAAGACTAGAAACCTTTCAATTTATTACTAATTTAATAACAACATGCGATTTAGACAAATGTTTAGGATTCTAAACATATCACAAAACATTCTCGTTCTATAGGAGAATATTAAAAGTTATTTCCATGCTGTTGAAATTAGTAATATTTAATTTAAAATAAGATATGAAATATTAAGCTGTTTTGATTAATTTGTGAACTAAGATCACCGCTGATAATAAGTTTCAGCTTTTTAGGATATCAAGGTTGATCTACTTACAGTATATATATATATATATATAGTCGGAGATCAGATTAAAGAGGAATTCTTATATCAGACTGAATAAAGGTGCATTGATAAATGAAAGGTAGAATTATCAAATTATCACATGATCACATTTCATATGCTTACACAATAAGAGTACCAAACTCTCCATACAGCAGTGCCACCAAGTACAAACCTTCATAATTAATGGATACAGGAAGGTTTGCAATTGGTGGAATTACTGTATGGAGAATTTGGTACTCTTATTAGAAAGGTAAAATTTTATTTGAAAGTTTGTTAAAAGGATTAGTTATGAGTCAGTCTAAAAAATAGTTCTGAGTAACCTTTATTCAAGTACAAAAATCTACATTTATATTTATTTATACATTTATTACTTTATAATTCAATACGTCTATCACGTGTTTCAACGAAAGAATAAAACTCTTCTGTTAGGCTGACAAACTTAACTAGGGCTTATATTTGGAGTAGGGCTTATATTATCAGCATCCTAATAAAGCATGCTTGTGCTTATTTTTTGGTTAGGTCTTATTTTTAGAGGAACAAAGTAATTACTTTTATTAAAAGAATATTGTTTATTGGTAGAATGCAATGAAGAGCTATTATTAAGATTAAGGGATGAAATCTTTTCTAAAGAATTCCAGAAGATGAAAGAATATCTCAAAATGACAAAGAAGTTAACTAAAGAAATATTTCATTGATTGATTTTCTAGAGACAATATTAAATTCTAACATTTTCTTTGTTTTTTCTTCTTTCAGACCCTGCCTTTCTTTATATGGGATTAAAATAGCCATATTTACTTTGGTTGTTAATAATAGTTTGTGTAAAGGTAAAAGTTTTTTAATAGCTCCCTGGGGAGCAGTAAGTGTCTTCAGGAACTGTCCAAACATAATTAGTAAAGACAAATACAGGTAACACCTGTATAACACGGCTGATAGGTTTCCAAAAAAAATGTCATGCTATCCAAATTCATATATGAAACAAAGATCTAGTACAAAAAACAACATTAGGTTCCAAAAGTAATATATATATATATATATATACTATTTGCATTTTATAAGTAAGATAAATATGTTAATTAAAACAATAATTGATCAAACTACTAATCAAAATTAAACTAGCATTTTCTTTTTGGCAAATATTCTCATCTTTGAGTTTTCTAAAGCAGCATTGTGAGTTATGTCTCTCAGTTTGCCAAACAACTGAATGTTGTGTTATAGGGGCAGTTTCTTCAACTCTTGAACTGTGTTACAGTGAAATGGTACTGTAAGAATACCATGTTATGGACGGGTTTCCCTAATTCTCAAACCATGTTAGAATAAAATCATGTTATAGGAATGCCTTGTTATATGTGGATTACATGTATATTATTCACCAGTCTAACCATCTGCCATATAACTTTATCTTTCTTATTGCTTTGCCAAATCCATATAATATTAATATCATCTATGTTCTTTATTACATTTTACAATATTTTTTTCCAACCCACTATTGACAGTATTGATTGTCCCAACAATCTTTTTCAGAACTATAACAAGCACAATACATAAATACAAATATATATAAATATATAATTTTACATTATAAATACAAATATACATGAACGTATAATTTTATATTATATATTCTATTTTATAATCATTATTTATATACCCACATATATCTTTATATACCTCTCTATATAAAGATTAAAATGTATAATATATAAAAAGGTAATAATTATATAGAGAGGTATATAAAGATATATGTGGTTATATAAATAATGATTATAAGATAGAATATATATATATAATGTAAAATTATATGTTCATATATATTTGTATTCATGTATTTTTATTATGTTTGTTATAGTTATGAAGAAGATCGCTGGGCAATCGAAACTATCAATGTGGGTTATAAAAAGCATTGTAAAAAGTAATAAAGAACATAGATGATATTAATAATATTCATCTGCCATATAATTGAAATTTAAGATTTTTTCCTTCTTTGATTTACTATTAAGTTTAATCTTGGTAGAATTTATCAAGCATTAGTTGGATAGTTTGATCTTCAAAAAAGTAATAAAAGAAAATATTAAAAATATTTTATTTCGTATTTATGTATTCTTTATTTTCATTATTAAAATTTTTAGGGAGTGGTTTTTTTTAAATATTTTATAATAATACATTTAAGCTATGTTAACATATTAATTACAAAATTAATTTATTCTTTTTTAATTATAAGGAAGTTGAACTAAGATTTTCAACACCTATCCAATCCATCTTATACAACCGATACACATGACCACATACAAGTGAAAAAGATAATCGATTTTCAATATATGTATTTCGTACTGAACCAGCACTCATCAGTAGGTCCACATCATTTATCTTTTTCACATGTATGTGGTCATGGGTATCGGTTATATAAGATCGATTGAATAAATCCAGAGAGCTTGGATATCTTAGTTCAAGTCCCTTATAATTAGATAAAGTTTGGTATAAACAATATCGTAATAATAATCATCATCATCAACCATTATCAATCCACTGCAGGATGAAGGTCTCTCCAAGTTCAAACAATATATATGTATTTAAATATTATTTATTCTTTTTTATAACTCCTGTTTTTATTATTTTTGGTTTAAATTTTATTTAATTAAAGGTAAACATTAATAATGCTTTTTCTTGGCTCATTAATAACAATGTTTAGTTATATGGTGTTTTTTTTTATTGATGTATTTCAGATAATTTCTATTTTTTAATAAATCATTTAATAAATTCATGTAAAATTTAAATTTATTACCGTAATTAAATTTGTCCTCAATGATTGATAAAGCCTTTTTAATATAATGCATTTTAAAACAGTAGTTTATTTATTTATGTCATATAATTTCTGATTAGTATAGTTTATTATTCAATGAGTATTTTTAAAACATTTGCTTTTGATAAAAAAAATATCAATTTGTAATCTAGTGTCCTCTAGTGGAAACTTTATTAACTAAAATTTAATATGAGCATTTTATTCCAGTATTCTAATGATTAATTGAAATATAAAATTTGAATTATAAGATAATATTCTTAAATTAGTGATTCAATATATATAACAATGTAAATATTTTAAATGGTTGTATTTATATAAAGGTATGCCCGATGGTAAACATTCATAAAAATATTCTACGAGTTATACGTAATGGTGTACAAATGGGGTAAAATAATAATAATATCCCCTCCCCTCTATTGCTAATAATTCAAAATATATAACTGTTAAGTCATTTCTGATAATTTCAACCTGAAATGTGTCTCTTTTTTTTACCTACTATACCTGTAAACATATATTAGACCTAATAAAGTTATTTTGAATGAAAAAAAGGGTTCCTGAAATAGTAAATGTAATTATAACAGCCTTTTTAAATACCATTACAATCAAAAGTTCACTCTAGTATTAACTGAGCTGGGCCATGAACCATGAATTTTGAATTCCAAAATCAACTACTGTACCATTGCATTAAACTAAGTAGGATAATGACATTTAATAAAATAAGGAGGTCAAGTGATGTCTATTGTCAAGTGAACATTATTCGGAAATATTAACAAATTCACCACTTTTTTTATTTTGCTGTAATATCTTATATAAATGCAATGTATTCACTCTATTTTGAACACTTTTTAGCTAAAACCTTTTATTGTACATATATGCATACACAATTGAATTTTTTCGGGCCTGCAATCTTCTATAGAATAAAAATGGCTCTGAAGAAGACTGCAGGACAGTCAAAACATAATTGTGTATGCATATCAACATGATCATCAACCATTATCAATCCACTGCAGGATGATGGTCTCTCCAAGTTCAATCCATCTTCTCCAATCTTTAGCTTCTCTTCTTCACATCACCCCTGCATACTTTCTTATTTCATCTATCCATATTATATGTGGTCTCTTTCAGGGTCTTTTACAATCTCTTGGAATCCAGTTTAAGATTTCAATTGTTCATCTATTATTATCTCTTCTAGAAACATGTCCAGCCCAACTCCACTTCAGTCTTTCAATTTTTTCAATGAGCTCAGTAACACCTGCTTGTTCTCTTACCCATATATTGCATTTTCGATCTCATCTTGTTACTCCCAATATGCACCTCTCCATACTTCTTTGAGTGGTCTGAAGCCTCTATATTGCTCTTCTATTAAGTGTCCAAGTCTCCGATCCATACATAAGAACTGGTAAAACACATTTATTAAAAACCTTCCTTTTCAAACACATAGGCATATTTCCTTTTAGTATGAAGTTATTTCTACCAAAAGCACTCCAATCAAGTTTAATTCTATGATTATTTTCATCCATTATGTTTCCAGCTGTATTAATAATCTGACCAAGTTATTTGTAACTGTTAACTTCTTCTTACTCATCATAATCAATCTTTATTTTCATATTTTGAGAATCCATTAAACATTACTTTGGTCTTTTTAATATTTATCTTTACTCCTACTTTCCTACTTTCATGTGATAACTCCTGCAACATTTCCTGCAGCTCTAAGGCATTATTTGTAAAAACAACTATATCATCTGCAAAATGGCTTAAATAATCTCCATTTACTTTCATTCCTTTAGCTTTCTATTTTAATCCACAAAATATTTCTTGCAGCACTGCTGTAAAACGTTTTGGAGATATGGAGTCACCCTGTCTTACACCCTTCTCAATGCTGACTTTCCTAGTATCATTATGTAATCTAATTGTTGCTGTTGCATTTTTATAAATACTCTTAAAAATATGAAAATATCCTGGACCTATACCTTGATGATCCAATGCTTTAATCTCTGAAGAAATGTTTATAGAATCAAATGCCTTTTCATAATCTACAAATCCAAAACATAATGACAACTCATATTCATTTGTCCTTTCTATAACTTCTCTCAATACCTGGATATGATCTACTGTACTAAAACCACTTTTAAATCTGGCTTGTTCTCTTGGTTGGTGGAAATCCAATGTTCTCTGTAGACGAGTAGTAATTATCTTGGTAAAAATTTTATATAAAACTGATAAAAGCTGATTGGTCTGTAATTTCTAATATCTTCTTTATCACCTTTTTTAAATATTAATATTATTACTGCATTCTTCCAATCATCTGGTACATCTTTATCATTTAGACATTTGGTATATAACTTTGCAAAAAAAAATTATATTTCTTCACCTGCTTCTTTTAATATATCAATTATAATTCCATCATTATCTGAAGCCTTCCCTTTCTTCATAAATTTAATTGCATGTCTCACTTCCTCATTCAAAATTCTGGGCAATTCAGAAGATATAATAGATATAGGAGGTATTTGTTCTTTATTACTATATAATTCTTGATAGAAGTCTTCTACCCATTTCATGATGTCATCTCTCTTTTTAGTAATAGTTCCATCTTTTTTTCTTACTGCAGATTTAAATTTCCTACCAATACCAAAATGTTCATTTACACTCTTGAGACTTTTATTCTCTTCTACAGTTTTCCTTGCTAGTTCACAGTTATACTTCACCATTTTACAGAATTTGAGGTATTCAATCCTTTTTAATGCATCATTTTTGTATATCTTCATATTCCATCTTTTCTTCATAAATTATCTAGCCTCAGTGGAAATTTTATTGGTTAATTGCTGCTTTTTCTATCAGCTATATTTGTTGCAGTTTTTAAAAGTGTATCAGTTGTTTTCTTATTAATTTCATTCAAATCTGAATCATGTTCAAAATCTACTAATACTTGAAACCGATTTGTACGTTCTAATTTAAATTCATTAGAATGTGTGAAGCGTAGGAATATCAACTGTAAATATTGTTTTTCTTAATAATTTTTGTCTCTCTAGTTTTGCATTAATGCATATCTTACTAATCGATCACTTCCTGTGTTAAATTTATTAAGAACATTACAATCTTAAATATGTATTTTCTGTTAGTCAAAATATAATCCAATTCTGCTGTATCTTCATTTGGATGCTTCCATGTCCATTTCCTTTTAACATTTTTCTCAAAATAATAATTCATAATATAAAGTTTTTATTTTTCTGCAAACTCCACAAGTCTATGTCCTCTCTCATTTCTATTACCATAACCAAAATTACCTACAGCACTTTCATCTTTCATTTGTTTACGATTTCTAGCATTAAAGTCTCCCATAACAATTTTAAAATGTTGTTTACTCTGATCAAAAGCATTTTGTACATCCATATAAAAATCTTCTACTACTTCATCACTATGAGAACTTGTTGGGGCATAAACCTGAATCATCTGCATTTGATAATTGCTATTAAGTCATATAACTAGTCTTGCCACTATGTCCGATACACCATCAATCTCCACAATGTTGTTCTTCCACTAGATATAGTTATTAATGTATAGTTGTTGCAAAGATATAGAAAGTTATAAGAAAATAATTTTTGAATTGTGAAAATAAATAGAATACATTAGTTAAAGAATGATTTTTTATTGAACTAAAGTTAAAAAGTGATAATAATACTTCAATAATTGTATATTTTAACATTATACTTATTATTTCTTAAAAGTTTCCATGAATTATATATATATATATAACAATAAATATAATAAATATGATTGTAATAAACTATTATATGTATGTAGTCTTCCAATCTGCAGATGTACTTTCGGTTAATTCCTTAACCCTCCTCAACTGCCATTCAATTCAAAAACAAAATGGAAGCAAACATCATCACTTCAAATCCCATGAATCCCAAATTTTAATGTTAGCAGCTTGTCTATTAATTATATTCATTTTATTTTTATTTATTAAAAATTGCCTCCTTAATTTTTTTTTTTATTATGGTTTTTCTCTTCATGAAGAATCGTAACACTTTCGAAATCAAGCTTAAATTTATATTTACATGTCCATTCCTGATCCAAGAAAACTGAAGCAGTTATTAAATCATTATTACTTTTAATGACTGCTTCAGTTTTCTTGGATCATGAAATGACATGTAAATTAAAGTTTGACACTGAAAGTGTTAAGATTCTTCATGAAGAGAGAAACCATAATAATAAAAAAATTAAGGAGACAATTTTAATAAATAGAAATAAAATGAATTTAACTAAAAGACAAGCTGTTACATTAAAATTTGGGATTTATAGTATTTGAGATGATGATGTTTGCTTCCCTTTTGTTTTTTGAATTTAACGGCAGTTGAGGCAGGTTAAAGAATTAATCATAAGTATTTCTGTAGATTGGAAAACTGCATATAATAGTTAATTACTGTTATATTTATTATTTCTATCATTATTACAATAGTTTTTAATTAACAGACATTTTATTTGTATATATGTAATATTGAACAACTTTAAATAAAATTGATAATAAATAATTTCAGGTTAGCAAAAATTTACAGTACCAAACTAATTTTCTTTCCTTATATGAAGCTTATCAAGTTATCTACTTCTAATTATAACAATAAGCATCACATGATCACTATTTCTTATGCTTACTTTTAACTGTTATTAAAACAGGCAAAACTCTCTATACATATTGCCACTCTGTGCAAGCCAGAGTAATCAATGGATGCCAGAAGGCTTGTGCTTAAAATCCCCATTTAGTGCCTACCCATCCAATATCACCAGACTAGTTTCTGGCTTGTGGCCTTCATCAGTGAGGAGCCTTGGATCTGAGAGCACTGCACCTAGATCTTAGGAACCTACTCATCCAATATCACCAGACTAGTTTCTGGCTTGTGGCCTTCATCAGTGAGGAGTTTTGGATCTGAGATCACTGACGAAGCCCACAAGGCAAAAACTAGTCTGGGGATATTGGATGAGTAGGCACTAGATCGGTATTTTATACACAAACCTTCTGCCATCCGTTGATTACTCTGGCTTGCACTGAGTGACAATATGTATAGAGAGTTTTGCCTGTCCTAATTATCACATGACAAATTACATTTTAACATACTTTTCTACTTGTCACCATTAGAAATGGAATACAATAAAAATAATTTATATATAAAAATTAATAAGTAAATGCAAACTTATTGTTTTCTATTTTATAATACACAAACTAAATCTAGAAAATGATATTCCAATGATCTGATGATGACTATTGTATTGAACCTTTAACCATGTTTACACATTTACTCGTATTATCCTAAATATACACATGCTCATGCATCTTTTTTCTTTATAGTTTTAAACATAATTTATCATTTGTATATTCTTTTTACAATATATTTTGTGACCTGTCTCTAAAAAAATGAATATACAACCCAGACTTTGTCTTTCACTTTAATAAGACTATTACATTATTTATCTCTGTCATTAGCAGTTTTTTCCCTATTGATCTACGTTAGTGTTAGCAATTAATTTTATAAACTATCTTTACTTTATTTTAAAATAATATTATAATTTAAAATATGAATAAATGTATAAACTTGATATTAGTTTAAAAATAAATTAGGAAGTTTACAAAATTAATTCTGATCACTGCATTATGATTTATCTAGATCATTCAATAAAAACTGCAATTAAACAAGATAAAAACCTGATAGAGTAATTAAAAGAAAAGATACTTATTAGATATAAATAATAGAATGAATTGTGAAAATAATATAAAAGTCATAAAACATATTAACAACTATATAGAAAAAATGAGACTGTATATTCAGGAAAATATGAATGGATGTACTAAAAACTATATAAAATAATTAGAGATAAAAATATTTCTATATTAAATGCTTTTATTGACTGTGCACTAAAAATAATTAATTAATTAAGCCAATTCCTTGGTATAAAAAATAATGATTGTCTTAATTAATTTTTGGACCCTGATGCTTTTATTTCAAACTAAATCTAAAAACCCCAATTGTGTTTGAAAAGAACAAATATTTTTTTTAGTGCACGATTAATAAAAGCATTTAATATAAAAAAAATATTTATATTATTTTGAAGTTTTTAGTATTGGCACAGTAAATGAAAATGTAAAATTATATTGTACTTTAAATTGACAGGACACTTAGTGTGATATATATATATATATTACTAGATATTTCTTCTATAAGTTAAAATCTACATCCTTTATTATATATCATATTTAGTATGTGTACATAATAATATAAGTATATATAAGTCATTAAAAATATGAAATATTATCTTTTAAATGAAAAGTATTTAACATCTTTATTTTGGGAATTTTTTAAATGCTATTCAAAACTGTATTGTCAATGAACTTCACCTAATATATATAATTTTTCTTTAAATCAATTTCACACATATAGTGTATATATAGCACTAGATATATATGCAGTAGATCAATAAGTATGCTCTTTATGTATATATCATATTTAGTATGTGTACATAATTATATATAATTGTTAGAAACCAGTCAACACTTAGACAATCCCAATATATATAATAATCAACCTTCTCAAACTGTTGTCAAGGCAACCTCCTTTTAAATATATATATATCATTAAAAGCCAATCAACACTTAGACAATCACAATATCCATAACAATCAATAATTTCAGACTGTTGTCAAAGCAACTTTTTTTAATAATAAAGGTGGAAGTCCACCTTCATTAATGGTCTAATATATTTATAAAGACATTAAAGATTGTAACTTGACCATAGAGATTGAAATTATTAATACAAAGAAGTTTAAATAAACCTCCTTCAACAGGTAAATATAAGCTGTTCTGAATGCAGACTAATAAATGGTCAATTATAACATTACAAACTGCAATTATAAATTTCAAATTGTACCCAAACTATTATTTAAAAATAAGTGTAATAATACTCAAGGCTAAATGGATTTGTAAGTAATCATTAAAAACCAATCAACACTTAGACAATCACAATATCAATAATCCACAATTTCAAACTGTTGTATAGGAAAACAATAAATAATTTTTCTGGCTAAAATTTTTGACATTTTATCTTTTTATGATAAAAAAAAAATGTTATTAAGTCAAAAGAAAAAAAATATTTATACTGTCCTCTAGTGAGTTAATAAATAAATAGAATTTTTAATAACAGCATTTAAAAAATATGATACTTTGTATATTTAGGCCAATATGAATAGATGTATAAACATAGTTAAAGTTCCAATACAGTTAGGTGGAAAATGCTCATTATTAGATCATTGGAATTGTATTTTTATTTAATTTTTAGTGTAATGATATCTACTACAAATTTATGTGCTAATTAAAAACAGATATCTTGATAAGATTTTTATAAGAAATGAAAATTAATTTGATACTATAACTAAATTTAATCTGACATTTATTATCAATTTTATTTAAAATTGATCATTATTATTTTATAAAAAAGACAACTTTATAGGTAAATTACAACTTGAAAATTGACTATCTGAAATGAGATATATTTAAATGAGTTATACAATGTTTTGTAAGCAGTGGGGTAGGTTAATTAATTATATCAGACATTGAGGAGAAGCTCAAGAAAATCTTGTCTTATATTAAACCTTAGAAAGTTTGGCATAAAGTAAATGCAAATAAATTTAAAGTAATGGAAATAGATAGAGAAAAAAGGATTAAGAATAAACATTAGATAACAAGTTATAGAACAGGTTGCATTAGTTGGAAAATAGAAATTAGAGAGAAATGTTTAATAATTAAAACAACTTTTATCAATGGTATGAGGTAATTCTTTAGACAACTGAAATTATATGTGGAAAAATAATAGTTTGTTAAGTGTTTTCTTTTTTTTTAGAGTATAGCTTTATACCTGGTATAGAGTCTTGGACGATTTATAAAAGGTGAGTGGACAGAAAAATTGGATCGTTCAGAAAGAATGAAAAATTAAAGATAAAGACCAGAAAAAGAAAATTGATGAAAAGTATAAGTGATTAAGATAATTTTTAAAGAAAATTTTGACGAAAAATAAAACTTACTTTGGGCAGCATGTGAACGAAGAATACATAGAAAGTTTAAGAAAAAGTATAATAGAAGAAGTCAGTAATTTTAAAGTGGAACTTAGCTACGAGTATTTGAAAAATACAGCAAAGGAAAAAAACTTGGAAAATATTGCCTGTTTTGGTATATAGAACCTGCTTTTGGCAAAGAACTTAATAATTATAATAATTATTTACCAATTATAAAGTTAATTCAGTAGTTTAAAAAGACTTCCAAGCACCCTTTTTATCTTTTATACATGTGTGTGATCACATGTATCAGTTGTATAAGGTAGTAGGGATAGTTGAAGAGTGCATGAAAGTCTGAGTTCAAATCCCCTATATTTACAGCTAAGCTCTAGGTTTGTGAAGAGTGCCTGGTTTTCAAATATATAGATTAAAAAGATAATTTTAATGCTCCATAATGAATCAACATATTTAAGAAGTAAAATTTCAATTTGTGTCTTCCTGAAGGTTTGTGATGATGGTATTTTGGTTGTATTTATATATTGGACTACTTTCATCCTCTAATATTAAGTATTGAATACTGTTAGTAATAGCACACAGGTTAGTATATGCACAACATTTAGAGAGGTATTAGTCTCCTCTCTTCAGGTGTTGCTGGCCTGACCAGTGACGTACTAGCTTGGGAATAGAAGCTGGACTCTTAGATTCTTGATTATTGAATTTTAAGGTAATGCTCTAACCAACTGAGCCATCCTGCCAAAGCTGGCCTGACCAGTGACAGCCCTAGCATGGGAATCGAACCTGGTTCCTTACATTCTTGAGTATTAAATTTTAAGGTAAGGTTCTAACTAACAGCCATTTTTCCAAAACTGGCCTGACCAAGTGACAGCACTAGCATGGCAATTGAACCTGGACCCTTAGATTCTTGAGTATTCCAGTTTAATTTATATTACTTATTTTACGGCTGATGTGAACTTATTCAAGAATGGTTTAAAAATTAAGATTAAATTTAAAACTTAATAGGTCGTCCAGAGTAGGCGAAAGATAACTATTTTTGGAAATTTATGCTAGCCTGACCACGGACAATACTTGCATGGGAATTGAATCTGGACTCTTGGATTATGTAAATTCCAATATATAAATACAACTAAAATTTCAATTTGTTTACAACTTTGAAATTCATAAGAAGCTGAAGTTTTAAAATATATTGCTCTTACATTAAACAAGTTTGGGCACTCCTACTTTATGTGTTAGTTTATCCACTGCTCATAAACGTATCTTCTATAGGTTTTGAAATTTTTCCAGCATGTCTCTAAAATCCACTATTTCACTACAGTCTTTTCAAATGTTATACGCACAAATATCAGCATTATAAATATCTATGTATAAGTAAATGCGGCAAACTGCAATACAAATATAAAAATGAAATTTATATGTCGTTAATTAATGCTAAAAATGATCTAACTAGCACTTTAAAAAGCATTGTGCGTAATATATACATTAATTCTAAATTTTTATTTTATAATATATAATCTCTCTATCATTTGGATTTTTTTTATATATAGTTTAAATTGGTTTAAAAGCAGATATTTTTTTTTATATCTCTACAGTGTAAGTTTCTCCTCCCCTTGATTTTGTGTTTCAATTTTTCTTTCTATTAAAAGTCATACAGATGAATTTTTAAAACTATAGATTATTAAAGTTCAAACTGAAACCTAATTTTAGATTAAAATTGCATTTATCAGAATCATGTTTTGACATGTATATTTTATGACTTCTTTCATATATTTTTGTTAGATTTACTGATAAATCAAACATGACATCTTTAACTCTTACAGGCTTTAGAATTAAGATAAGACAAAACAGCTTGTCTTCATCAATTGATTTACTGTTTGTTCAGGAAGTCATTCAATCTTCCAAGTTGCAAATTAAGCTCAGCAATCTACAGAATACGATCAAATATTTGAAAACCAGACACTCTTCTCAAACCTGGAGCTTAATTGTAAGTATAGGGGATTTAAACTCAGATTTTCAAGCACTCTCCTGGTTTTCAAATATTTACACATCAAGCTTGTATCCTGCCCATCCCTATTCTATGTATTTAAGTGGATATGGTCCTATACATGAGGGATCAGAGTCACTTGAGATCAACATGGGCATGGCAATAATATTGGCATCAGCATGGGATTCGGGTTTTCATCATCAGATTGTCAATGATATGGATGGCTGAGAAGTTGGAGATTGGAGTAGATTGAAACCTGTCCATTAAAGTATAAAGATTTGCTGTATTAATATAAACTGAATACTGATTATATATATGTGTGGGAAATAATAATCTGGACCAACTGATGAGTGCTGGTTTAGCATGAAATATGAATATTGGTGATTAATTATCTTTTCTACATGTGTGTGGTCATGAGTATCAGTTGTATGAGATAGTATGGATAGATGTAGGGTGCTTGAAAATCTGAGTTCAAATCCCCTATACTTAGAATTAGATGTTTAGACAGTTTAATTTAATATGATTAGTTTAGTTTATTTCACTAAGAAAAAAATCAAACCAGAAATATTTGACTTTTGATTCCATCCATTCTACAACTGTTCTAAATTGCACAGGAAATTAAGATTAAAATTTAAGATTATATATAAAAGAACGAAAGTAGAATTAAAAATAAATGCTAAAAAGATTAAATGTTTATTCAATGACTTATCAAAAAAGAAGAAAATATGGGTTAATAGTAATAAAGTAAAAGTTAACAACTATTGAAAGTATGATAAATGCAATTAACCATAACATCAAGCTTGTAGAGAAGGTTTTTCATATATATTAAACTCTTGTATTGTTCTTCTCATATACACATTTATGCAAAGTTTTTGTAATTACTCCTTTAGTTTGCTTACAGTTTCAACTGTCCTGAAGTCTTTATCAGAGCTCTCTATAACCATCACTTTTCCTTGACCATAAAAAGGAAAAATGAAGGTTATAGAGAGCTCTGATGAAGACTGCAGGGCAGCTGAAACTATAAGAAGAACAAAGGAGTAAATATAAAAAGTTTGCAGAAATGTATATATGAGAAGAACAATATAAGAGTTTAGAAGATGGTTTTGGTTGTAAGAATTCAGTATTAAAAGGAAGTATACCAATGTACTTGAAAAAGAAAATTTTTAATAAGTGTAATTTTGTCAGGAATTATTTAGTGATTTGGGACTTGAATACTTAATGAGAGAGCAATACAAATTGTGCAGAATGCATATGGAGAAATATATGTTTGCTTAACAAAGAGAGAACAGTAAATACATGATTGAAAGAATAAACAAATATCAGTAGCACCATTGAAAAATACTAAAATAAAGTTGGGCTAAACATGTAATAAATGCACAGTTAAAAACTCATTGACTGACAAATCTTATTGATCAGATTGAGTAAAAAATTAAGTGATTGAGTAAAGAATTGAGTGATTTTATTCATCAAATATGTTTCTAGCCTGTTTCTATTCACAAATTGTTTTAATCTAGCTTCTAAAAATTGAATTATTTTACATTCATATTATTTAAATGTAATGACAAATTTAAAATAACATTAATAACTGAAGAAAAATATAAGAGAATTATCCCGTAGTAAAACAAAAGAATTATATTTCAACCAATTATAATGTGAAATCTCCATAAAGCTAATTATTCAGTTCTATTGTCTTTTCTTTGTCTAAAATTAAATATTTTAAACAAAAATCTAAATCTAGCCACATTATTAGTAAAAAATAATCATAAAATACATATTTATGAAAAATAGTTGCCTTTTGCTAGTTGTTACCAAATGTCATTGATATGCAAATAGCGGTCAAGCGCTATTCACTTGTCTTGATTATTTTTCTTATAAATTTTAAAAAAATTCAAATCAAAGTTTATATTTAGATAAATTAATGTTAAAAACTTAATTATGAATGTAAAAAATTACAGGAAATATATTTATTAAAAAAAATTTGCACTAAAGTGTATATGAGAGGAGTTATTATAAGCACCTAAATGTAAATATATAGGCCAACCATAAACATCCTGGAATGAGAGTGTGAATATATTACATTACTCACTTTATTTCCATTACTATTTTATAGCGTATTAACACTTGCGGAATCTTGAGATTTATTACTATGTGTTAAATATCAGACGATGTTATATTTTAATGCTAATTTCTTTACTAGTGTTGTGTCAAACTGTAAGTCTGAGATGAAGGTAATTAACCTTCACACAAGTGTCATACTCTTAATATTTCATGAGCAATGTAATATTGTCACCTGGAAGATAAAGTGCATGCTCGTTACATTGTTGATTATGCTTTCGTATGTTTAGAATATAGCATTTTTAAAGGTTTCTAATGCCTTTAACTCTACAATTATGCTTTACATGCATGTAATGAAGCTATATAGTGCAGTAATTAATAATCTTAATCATCTGAGCATTTTGGGGACGTCTACGTTTCAATAATCATAGCTCGTTACCAATTGAGAAATGCTTGGTAACGAGCTATGATTATGGGAACTTAGATGTCCAGAAAGTGCTTACATGATTAAGATTATTAATTACTACACTATGTAGCTTCATTACTGTACGTAAAGCACATTTACGGAGTTATAAATTGTTAATGCAGTTAAACCTCAACTGATCTCTTTAATGATATTTTAATAGGAATGTATGCCACTTCTATACACTTTTTTTTCAATCATGTATTTTAACCTAAAAATTACTACATTTTAAATGATTTTATTACAATATTATTAAATAACAAAGTGTTATTTATTAATAATAGATTTAATTTTAATAAAACAAGGTTGCTTTTGTTATTTGTCAATTTTTCAATGTTTATTATAACTATAATAAATGTAATATGAAGAGTATGCAACCACAAGTTATATAATTAGTCATTATTATCATCAGCCATTCAGAACTAATACTTATGTATTAAATGATTTACTATATCTTTTTTGCTTCATTGGTTTGTTAAATTATTCTTTGTACATAATGACTTCAAACAAAGCACTTCATTTAGATGCAATTTTAGAACTAATATGGAGAGTAAAAAGAGTTTAAATATATATAGAAATAAACAGAATATTAGGTGTGAGTTAATATATGATAATAGTAAGGAAAGTGGTTTATTGTTTAAGGCTCGAACATGATCTGTAGCAACAGGAGAATATACATGTAAATGGAAAAATATGGGTGATTTAGTCTGTAAATTATGTAAGGAAGGAATAGAAAATATTAGGCATCTGTTAATTGAATGTAAATGCTTGAAAACAGAAAGGGCACATATAATGAAGTTATGGAAGAATAAATATAAAAAAAGTGATTATACAGAAAGTAGATTATTGGTTTTTATGCTGCGTTTGGAAAAAGATAATGGGGATTTAGATATAAAGGCTATAGAGTTGACAAAGATTATGTTGTGGAAATGGGATGGAGCAGAATATGGGAAAACTTAGACTGGGGAGTGTAAAATTAAGTAGCTAACAGGTTTTTCTGGGCATAATTGCTGAGAGATTCTTGACTTCGTTTAAGAAGAAGCCATAATACATCACAGCATCACATCATAAGCAAGTGATGAGGAATTATTGACATTTCAATCACCATGCCTATAACACTGTTCCATGTATTTTGGCTAGTATTCATAAAAAATTTCAACATTCATTGGAAAAATTTAAAATAAAAACAGAGATTATATAGAAATGTTAAAAAACTGTTCCTGATAGTTTGCTTCAAAAATAAGTTACCAAATCAACTAAGATTATCAAAAAATTTTCTAGCGTTTACTAAATTGGTAATTAGCAAATATTAAAATCAAACATCACAGATATTATGTTAAATGAAATTTAAAACCAGTATTTAGAGTTTTGCAAATATTAATATTTGACAAAGAAAAAATAGAAACAAATTGCTAGTATTTTTTTTTAAGGAATATAGTCCATGGTAGTTGTGACTTACGCCCAATGTGGCCACTTAGTGGTGGTGTTTCTCTGCCAAAGCACAGAAATATGCTGTTTACGTGGCCCAACTTGCAGTTTATAGAACAGTTTTGTTCATATTAGCTGTCAGAAAGTCTAGATGGTGTTGCACACTGTACTTTGCATCATTATGGAAATAGCACACACTTCACAGATTGCTAACATACAATGTGAGGGTGTATACAATTCAACTGGCCATAAGTATTTTTATGTGCAATTGAAGTAATGATCTTACTTCATAACTGGCATACCATTGCATACTAATAATTGTAAGCCCATCGCTGCATTTCCCTACACAGCTTGGAAAGTGAAAACAATTGCAAAAGGGTAGCATTTCACATAAGTCATGTGAAAAGGCACATTTTGGGAGAACAGATATGACAGTAATAAAATGGCTGTCATTGTACGTTATTTTTGAAATCATAATCTTGGTTTGCTCAGACTAGTGCACGTAATGGCCAATCCTTTGGATAGGCCAAACCAACAGACACATCTCTGCACATTTCAGTGCTATGCACTGAAGGCTTTCTTTGCTCAGACTAGTGCATGTATTGGCTGATCCTTTGGATCAGCAAAAACCTCAGGCCACTCTCCCCGTGCTAGAGCTACTCGCTGAAATGTATAATGTAATTAAAAAATGTAATTTAGAAAATAATGTTTGTTCATAAATTTTTTAAAAATACTTTGAAAAATTGTCGAACAGAAAGCAAAAAATTATCAGCCAGTAACATTACATTTCATTATTTTTGCAAGCAACAGTGCCATCAAGCAGCCATATTGGGTGTAAGTCTGCACTACCTAATCCATTTACTTGGTCATATTTAAATTCATTGCCATAGTATATATGCACAAAATAATGTTTAAGCTACCAGTACACATTGTCTTCATAAGAATGTTTTTTATACACACAGACACAAATATTATATTCCATTATTCATTATTTTATTTATACTGGTTAAATACAGGTCAAAATATATTTACACAAATGCAAATATCATTCTTCCCCTACTAAGCCCTGGTTGCACTTTGATAAAGAAGAACATTTTCATAATAGTTTATATCTTTACATTATCTTTTGATTTTAAACATAGTAAAAATATGCTAATGATGAACAACAACAGGATTACATTTCAATAATATATTAATTAAACGTAACACAAAAACTCTCTCAAATCATGTAAATTATTCTTCACGTATAAACTGTGATAAACGGAGTAGAGAAAATTCAAAAAATATTAACCATTAATAATATTTTGGCAAGTGCTTTCTGCAATTAAAACACAAAGTTTGAAAACTTTTAATTTAATTACGCTTTAAATATAATATTAAAGGCCTTTTTATTACTTGTTACTTTAAAAGTTTTAAAATTGAAAATTAGCAAGGTCCATTTTGTCTGGACTTGAAAAAGTATGCGATATTTTTGTATTTGTATAAACAAAGTAGGTACGTTTTAGTAGATGCTCTATGCCATTTTAGACATTGGAAGTGTAACAGAAGCATCACGTGCACGATCACATGCTAACCAACCCTCGACATTACTCCCATCATGCCTATGAACTGCTCCCGGTATTTTATCCCCAAAATAAATTACTAAAGTAATGGGGATTGTCAAAAAAAATTTTTAAATGTCTACTAAAATGGTGACCGGCAAATATTAAAATCAAAACACTATGGATACTATGCTAAATGAAAAAAATGAAAAATTTAAAATGATAGTTTAGAGTTTATCAAATAGAAATTAAAACAAATTATTAGCTTCTACGAAAGTGATATTTTAAAAATAAATTAATTAATAAATGTGGCAATGAGTACCATTTCAAATTAAAGTGAGAGATATTTGTTTTACTACAATTAAATATTAAATTAACAAATAAATCATGAATTGTTTTACTATCTTAAAGCATGGAAGATTGTGTGGGCCTTCTTCAAGTAGTCTAAAAAAGAAAATGAAAGAGAGGAAACATAGGCAGGGTTGACATTTTTCCTAGTGATGTCAGAGTAGAAAAAAGACATATTTTGATCAAACTTTATACTAATAATAAAAAAAACTATTAAAGTGGGGAAGGTAGAAACTACCATCCACCTATTTATCTAACCATCTATCCATCCATTCATCTATTAGCTATCTAGCTACATACTATCTACTTACATAGTTACCTGTCTATTTATTTATTTGTTTATCTATCTGTCTATCTATCTTTACATACATACCTATCTATCTACCTATTTGTCTCTTTTTCTATGTATACATCTTTCCATTCTGTCCCACTATTTATTAGAAATCTAACTGTCTTATCTACCTACATATGTGATCTTTCTATGCATCCAGACTTCTATGAATCCATCCATCTAGCTATCTATTTATCTATGTGTATAAGTACCCATATGTTTACCCACTTATTTATCGTCCATCAATGTAATCATCCATTCTATGTGTCTACATATTTACCTATCTGTTTATCTATCTAATAACTCATCAATCTATACATAAAGTCATTAATCAATCCATTCATTTTACTTACTCACCTTTACTATATATTTATCTATCCATCTACCTGTACATCCTGATATTTATCTAACAAACCAACCATCTACCTACCCACCCCCTACCTATCTATTTATCATTTTATACATCCATCCATATATATGTATATTTGTTCATTCATCTACTTACATATCTATATAGACACATAAATAGAGAGGTAACTGTTAGATGGATAAGAAGATAGCATGGATGGGTACACAGACAGATGGATGGATGGAAAGAAATAAGTTAATTTTTTTTGGGGGGGCTAGTCTGGTTGAGTTGTGAATTTTGGAGTAATTTTGATTATTTTATTAACTGGCTTAGCTGTAGGCTTTTAATGTTACAGATAAATAAATATATACATAGTGAGGTAGATAGGTAGATGTGTGAATTGATAAATAGGTGGTTGGATGTATGGATTGATAATTAGTTAAACAAATATGCAAATAGATAGGTAGATAAATAAATGAATATATATATATATACATTCGTAGATGCTAATAATTTGTTTTAATTTCTATTTGATAAACTCTAAACTATGATTTTAAGATTTTTTTCATTTAGCGTAGTGTCCATAGGATTTTGATTTTAATATTTGCCAATCACTATTTTAGTAGTATACATTTTAAATTTTTTTTTGACAATCCCCATTGCTTTAGTAATTTATTTGGGGGACTAAATATCGGGAACAGTTTAAAGGCATGATGTGAGTAATGTTGAGAGTTGGTTAGCATGTGATCGTGCACGTGATGCTTCTGTTACAATTCCAATATCTAAAATGGCATAGAGCGTTTACTAAAACGGCCCACTTTATTTATACAAATACAAAAATATCGCATACTTTTTCAAGTCCAGACAAAATGAACCTTGCTAATTTTCATTTTAAAACTTTTAAAGTGACAAGTAATAAAAAGGTCGTCAATTTTAAATTTAAAGCATAATTAAATTAAAAGTTTTCAAGCTTTGTGTTTTAATTACTCGATGCTTTTATAGTTTATAATTTGTTGTGATGTCTTCTCCAATTTGTTTCAAAGTGTCATTAGGTCTTTGAAAGTGAAGATGTATTTTTTTTTCTTTTACTTTTCGAAAAGAAAATCTATTTATATATTTTTCAAATATATATTTGTGCCATCTTAAAGCTAACAACTGGTCAATATCAATTGACAATTTTAAATATCAATAAAATAATGATTCAGATTGGCTTCATTCTTGCTTTTTTTCGCTTTCCATCTTTTGCTTTATGAAAAAAAAAAGATTGACAATATTGACAGAAAACCTACGTTTTAAAAAAAAAAGTCTGTATCCTTGATTAATTCTGACAAATTAAATTTCATTTTGTTATGACCTGGGCGGTAACATCCGAATACTGTTATTTACTATGAACAAACTGATACTAGGATACAATAAAAAAAAAAGAGCTCAATTGTTAATACGTGTTGATAAATGATTTATTAAATGATATAAGGTTCCAAAGTAGATAAATTAAGACTATATACATGAAAATATAAAATTATATGAGATCTGAATACTGTTTAGTACTACAGGATGCTTGCAGAGAAATATATATAGTATAATAAATAATTACAACTATTTTTAAATATATGTTATTGAAAAATGGAAGTAACTGTCCCACTAAATTAGGACACGTCAAAAACCATGAAAAGTTTTTGATATTACATAACTCAGTGGGAGCTATTTACTTCCTCTTTCCAATTACAGATACTTAAAAAAAAGATATGATTATTTATTATTTAAAGTTGTAATTAATAATTTGTTAAGCATACTCATTACGTAAGTAATATATATTAAGATTATAACCTTTCAACTATGTGATGTGATGTGATGTACTGTGACTTCTCCTTAAATGGAGTCAGGAATCTCTCAGCAACTATGTCCAAAGAAATCTGTTAGCCACTTTACCTTCCCCTTCCATTCCCCACCCTAAGCTTTCCCATAATCTGCTCCATCCCATTTCCACAACGTAATCTTTGACAACTCTATGGCTTTTATATCTAAATCCCTCTTATCTTTTCCCAAACCCAGCATAAAAACCAATAACCCACTTTCTGTATAGTCACTTTGTTCATATTTATTCTTCCACAACTTCATTATTTGTACCCTTTATGCTTTCAAGCATTTACATTCAATCAACAGATGCCTAATATTTTCTATACCTTCCTCACACAATTTGAACACTAAATCACCCATATTTTTCCATTTACATGTATATTCTTTTGTTGCTAAAGATCCCGTTCGAGCCTTAAACCATAAACTACTTTTCCTACTGTCGTATTTAGGCACATAGTCTTAAGGTTATAGTCTTATTACATTTATTAACAATAATGCCATTTAATATTCAAAGGCTATTAAAGATAAAACTCATTTTTCATCCTCTGAAAATGTTATTGATGATTTCAGATCCTTTAGTCTGTACATAAATTAAAAATAGTAAACAAAATTCATCCTATAATTTAAAATACAAGTCAAAAACTAAGCTTATATAATACCAGTGCCTAAAGATAGAATGATATGTATCAATGTATCATTCTATCTTTTTGTGGTTTTTGTATTTTCAGTGGAAGGTAGTTAGTTCACGTTTCAATATAGTATAATAAATATATATATATATATATATTATATGGTGATTCTGAACTGAGATCAGATCCATATAAATATCTAGCTTGCTAGGCTGGGTTTGAAGACTTTACCGGTCTGAAAAATTCACGCTTGCAATCTGATAGAAACGTTTTGCATAAACACTTGAGAGTCAGTGTTTTAGATCTAGTTTCTATACTCTATCTCCCACTGAGGATAGCAAACCAGCTTGAAATCAGCTGATCTGGGAGTGAGCAAATGAAAGAGGTAGTTAATTTCTGACTCTTTTTTCGTTTATGTAAAACAAATCTTACACTTGTTCGGCGGTTTTGGTATAGCGCCATCTTTTGGACATAAATAACAAGTGATAGCAGGTTACGTGATTAACTTGTATTTGTTTTTTCATAAATGTACCTTTAGAGTTTTCTTGCAATGATATATATTGCAGAGACTTTGATTATATGGTGATTCTGAACTGAGATCAGACCCATATAAATATCTAGCTTGCTAGGCTGGGTTTGAAGACTTTACCGGTCTGAAAAATTCACGCTTGCAATCTGATAGAAACGTTTTGCATAAACACTTGAGAGTCAGTGTTTTAGATCTAGTTTCTATACTCTATCTCCCACTGAGGATAGCAAACCAGCTTGAAATCAGCTGATCTGGGAGTGAGCAAATGAAAGAGGTAGTTAATTTCTGACTCTTTTTTCGTTTATGTAAAACAAATCTTACACTTGTTCGGCGGTTTTGGTATAGCGCCATCTTTTGGACATAAATAACAAGTGATAGCAGGTTACGTGATTAACTTGTATTTGTTTTTTCATAAATGTACCTTTAGAGTTTTCTTGCAATGATATATATTGCAGAGACTTTGATTATATGGTGATTCTGAACTGAGATCAGACCCATATAAATATCTAGCTTGCTAGGCTGGGTTTGAAGACTTTACCGGTCTGAAAAATTCACGCTTGCAATCTGATAGAAACGTTTTGCATAAAACACTTGAGAGTCAGTGTTTTAGATCTAGTTTCTATACTCTATCTCCCACTGAGGATAGCAAACCAGCTTGAAATCAGCTGATCTGGGAGTGAGCAAATGAAAGAGGTAGTTAATTTCTGACTCTTTTTTCGTTTATGTAAAACAAATCTTACACTTGTTCGGCGGTTTTGGTATAGCGCCATCTTTTGGACATATATATATATATATATATATATATATATATATATATATATATATATATATATATATAACACAGAGAGGTAAAACTCTCCATATAGTAGTACCAGGCAGTGCAAGCCATAGTAATCAATGGATGCAGGAAATCTTGTGCATAAAATCCCTATCTAGTGCCTACTCATCCAATATCCCCAGACTAGTTTCTAGCTTATGATTTTATCAGTGAGGAGCCTTGGATGTGGATATATTAGTCTCTAAGTCTTCATTGGTACCTAAAGTAATGAAAATCCCTAGGACAATAAGCCATTTTATTGGATAGCATCTAATTCATGTTTGCATAGCAGTCTCAAATTTTGTCTGCTCTTCGATCTACATATTTGCATCTACTCAACTTTGCTCCACTATACCTTGCTGGGATATTTTGTCTACAGATAGTAAGAATCTTTCCATCCCTGAATTTTATTTTGTTTGTTGGAGTTCAGACTATGTCCTAAATTCTTCTACCTGGTATTTGAGGAGTGCAGAATCAATCCATTCAAGTCATTCAAATTAAATCCGTTTAAAGATTACTTGGTCCCAATATAGAATGCATTCAACACCATTTTGAATTTTATAACTAACCCAAAATGCCCGCTGACATATTCAAGTGATAATTGGCATCAATTATTAATAAGCATTCTAATCATGAAGGTTATATTATATAACAATTGTACTTTAATTTTAAATTTAACATATTTGTAATCATCTAGCCAATTTAAATTAATCTGTGTTCTTCATCTTCTAGTTAAGAAACAAAGAACACCCGGGTCATGTTTTATAAGGATTTTTTAATGCAGTATTGAAGTTATGTGATTCATGTTTCTTCTTAATATCTGTGTATGCAGTTTTCTTTTATGCAATAAAAATTATTAGATCCGAAGTCAGGCTCCGATAATGTGCTATTAAACATCACATGATCACCCTCTCTTATGCTAGCACATAACTGTTATTAAATAGGCAAAACTCTCCATACAGTGCTGTCACCTTGTGCCAATCAGAGTAATCAGTGGATGCCAGAAGATTTGTGCATAAAATCCCTAACTAGTGCCTACTCAACCAGTATCCCCAGACTAGTTTCTGGCTTGTGGCCTTCATCAGTGAGGAGCCTTGGATTTGAGAGCACTGCATCTAGATCTTAGGATCTCCTTCTGGCATCCAGTGATTACTCTCATTTGTGAAGGATGGCAGTACTATATGGAGAGTTTTGCCTGTTTAATGTGCTATTACTTTAAATATTATAAGTTTTGCACACTCACACATCATATTTAAAGTAATAGCGCATTATCAGAGTTCGACTTCTATCTAATAATTTCAATATTTTCAGCACTTTAAAATAGTACTGTAATAAATTTTATGCAATAAAAAAATTCATAATTCACTTAAAATCAGGATTTCCCCATTTTATATACACACATTAAATTTTACAAGATTATAATGTAAATCTGTTCAAATGTTATAAATGCCTATACTATGTACATTGTTGTTTTTGCATTTTAAATCACATTCTATTTTTGCTTTTTTAAAAAAGAGTATGCAATCAATTAATCATTTAGTGTCTGCAAGTTTATTTTTAAAAGGTGAGTAACAGCCATGGGCACAATTAAATTTGACAATTAAAATCTGATTTTTAATTGTAATTAACAATTTAAAAATTACATAATATGATCTGAAATTAATGTGATGTGAAACAATGAAATTTGATTTTTGAACAGAATTGAAAATTAAAAAATTAAAGGCAAAAATAAGAATTTACTTTTTAGTTTTAATTAAAATTTACCCAACCGTGGTGAGTCAATGTCTTTTTATTATCACAAGTCTCAGTTCTTATTTTTATTTTAAACTTTTAGTTTACCCTAATGGAGAGGAAAAAAATTCAAGAAAATGAATTTCCTTGGAAACAAAAATTTCAGTTTTAGATCGCTTAGCAAAATGGAAAGGATCAACACCGATTGGAAAACATTTTAGTTTGGGCGAGTCCACTATGAGAGCAATTTAAAAAAATGAAATTGGCACTAGTTGTATTTCTTTTTGTGATGAATCTGATGTCTTACTAATTCACAAAAAAACTTGCATATCTTCAAATAGCAATAATGATTAAAATACTGTATATGTATGAAAAAATGTAAAATACTGTAAATTATGCATAAAAATATATTGTTTTAAATAAAATTAAATACTGCAGTTAATTAAAAAGTTTGTCTTGTATCAATTTTTTTCAAATTTGAAATTTTTTATTAGTCATATTTATTTCCTTTTCTTTTTATGTGAATTTTAACGTAATTTTATGTTGTTGCTTTGCTTTTATGTGATTTTTAAAAATTACAGTATGTATCCCCCATTTTTCAGGGTAAGTTAACTCTATTTTTGTGCGATTTCTTTTGTGTGCATTTTCTGGGGAACCTATCTACCGCATAAAATGAGACTCAGATGTATTGAAAAAAAATCTTAAACTAGTTTTCAGTCAACACAAGTGCATATACCACCTAAATACATATTAGCTAACTACTAAAAACAATATTAATAAGATTATGGGGTTTATATTACTTTTAAAAAACAACAACTTTCAAGTGATCAACAATAGTGAACAAAGAATTTCTAATAAGAAAAAACTAAAATTCTATTATTTGTAAAAATAATATGCTGTATTTTGTATTTTATAAGTTATAATCTTTTGGCATATTAATGAAAAGTAAATTAATTATTTTCTTTTTAAAATAGAAAATGTAAATTGCGTTTTTATTTCTTTCATAGGCTTTTAACAAACGTAAGTTGCATTTTGATTTTTGAAAGATTTATGTAAATTGGGATAACATATGTTAATGCAAAGTATTTACTCACATTATTTGATTTTGATTTTTTATTAAATGTTAAATATTGATCAAAATTATGATTTTGATTTTTAAATACTTGATGACAATTGCAATCTTTGCATTTTGATTTTTTAATTAATGATGAAATTTGCGATTTTGTAACCCCCCTTTTTTTGAAACTATGTCATTTATCACTTGAATGTGTCAGCAGGGATTTTGGGTGAGTTATAAAATTCAAAATGGTGTCAAACACATACTATATCAGCACCGATCACTTTGTTTTTTCTGAATGATTTTACTTTTTGTAATAACCTATTAAAATGTATTAATTCTGCAAAGCACTTATATATATATATATTATTAATAGCCAGTCAACACTTAGTCAATCCCAAGATCAATAACAGTCAACAATTTCAAACTGTTGTCATGGCAACCTCCTTTTTTAACAATAAAGGTGGAATTCCACATTTGAATTCCACCTTTATTAAAAGCCCAATATATTTATATAGACACTAAAGATTACATCTTGAGACCACAGAGATTGAAATTATTGATACAAAAAAGTTTAAATAAATCTCTTTAAACATATAACCTATTCTGAATGCAGACTAATAAATAGTCAATCACAACATTACAAATTGCAAATATAATTTTCAAATTGCACCCAAAGTATTACTTAAATAATAAGTGTAATAATGCTCAAGGCTAAATGGGTTTGTAAGTAATCATTAAAAGTCAGTCAACACTTAGACAATCCCAATATCAATAACAATCAATAATTTTAAACTGTTGTTAAGGCGACCTCTTTTTAACAATTAAGATGTAATCCCATCTTTATTAATGGTCCAACATATTTATATAGATACTAAAGATTGTAATAATAAATAATACTTGAGTGTTGAGTAAATATAATGTTGCGTAAAATTTACCAAGTTTATTTTAAATAATAATTGAACTGCCCTCTAGTTGCCAACTTCAATAACTTTTTACAGTAAGAAAATGATTCACTTTCTACTGTAAAAAGTTATTGAACTTGACAGCTAGAGGGCAGTTCAATTATTATTTTAAATAGATTTGGTAAATTTCACATGACATTTATTATATTTATATGTTTGAGCTCATGTGTAATATTCCTCTATTATAAGTAAATTATAATCTTCCTGAAATACAGCATAATCTTTTGTTTGGTATATATGGATTTTGTTTTAATTCTGAAATGGATTTTGTCCATATACTTTTGTTGGGATTGTCATTTTTGATATTTTATCTGGAATGTTGATCAGATTTTCTGAAACATTAACTGGATTTTTTGATATCAGTCTTTTCCAGTTCTAAAGTGTATAGTGTCTGGCAGCAGGTGTTTATTAAAGTGTTTGTTATGCATAATGTCTGACTTCATTTCTATAGCAACTACTTGACTTGATAAAGATTTTACTTGATTCATTCTATCAATGCATTTTTAGGTAATCATGGATCCAGAACTTTTTCTATATTTATTATTCTTATCTGCTACATTTATCTTTTTGAGAAGGCTGCAGGGCTCTCAAATCCAAGGTTCCTCTCCGATGAAAGCTATAAGCTAGAAACTGGTCTGGGGATATTGGATGAGTAGGCACTAGATCGGAATTATATGCACAAACCTTCTTGCATCCATTGATTACTATAGATTGCACTAGGTGGCATTATTGTATGGAGAGTTTACTACTGTTTAAACAGCTTGGGTAAGCATAGGAATGGTGATCGTGTATTAAGAGATTTTATATCAATTCTTCCCATAGGATAATGGTAGCTGTGGTTTTTAAAAATCCAAAGCTAAGAAAATGTATAGTTACAGAACTGGATTCAAAATTACATGACTATACAAGCTAATGAACTTGTGTTGAAAAAATTACAGTGTTTTCATCTAATAGGTAAAATGTGACTGATGGATTGTTGCATTAGATCCTTAAATCTAGGTAGAGTGATCTCTGATTCAAGATTTCTCACTGATGAAAGCCCCAAGCTGAAAACCAGTTTGTGGATATTGAATGAGTTGGCAATAGATAGGGATGTTATGCACTATCCTTCTTGCATCCATTGATCATTAAGGTATAAACTGATAGGTACTATCATGTGGAGGGTTTGATTACTGATTAAACATTCTATATGCACAACAAGGATCAAGAATAGAATCAATTCATGATTCTTTCTATATCATTTGTGTTCTTTATTACTTTTTACAATGCTTTTTTACAACCCACTAGTGGTGGTTTCGATTTCCCCAGAAATCTTCTTCAGGCCTTCTACTTATATTTTCAAATCTTAACTACTATCAATTCAAACTTTAAAATTTTAAAGTTTGAATTGATAACAGTTAAGATGTGTAAATATAAGTAGAAGTTCTGAAGAAGATTGCTGGGACAATCAAAACCATCAGTAGTGGGTAGTAAAAAAAGCATTACAAAAAAGTAATAAAGAACATAAATGATATTAATATTATATGGATTGTGCAATGCAATAAGAAAGATAAAGATCCTTTCTAAACATGCAGTATTTATATATAGCCTAAGAGAAAGAGATTTACTCTCCCTTAATCACATCAATATATATATATATATATATATATATATATATATATATTATATTATATATTATATTATATATATATATATATAAGAAGCAACAAACAATTATTGTGTATCAAATTGTGTGTAATCACAATGCTTCAAAAGTGGTAAATTGAGATATAATATTGATGAATCATTAAATAAAATCACTAAAAAAATATTTTTTTTTGTATGTTTTTTATTTTTTAATTACGAAAAAAACAAATTTTCTCCATATGTCATAGCATCGGCCGGGAAGCAAACCCACAACAACCTTCTGCAAGCAAATGCTCGCTTGCAAGATGGCTGTGCTGATCTCTCGACTACCAATGCTTGACAAAAATGCAAGATGGCTGTGCTGACCTCTCGACTACCAACGCTTGACAAAAAAACAATTTTACACTTTCAATTTTGACCTGGATAACAGTAGACTTCTTTATAAAGAAAGAAATCATAATAAAATAAAATAAAAAAGGTAATTCTAATAAATATAAATAGAATAGGCAAATTGCAAATATTAAAATTCATGAATCTCATTAGATCACATGATAATATTTACTTTTGGAAAATTTAGAATATTTAGTGATTGAGAATGGTTTTGAAAGTAACCGAAAGCATTTTATGAGTTATTATAATTGTTATCTATACTTTTATTTATTATATACTCCATTTATTGTGATGGGTGCTTTATTTGGTATAAACATTACGATATATACCCTGCATATTGGTGTATTTGGTAGAATGTCCACCTTGGGTTTGAGAGGTTGCAGGTTCAATTTTGATGCTTGTATGTTCAGCTCTCAAATTTCTTATAAACTCCCAAGCAATAAACTCATATGTCTCTTTTCTTATTGAAATATATGAGAATTTCTGTGTAATAACTAGAAAATATTATCCAACAATTATGTTACCAGATAAACCACAGATTCAAACTGAACCCCAAGTTCAAGCATGTAATCTAGCAGTTGGCAATATTTTTTGCTTCAATTTGTTGATTGCTAGCATAGTTGCTTTAACTTGAATCTATCATCTTTTAATTGGTCATTACCTAGAAGCAGCATCATTGGACATTTTTTCTGGTCACTACATGAAAACTTTCATTTCTTTATTTGATTATATCTTAAATAATTCAGGAAAATAATTTAACATGTGCATGCACACACACACACATCTCATAAAAGTGATTTTTTCCTCTAGCAGGATTTTAAGAAGCTATGAATCTTCAATGTCCACTAACATACAAATTACCTGTATAAGATCATGAAGGCGGACATAAAAATGGAGTGTCTTGTGCCTTTAAAAATTTGTGGTTGCCTAGCAACATCATTGCTGGACATTTTTTTTGTAGTTATTATTAAAAACTTCCATTTATTAATATGATCATATCTTAATATTATCTATGAAAATATTTAATTGAATGTACATATATATATTATATACAATGAGCATGTCAATAGCTCTTAACAAGCTTTTCAGAACATCCCAATGCCCAGACCGGTTTCTAGCTCTGGCTTTAGAGCTAGAAACTGGTGTGGGGATAGAGATGTTCTGAAAAGCTTGTTAAGAGCTATTGGCATGCTCATTATATAACATTTATAATGCAAGCTTATTAAATTAAGTCATGTAGTATATCACATGATTTCCTTGTGTGTATATATATATATAACTCTAATGGAAAATGATTTGTTGTTAGTAGGATTTCAGATAAGTTATAAATATTCAGACTCTTCAAACAATAAAAAATATTTTAATTTACTACCCATATAAAAATATAAGTACTGAGCTATAATTAGACTGTTTTTTATCTCTAAGTAAATTCAGACAAAAGTTCTTGTTGGTTGCTAGGATATATCGGTGGTTACCTAGATAACATCACATTTTCTTCAGGTTATTACAAAGAAATTTTCACCTGTTTCAATGTTTACATATTAATTAGCCATAAAACAGATTTGGAGAAATGTATTAGGAGTAACATGAAGAGTATAAAAACAAAATACAAGAATGAGAGGAAAAACAAGTGTTATTGACATCATTAAAAAAAATTAAGAGATTGAAATAAAATTGAGCTGAACATATTTCTAGAAGTGGTGATAATAGAAAGTCAGTTGAAATCTTAAACTGGATTCTATGTGATTGTAGAAGACCTAGAAGCAGACCACATGTAAGATGGATGGATGAAATAAGGAAGTCTATGGGGATAATGTGAAGAAAAAAGGCTAGATATCAGAGAAGATGGACTAAACTTGGAGAAACCTTCATCCTGCAATGGATCGATGATGGTTGAAAATGATGATGGTGATAATGATGATGATATATGGTTAAAATATAAATTATATATTAAATGTCATGTGGTATTTATTATCTTTGATTTTTAGTATTCATACAAAGATTTGGAACCCAAATAGCATAGATATAGCATGTAAATCTATTTAAAAAATATTTTAACTAAGGTATATATAATATATTTTTTACTTTCTATTACTTATATTAAAATATTTTTAACTTTATCATATAAAATGTCCCAGACTTTAACTCTTGTTTGCTTTTTGGGGAAACTTTTTAAAATTATATTTAAATTTGTGGAGCATATAAAATGGAATAATTGTCTTTAAATATTCTACTGCAGGACAAAATCTTCTCCAATAATCTCTCATAGAGAAACAATAATAAAGAAAACGTGCCAATTCCATGTAGTTAAATACCCTTTTACTAACCAATAATGAATAGTTAATTGGATTGATGGCGGAGCAGCTATTTACATAAATATCATAAATTTGAAAGATCCTGAAAGAAGTGGATATATTATTTGTTACATTCCAAAGCTCTACTATATAAATTATTAAAATTAAATATATACATTTATGTAAATATATTACACACGTAAGCATATATATATAGTACACACGTAAAAGTGTTGCATTTGTCAAATTATTAGTTGGAATGGGAGTTAAGTGTCTTGTATAAATTTTTGGAACATATTCACTATTCATTAGTATGACATTCATCAAACTCAGTTATGAATTTAATGTGACAAGAGTTTTTAGTCATGAATTTTTTAGCAAAAATCTTTTTCCCATAAGAGAATTTAATCACATAATATTTAAAATGTGTCATGAAAGACATGCATAAATGTTTGTATAAGAAATACATTGGATAATGAATATAATTTTTAAACAAAAGAAGAAATCAATTCTCCAACTTAACACTTTTATTCCTAAGTAGCGTTTTTAAATAGATGAAATGATTTTCTTCTTTAATAATTTTCCAGTTCTGCTTTCTTTTGATAATCAGCAAAAAATATGTAATACGACACTATATTAAGACATTATTTTCAATTTAATATTTTGTTATATAAAATTTTCTTGAAGAATGATTATATTTGATGACTTGAATAGTTGTTTTATAAATTGGCATTACAATATTCATTCAATGTTTGTTACATTTTAGCTTATTTAATATTAATATATGGTTAATAATTGTAGACTATTATTAATAAATTCTATTTCCAAAAATGAACAAAGTTACTCAAATATACCCCTATAGTCTATTATTATTTTGTCTATTATTTCAATTTATTTATAATTCATCGATTAATTAAGAGTTTATATATGCATATATATGTTGAATTCATAGATTAATTAAGAGTTTATATATGCATATATATGTTGAATTCATAGATTAATTAAGAGTTTATATATGCATATATATGTTGAATTCATAGATTAATTAAGAGTTTATATATGCATATATATGTTGAATTCATAGATTAATTAAGAGTTTATATATGCATATATATGTTGAATTCATAGATTAATTAAGAGTTTATGTATGCATATATATGTTGAATTCATAGATTAATTAAGAATTTATATATATTGAATTAAATATTTCATAGATTGTTATTATAATAAAGAATAGAAATAAGATTATATCCATATAAACAGAGATAACTTTTGCCTTTGACATTACCAGTAAACTATCGATGACTACTATTTGACCATCTCCCTGAGTGTAAATAAGTTTTCCCTTAAACTTCTTTTTGTTGACATTTTTTGTTGCAGTATAATAAGGTATTCCTCTATGTAGATACTTTAAAAAGATTATTTAATTATAGTACAAATCAATTTTCAATTATGAACACACTTGGCATCTTTTAAAGAACATTTCATAAAGGTTAGCAGCTTTATATGCTTCATTATTTATCAATTCAGTTTATCTTACAGTAGATGTAAATTGCACCAATTCTTTGTTTTTACAAATGTGTCTATTTAATCCTCTGATTAAAATCTTATATGATTAAACAGCTGGTCAATTATGTTGGATTATATTTCCTGGCTCATCATCTATATCCCTATATTTATCATTGCACATCAGCATTCAGATAATTGTTTATAATTTCCATGACACTAAAATGATGCATTATAGAAATTTCATTACCGAGAGACATTTTTTCATGACGATTTTTTTATTAAACATTGACATGTTTTAAGACGCATATTCTGTTATGCTTTCTTCTTTTTTGCATAAGTTTCTTTTTTTATTTCTTACATAATTAATATTTACTAAGGCAATAAACCTCAAGAATGTACACTGAAAATGTGAAGGTAGGGACCTCTACAGGTCTTAACCACAAGCTTACGCTTTGGAAGAAAACAGGGAAACCTTCTTTACATAATCTAAACAATCATCAGGCTTCTTTTAGATTCACCTTCAAACAGAATCACAGGCCACATTTTATACTGCTATCCATGTTTTAATATCATAAGATCTTACATTATCCTATTTTGAAACAATAAGCCAAAGAATATTTTTAATTTTAAACTCTTTAATAAATATTCATACATAAGAACTAAAATTTAATGCATCTAAACACATTTTATAGAAAGAGACAGTACTTATCCTTCAAAGAGTGCAATATTTTTTGATATAGGGTTTGTATGGGAGCAATTAGAAAATAAATAGACAATAAACAGATGAATCTTACAAATAAGGCCAATTTTGAGATGAGCTAAACTGTTACCTTAAGTGAAAATGTTTTCACTCTTCTGATAGGTCTATAAATGTACTCTTGTGGAATAAAATGTTCTAAGACTAATCCAATATCATCCCACTAGTAATCCATCAGTTGTAGTTTGACAAGTGATTACAGAGTAAAGATTAACACTGTTTAAGGCTCTCATCATGTATCTATTTTAATCACAAATGTTTTACATCTGTGAGTGCTTGATAGATTATAGAATGATATGATAGTCACTAGATATCCCTTAAATCACACCAGATGTCACTGTTTTTCTAGGTGTGCATTTCCACTATAGTGCTGTTTCATCTATTATAATTTTCTCTAGACTGAGATCTTCATTAGCAATAAGCTAAGCAAATGCTTTTATGACTTTAAACTCCTTCATGATCAGGTAATGATTTGTTACAAACATTTTATCTTCGGAAATTTTATAGTGCTTTTTAAATCTATGAAGTTATTCTTTACTATATTAACAAGCATGTGAGTAAACTAGGCAAAACTCTCCATACAGTATTGCCACCCTGTGCCAACCAGAGTAATCAATGGATGCCAGAAGGCTTGTGCATAAAATCCCTATCTAATGCCCACTCATCCAATATCCCCAGACTAGTTTCTGGCTTGTGGCCTTCATCAGTGAGAAGCTTTGGATCTGAGAGCACTGCACCTAGATCTTAAAATCTAATGCAACCCTCCAGCAACCTCCTTTTATCTCTACTTAACTACAAAACTATGAGAATGAAATTGAAAACACAAAAATATTTTCAATCTAGGTTCAATAGCTTATATATTCTGGTTGGCACAGGGTGGCAATACTGTATGGAGAGTTTTGCCTAGTTTATAAATAAGTATGTGCTAGTATAAGAGATGGTGATTATGTGAAGCATGTGAGTAGTTAAAGTTTTTTGTGGAATAACTTTACCTATCTAATAACCCATGTTTCCTGACAAATATGTGTTTTTATCATCATACTGGTGTTTGGAAATAGGGATAAATTGTAGTTTGTGTGGTGATGCATGACCCAAACTCTCACAGATCTCATGGATTTGGATTTACGAATTATAAGCATTCCTCTATGGTCAATAATGCATAAGCTAATAGACCTCATGTTACTGATGGATAGGAAGTGGAACCTAAGAGTGTGTTTCTGAAAGAAGAGTGCAGTGAGTCTGGATTTCTGGATTACAGATGACTGTAAATAAAATATTTGTTGGAGACATTGAGGAAGATACCACAGAGTAACTTCTCCAAGAATGTTTTTCAAACTTTGGGAAATTGATATGATAGAAGTTATATGGGAGGGAGTGTTTTTGTGACATTCAATGATTATGACCCAGTTGACAAAATTGTTTTACTGAGGCATCATAATGTTAATGACCATGTTTCCAAAGATAAAAGGGTCTTATCCAAGCAAAAATAACAAACTATAGAAAATCAGAGAACAATGACTCATGGTGGCCCAAGTTTTGATGGTAGAGGTGGAATTCAGTATCATGGCTTAGTCAGGGGCCATATTTTTACTGTACCTTATAATTTTCTACTCATCATTTGTTTCAATGAAAATGATTTATAATGAACATGCAGTAGCTTCATTTATTTTAGATCTTATATGGCTGTCAAGTGAATGCCATAAAATTCTCCCAACTTGCATGCTGGGAAAATTTCATTCCACTGTTTTTAAACAATTTTTTGGGGGATTGTCAAACTTGAATGATTCTTCTCACCATAACCATTGGTACAAGCATAAGGATTCAAGATATTATTGATTTATTAACTGAATGGTGAACAAAATATTAAAATAAATGATAGTAAAGATGTTGTGAAAATTATAGTTTAAAATATAATTGATGGCCTAGTGGTAGGCATAGCTACATTCCAAGCAGCTGGCCTGGGGTCGCTTCCCAGTCAACGCATTTGACACAGGAAAAAAAAATACATAAATAAAAGTTTACTTTTACATATATTACAATTTGTATATACCATATAATGTAATAATTTAAGATATTATTAATATTTTCATAACTCAAAGCTATTTTTTCTCTTTTCTAGTCTATCATAATATTATATAAATGTTATGTATATTTAGCATAAAAGGTATAATTTTGTATACCATATACTTTATTCATGCTAATTTCCACATTCATACCAAATTAAATTTATTTAATAATCATGGCTTTATAATTTCTCATTTTTTACTTAACATTTAAAATATATTCCATTTATTCAAATTTATTTAAATGGTCCATTTTTTTTAAAGTGACAGGCATGGCTCTTATTTATAGCCTCATAATCTCCTGTGACTACTCAGGGGCCTTTATTTTTGCATGTCCTGTTCCTTGTCTTCATACATACAATTTCAGCTCTAGTCAAATCAAACTTATGGCCTAAAATGCATTCATGCATGATATAAATGGATGACTATTTTTAATTTACCTATGCCCTGTTATACAAATATCTGTGTTGGATTAATCTAGTTGATAAAGTTGCCTGCGATTCACCATAATATGCAACATTGCATATGGATTGGAACCTTCAATTTTGTGTTTGATGTGTTGACTCTGTGAGTAATTTATCCATGAAATTGTTTAATAGTTTATTTAGCAGTGGGAGAGTTTGGAAATTTATATTATATGTATCTTTAAAGATTCTTTTTAATTTTGTAAGAATTTTAAATCATAAGGAAGACTAATCCATTTGTATTTTCTATTGGTTGTTCTTGGTGGTTGTGGTGGTGGTGGTGGTGGTGAGGTGGTCTATAATAAAATTTATGGAGACAAAGGAAAGGAAATGCAAAATTAAGGTGGCCTGGGCAATTGCAAAAGATCGCAAGGCTATAACAAAAAAAAAGCCATGTGTACCACTTTCAAAAAATGGATCACTTAAATAAATTTGAATAAATGGAATACATTTTAAATATTAATTAATAAATTAGAAATTATGAATGCTAAGTATTATGAGTATGACATCCATGTTGAAACTATGCTTAGCATGAATAAAGTTAATGGAATACAAATGTCTATCTTTTCTACTAAATTTACACAACATTTATATGATATTAATATTTTTATTTTTAAATGAAAATTAAAATTTTGTAGCATAAAATTGTAAAGTTGTGTTTTTGGAAAGTAGCTATAGAAAATTGGGAATTCCACACAAGTTAAAAGTTTAACTTCCTTATAAAAATGTGTTACAGATATGAAACTCTGAACATGTATGTTTTTTTTATTTTAATCTTAATTGATATAATAATTCAACAGACGGACATTTGAAGATTTATAGAATTTATTTGCCTCACTTGTTATTTAAAATATGGACTGTGAAGATAGTTGGAGAATTTTGTGCCAATTTAATTTCTTTATAAAAATGATTTACGGATAGAAAATTTACCACATGAAGTAGTTAACTGAAGCACACAGGCTTATTATATACCTGTGTCTATATATGTAATATATAGGGTATATGAGGACAGACTTTCACATGACCCACCACTCTCCACACTATCTCATAACACTGACACACTCAAACACATATATGTTGAAAAGATAAATATCTTTTCAACATATATGTGTTTGAGTGTGTCAGTGTTATGAGATATTGTGGAAAGTGGTGGGTCATGTGAAAGTATGTGCTCATATACCCTATATATCATATGAAGTAGTTATAAGTTGTTAATACATTGTATCTTCAATTTGTTTTTGAAAATACACTTTCAACATAGAATCATAATTTCTTTGCTTTAGGCTTACTCAGAGAATTGAAAACATTATACTGCTTAAAGATTAATTTAATTTCTTTATAAAATATATGATGGATTAAAACTGACTATCTGAATTTTTTTTTTTTTTTGATGGTCTCTAAAGTAACACAAATCTGTCATTAGATATAGATATTTTTTTTGTTTTATTTATAAATGATGTAAATATTTTTTTAGTATAGAATTGCAAGTTTTTTTTTATATGACATATTTAGTTGAGAACATCAAATGGTTAAAAATTATCTCTGATTACATGGATATTATCTCCTCATTTTTATTTTTTATTGTATTAACAAAAATGAAAATATTTAATTTAACATATATATATATATTTATAATGAAATCAAGTCATACGTCACATGACTTAATTAGCTTGTATTTACAAACGTACTATAAAGATCATGCTAATAGTTCTAAACAAGTTTATTTCATTTTTACTTTTTACCAATAAATACAGTAAAAGGACACATTCAAAATCTCTATCTAGACTTATCAACATCCCCAAAATGGTTTCAAACTAATGGCTCTTGTCAGTGAGGAGCTAGGACATTCAGACATCAGATCCAAAATACAAATTGTAGTCCAGAATTTATCTAAGACTTAACTATTAAGGAGAAAATCTGAAATGTTCAGACATCTATGTCTTCAAATCCAGCTCTCCAACTCAAATAGCCATATGGTAAAGAACTAAATTCAGATCCACCAGATAATAATAGCCTTAGCAATCTAGTATAGCCTAAGTCTTAACCACCACACTATAATATTAAATAAATCAAGTCATACATGACTTATTTAACTTGTACTTACAAATGTATTATAAAGAGTGTGCTAATAACTCTAAACAATCTTATAAACAAGGCAAAACTCTCCATACAGTGGTGCCACCCTGTGCCAACCAGAGTAATCAATGGATTCCAGAAGGCTTGTGCATAAAATCCCTATCTAATGCCTACTCATCCAATATCTCCAGACTAGTTTCTGGCTTGTGGCCTTCGTCGGTGATCACGTGATGCTTAATGATTCTAACAAGCTTATTTTCTTTTATTTTTTTACCAGTTTGGGGATGGCAATAAGTCTAGATAGAGATTTTGAATGCATTTTCTTATTGTATTTATCAGTAAAAAAAGTAGGCTTGTTTAGAGATATTAGCACACTATATTATATATAGCATTCAGGTTTAAATCTAATTTTTTAACTACTCAACATTTTTATCAATGTATGTACTATGGAAATTGTAGTTTGTGTACATCTTTAAGATATTATATTGGCATGCTCAGAAAACATAAGGTTTCATAATCACATATTTTAAATTAAGTATAGTCTACCTGGATACAGTTGATATTTATTATATTTTTAAAAATATTATAATTTATTGTAACTGTTCTATTTTAATGGTGACAGATTATTACAATGTCATGAATAAAAATAAACATTTGTGGTAACATTACATCCTAAGTTATGAATGTGCAACTCTTACAGTTGCGAATTAATATATTATTATTATCATCAATATTTTAATCATTATCGATCCATTGCAGGATAAAATCTTTTCAAGTTAAATAAGATATCTCTAGGTGATAATCCCTCTTATCCATATCACACCATCAAACTTTTTATCCTATTTCATCCATCTTTTTATATGTTTTTCTCCCTTTAGGTCTTTTGCAATCTCTTATGATTCACTCTATGACATTAGCAGTCGATTTATTATTAACACTTTGATCATTATGTTCAGCCCAAATTCATTTTAGTCATCTAATCTTTTCAATGATGTCATTGATATCTGTTATTCTTTCACCCACATATTTCCATTTCAGAATATTTGTTCCATTTCCTTAGGTAATTGGGTGTAATATACAGTTCAGACCACTCAAAGAAGTATGGAGAGATGCATGTTGGGAGTAACAAGAAGAGACTGGAAATGCAATATATCGATAAGAGAACAAATAGGTGTTACTGAGCTCATTAAAAAAATTAAAAGACTGAAATGGAATTGGGCTGGACATATTTCTAAAAGAGATGATAATAGATGGACAATTGAAATCATAAACTAGATTCCAAGAGATTGTAAAAGACCCATAAAGAGACAACATGTGAGATGGATGGATGAAATAAGAAAGTGTGCAGGGATGACGTAGAGAAGAGAAGCTAAAGATTGGAGATGGATTGAACTTGGAGAGACCTTCATCCTGCAGTGGATTGATAATGGTTGATGATGGTGATGATGATATAGCAAAGGAGTCTTGAGGATGTTTTTAGTTAGTGTAATGCTACTAAAATTTTTTAGTATTGGGTATTTTATAATTTCTAAGATCACTAGATATGACTTTTTATAATAAATTAATGATTTTTTCTCACATCCACTTCTTCATATTAGATATGTCCTATTAATAGTTTAAAACACTGATTTAAATTCTATTTGTATGGTTTAACGGTGATTTTGTGTTTTTAGCATAGAACGCCATCTGCATTAATACGTAACGCTAGAGATTTCTGGACCAAAGCTCAATATGTCTCTGCTTCAATGTTATACGATCTCCAAACTGTAAAACCATACATTTATTTTATTTAGTGAATTAATCTCAATTCTTTGTTGCGTTTACAACTATCTTATCATCAATAAAGCACCAAGTGCTATTGTATCCTTAATTGCATGATATAGTATTAATATTTTGATATTATTTCAAATTGTGTCGTATTGAAAATGAATCTGGCAATTATCTTGGTGTAAAATATTTTTATATCAGCTAGAAAATAGAGGGTTAAATGTACGTATTATAAAGATGGATTTATTTTTAATTTATATTAGTTGTTCGTTTTTATTACTATTGTTTTGAATGTCATTTATTTACATAATAATCCAGATGATTCAAAATGATTTGATGGTTAGGAGGAGTAATTTTTAAATGTTACTATTTAAAAAACGCCAATTATTGCATAATAAATCATCGCAGAATAATCACAACCAACTTTTTGTCCAAGCCTGATAATTAAGGGACTGTCTCATTAATATATTTATCAGCACAATCATTTTCACTAGCAATATAACTATTACGACTACCATTGCTACTAAACTATTTATTTAACATCGTAGAACAAAATATATAAATGTCCACTTCTAAATTAATCAAATATGAGTTGAGAGCTACGAAAATGGTTCGTACTTTTAACCATTTGCGGTCCGAAGGCTTCTAAATTTAATAATAAATAAGCAGAAGAAATTCTATTATCAAATCGATGAATACAGCATAAAACTTTATTCGTTAATTAGTTTAACTTTATAAACTACAACCAATTTTACATTTTTTTTTATTAATGCTTTATATATATATATATTTACTTTTCAATTTTTCTAGCAGTGTTTCTCAGGCTTACTTTATATTTTGTCTGGATGACATTTACATTTTACTGCACTCCCAATAAAACAGAAAGTATCGAGAAAGGTTAATAGATAGCCAAAAAATATAAAGAAGATTAATAAAAGATAGTGATAAAAAAATGATTGTATGTTGATCTTCGTCACATATTGAGATAATTAACGTGAAGTAAAACATAAAAGTCTATTATAGAACATTTGCATAAGTCTATGATAGAACATTTGCATAAGTCTATGATTGAACATTTGCCTATGTCTATGATAGAACATTTGCATAAGTTTATGATAGAACATTTGCATAAGTCTATGCTAGAACATTTGCATAAGTCTATGAAAGAACATTTGCATAAGTCTATGATAGAACATTTACATAAGTCTATAATAGAACATTTGCATAAGTCTATGATAGAACAATTGCATAAATCTATGATAGAACATTTGCATAACTCTATGATAGAACATTTGCATAAGTCTATGAAAGAACATTTGCATAAGTCTATGACAGAACATTTGCTTAAGTCTATGATAAAACATTTGCATAAGTCTATGATAGAACATTTACTTAAGTCTATGATAGAACGTTTGCATAAGTCTATGATAGAACATTTGCTTAAGTCTATGATAGAACAAAGTCTATGATAGAACATTTGCATATAGTGATACTATCATGATTTCAGATTAGCTTGTCTTTCTGCAAAAGTATTTAACGACAAATACAAAATCAATATTTCTAATCTTTAGAAACACTTCAAGGAATTTAAATTTAAACTTGCAAATATGTTTGACTGAAATCAATAAGAATATAACTGGAATTCTATTTAAAAAGTGCAATAAAGATAGCTAGTATAAAAAAGCAGAAACCTACTAGTAGTTTTTCTATTGAGAAGTAGCTTTGTATGAAGAAGAGAAAGAATATGAAGATATATCAAAATGATCCATTAAAAAGATGAAAATATCTAGTTTTAAAATAGGATAAACTCTCCATACAGTAGTGCCACTCAGTGCAAGCCAGAGTTATCAATGGATACCAAAAGGCTAATGCATAAAATCCCTATCTAATACCTACTCATCCAATATCCCTAAACTGGTTTCTAGCTTGTGGCTTTCATCAGTGAAATGGTTATCATGTGATGTTTAGCAGTTTAATATCTAGATTTTTTGAAAAATGATATAAAAAGCTGATAATGTTTTAAAAAATAAAATTTGGAATTAGCAATGAACACTACAAAAGATAATAAATATCTCAAAATTGTAAAACTATGTCTTGGCAAAAAAATTATTTTTGCGATATGCAGGAAAAGTTAGATAAGAGAGTAGACATTATGAAATGTGTAAATGACTTCTATAATGAATTATATAGCAGTAAAGAAAAAGAAACCAATTACTTCCAATAGAAGATATTAGAAATAACTGACTTAGCAATCTTTAATCAGTTCTATACAAAATTTTTAACAAGAAATCACATACTAACCAGAATGGACTTCAGTTTTGCACAACATCAAAAAGTATCTGGACACGAGTTCGAACCCACATCTACAAAATTAGTTTGTACTGAGAGGCACAATGTTAGGAGTAAGGTAAAGGAGGCTTACTTCATAGCAGAAGACTTCTTCACCATTAATTGTAAAGAAGCATGTTTTACTATATTAAAAAGATGGGCTAATTGACTCATTTGCATACAGTTTGCATATTATATGTATAGAATGATTCCAATGAATGAGTCATAACAGGCTATGATTATGAGACATACATTTTCTCAAAAGCACTCAGCCATTTTGATTGACTAATTGCTATTAATTATATAGCAATATTATCATAATTCATCTACAGTGAACTTTGAATTTTAAACAACCAAAGGAACAAACTGGAATTGAATGTAATTGGAAGATTTAAATAAAGTTAAATTTTTCTAAAGACATTCATTACTCATATACAACCCTTTTAGAATGTCTTCCATTATTTATTCATTTTAAATATTCCAATTACATTCAATTGTTATAGTAACCCACAGGTTAGTATATGCCCAACATTGTGAGTAGTAGTATTTTCTTCTTTCCTTCAGGTGTTGCTGGCCTGATCAGTGACAGTATTAGCATAGGAATTAAAACTGGACTCTTAGATTCTTAAATATTGAATTTAAGATAATGCTCTAACCAACTGAGCCATTTCTTCTTCAAGTGTTGCTGGCCTGACTAGTGACAGTACTAGCATGGAAATCAAACCTGGATCCTTAGATTCTTGACTATTGAATTTTAAGATAACATATTAACCAACTGAGCAAAATATGACTCAGTTGGTCAGAGCATTATCTTAAAACTCAATATTCAAGAATCTAGGGATCCAAGTTCAATTGCCATGTGAGTATTGCCACAGGTTAGGCCAGCAACACCTGAAGAAGAGAGAAGAATAAGACATCGAAACTTTGTGCATATAATAACAGTTGAATGTAATTGAAAGATTTAAATAAAGTTAAACTTTTCTAAAGGCACTCAGTATTTAATATTAGATGATGGAAATAGTCCATTATGTACTCAAGAGTACAGCAAATTGCATATATCAAAATGGTGATCAGTATATTCTTTGAAGTGATGAATTTTATTTTATATATATATATATATATTGTTAAAAGGTTGCCTTGACAACAGTTGAAATTGTTGATTGCTATTGATATTGGTATTGTCTAAGTGTTGAGTGATGTTTAATGATATATAGTAATTTAAATAAAAAGTGTAAGTGATGTTTAATGATATATAGTAATTTAAATAAAAAGTGTAATAATGTTCAAGCCTAAATGGATTTGAAAGTAATTATTAAAAGCTGGTCAACACATAGACAATCCTAATATCAATAACAATCAACAATTTCAAACTGTTGCCAAGGCTAACCCCTTTAAAGGAGGTTGTCTTGGCAACAGTTTGAAATTGTTGATTGCTATTGATATTGGGATTGTCTAAATGTTGAGTGATGTTTACTGATATATATTAATTTAAATAATAAGTTTAATAATGTTCAAGCCTAAATGGATTTGTAAGTAATCATTTAAATCCAGTCAACACTTAGACAATCCCATTATCAATAACAATCAACAATTCAAACTGTTTTGCTAATGACATTGGCATTGTTTAACAGTATATATATATATATATTAATATAAATAATAGGTAATAAAGTTCAACAGTAATCATTAAAACCAGTCAACACTTAGATAATCCCAATATCAATAACAATCAACAATTTCAAAGTGTTGCCAAGGCAAACCCCTTTAAAGGAGGTTGCCTTGACAACAGTTTTTGATATTGGGATTGTGTAAGTGTTGACTGGTTTTTAATGATATATATTAAAGTTACTAATGTGGAGTGAAAATCTTCATCCAAAGTATCAATAAATAGACATCCTCAAAGGCATAACCATTTTTATTGATATCAACATGAGAAAAGAAACAGCATTTGAATCAGCATAATTAATACCTAAGTTTTAAGCATAGCATGAACAATAATAATCATCAGGACCTTTGCAACTGGATTTTAGAAATAACATAAAACAAAATCATAGATTAATCATCATCTATCCAATTCCAAACTTAGTTGATATTATAAAAGCAATCATTATTATTTCATCTATAGACAGAACCTAAGTGGTAAAAACAATTATAAAAAAAATTTCATATCAAATATGTTTGAATCCTTATGTTAATGTTGATCATCATCAATGCTCTGAGCCATAAGTTACCATGACTGTACTTGACATCAATAAACTATCAAATCTATAAAGTAATGTGATGTGGATTTTAAAGATGATGTTAATGACCTTATTACCATCCACATAATTCTACAGAGAACATCTTGATGTCCATATACATACCTCACACACAACCCACACACCAACAAAAAAAAAAAAACAAACACATACCTAAACATACAACATAATACACTCACACACATAAAACAATAAGTCACACCACATCGTTACGAAATCCAACACCATCCTCTTGTGAAATAAATATATTAGAGACCATATTTTAATATAGTCAGCCTCAAAATGATAGCACTACCCTCTAGTGAAATAAAGATATTAGAGTATGCATTTTAAAATAGCCAGCCTCAAAATGATAGGCTGGCTTCTAATGTATTTATTTCATAAGAGGGCGGTACTGGATTTCTCGACTATGTGGGGTGATTTATACTTGATATTTATTTCAGTTTAGCAATTAGCACTGGGATTATAATCATATATATATAATCAATAAAGCAAGTCATATATAGTGCAACATTGCTTCTACGAGGCTGTATTTACAAATATTATAGGGAGTGTACCAATAGCTGAAACAACCTCTTAATTGATAGGTACAGTAAGAGAAAATATTCAAAAATTTTATTTAGAACATTCCTATCCCCAGACCAATTGGTTTTGAGCTTTTGGCTCAGCTCAGTGAGGAGTTCAGACACTAGATCTAAAATATCAACTCAAAACCTGGCACTTATTTAATACATACTATTTAAGCAAAAAGATATCAAGTAATCTAAGGACAGTGAATAAAAGAAATGATATATATACTTAGTTTATTTTGTTATTAAATAAAGTAAGTTGGATAAATTATAAATACCTTAAAGCACAACTCTATGATGAAATCAATCACACACATTGATAATTCACAGAAAAGACCGTTAGAAGAATAAAGACAGAAAAATAATTTCAGAGATTATTATTTTTTAAGCCAATTATTTAAGAAAATCAGTTAATAAATTAAAGAATTAAAAAATCAGGAAATGATAATGTAACAAACACAATGTTATTACACATATTGATCAACCCTATTCGTGCAATACACATATAGTTTCATGTAATACATATAAATATTATTACCTTCTGATTCTTCTTTTTAATTAATTAACATTTAATATAAATGAGACATTCTTTTGCAACAATCAATACACCTCTCAAATCTTTTCCAATAAAGGTAAAAAAAAATAACTTGAATGTTTCTATTCTTTTTTGTTTGAAAATAGAGATGTCTCTCATACTATTTTAACGTAGAAAAAATCTTTTAACAAAACTACAAATAAAACATTCAATACTTTTAATAATTACTTCTTTACAACATGACAAACAATTAAATAATCCTGAAATATTTTATTTTCATATTACATTATTGAAGGAATTCTGTTTGATAGAAGCAATTTTACAAATAAACAAACCGATTTTTTAAGTTGAATAAAAGCATTTAAGCAGTTTCAAAATTTGTTTTCATGAGGTTACAAAATTGCAAGGTTACTGCCAGTAGATGGCGTTTGTTTGATAAAAATATATTTTTAAAGAAACAAGTAGCATATATTTTTACATTATAGTTATTTGTGTGTTAGGGCAAGGAACCAAAATAAACCAATCCTTCTTTAACTGATATTGTTTAATTAAAAATTTAAATTAATTTAGTGATTATAACAATAGGACAAAAAATCATATTTATGCATAACAATATAGAATTTATCTGAAAGTTTCATGAATACATGTGTTTGTTTAGAATTTACTTTAAAATAATTATTATAAATAAATAATAATTATTTATTATAATTTGCATATGTAAATCTATTATTATAAAGTGCTAAACATCACATGATCACCATATTTTATGCTTGCTCATAACTGTTATTAAAACAGTCAAAATGCTTCATACAGTAGTGCCACTCAGTGCAAGCCAGAGTAATCAATGAATTCCAGAAGGCTTGTGCATAAAATCCCTATCTAGGCACAGTGCTATTAGATCCAAGGCTCCTCACTGATGAAAGCCACATGCTAGAAACTGGTCTGGGGATATTGGATGAGAAGGCACTAAATAGGGATTTTATGCACAAGCTTTCTGACAACCATTGCTTACTCTGGCTTGCACTGAATGGCACTACTGTATGGAGAGTTTTGCTTATTGTAATCTATCATTGTGATAGATTAACTAAATTTATACAATTCACTTGTTGATTATAATATTAGGAATTTAAGCCTTGATATGAGCATTGTCAGTAAGTGTTGGTATATATATAAATATGCTTTAAACTTAAGTGATTTGCTTAAGCATTTAAAACTTTTATGGTGGGTGAATGCATGAAGATTTACAATATTTAAGAGACAGTGCATTATCAGATGTTAATTTCCTTTCTAATATTTATAATTTACATGAAAATAAGAGCATCATAAATCTCATTAATTTCAATTTTTGATGTATTATAAATAATATTTTATGGGATAAAATTATAATAAAATTTATCTAAATTTTGTTATTGGTAATCAGAGATTAAATTTAAAAATTCATTTTTATAGAAAATTATTTAATATTTTAAATACAATCTACAGAAAATTGTACAATGAGCATTAAAAAAATACATCTGAGTAAATTGCATTATGGGAAAATACAATGATTATGCTCTAATAATACTGACTATTCTATATTACAGCAATAGATTATTTCTTAACATGTCTCATTTGGTATGTAATGCAATTTCATTATTTTACTGGGTTCAGGTTTGATTTATTATTTCATTTGTTTGTTTTTACTAAGTTTAACTGCAATTTTTTGTTGTCTTTTTAATGATTTTTTGTATAGCAAAATAATTAAAATATGTACTTTTATTATAAATCTTCTAAATAGAATTGAAATGTGACACTGTGTTCATAAATTTAATTGATTATCATATAGTGTAACATCTAAAATTAGCATATAGTAAATTTTAATTATTCATAAGTGTTAATAAGATTATTAAAAGAAATGTATGCAAAAAAACATTTAAGATTGGCCTATATAAATGCATTTAGGTTTAAAAATAAGATGGTCATTTTAATTTTCTCAAAGTCTTTATCTTGTGGCTGGAATGAGAGTATCCTCACACATAATATTGTTGATTTAATATTATAGTGCAGGTTTCTCAAAGTCTTTATCTTGTGGCTGGAATGAGAGTATCCTTACACATAATATTGCTGATTTAATATTATAGTGCAGGTTTCTCAAAGTCTTTATCTTGTGGCTGGAATGAGAGTATCCTCACACATAATATTGTTGATTTAATATTATAGTGCAGGTTTCTCAAAGTCTTTATCTTGTGGCTGGAATGAGAGTATCCTTACACATAATATTGCTGATTTAATATTATAGTGCAGGTTTCTCAAAGTCTTTATCTTGTGGCTGGAATGAGAGTATCCTTACACATAATATTGCTGATTTAATATTATAGTGCAGGTTTCTCAAAGTCTTTATCTTGTGGCTGGAATGAGAGTATCCTCACACATAATATTGCTGATTTAATATTATAGTGCAGGTTTCTCAAAGTCTTTATCTTGTGGCTGGAATGAGAGTATCCTCACACATAATATTGCTGATTTAATATTATAGTGCGGGTTTCTCAAAGTCTTTATCTTGTGGCTGGAATGAGAGTATCCTTACACATAATATTGCTGATTTAATATTATAGTGCAGGTTTCTCAAAGTCTTTATCTTGTGGCTGGAATGAGAGTATCCTCACACATAATATTGTTGATTTAATATTATAGTGCAGGTTTCTCAAAGTCTTTATCTTGTGGCTGGAATGAGAGTATCCTCACACATAATATTGCTGATTTAATATTATAGTGCAGGTTTCTCAAAGTCTTTATCTTGTGGCTGGAATGAGAGTATCCTTACACATAATATTGCTGATTTAATATTATAGTGCAGGTTTCTCAAAGTCTTTATCTTGTGGCTGGAATGAGAGTATCCTCACACATAATATTGCTGATTTAATATTATAGTGCAGGTTTCTCAAAGTCTTTATCTTGTTTCAAATGAGGAGAGTATATTATCTTTTAAATAAAAAAAAAATATCTATTTTTATTGTTAAAAAATGAGTCAAATAATATGTATTATTTAAAAATTGGAATTTGTTAATGAATTTTACATAATCCTAAATCATTAAGGGTAATTGATCATAAAATTTGTAAAGTTTTTTTTTGTCCTATCATTCTTATGGAAAGGTAAACAAACTTGTTTTCCAAAACATTTAAAAAATAAATTTAATTTTAAATATTGAACTTGGAGATTGTCTCATTTCCAAAATCTCTCCATACAGTAGTTCCACCAAGTGTGAGCCTTCATAACCAATGGATGCAAGAAGGTTTGTGCATAAAATCCCTATCTAGTGCCTACACATTCAACTTTACAATACTAGTTTCTAACTTGTAGTTTTCATCAGTGATGGGCCTTGGATTTGAGAGCACGACAACTACATCTTAGGATCTCATGTAACCCTCAACCACCCACCGTTTACCTGTTTGGTTAACTATAAAGCTAGGAGCCCAAGATAAAAACACCATAATGTTTCCAACCCAAGGTCATTTGCTTGTATAGTCATACAGATCTGAACTCAGTTCAGCATCTATACATTTTGGTGTCTTTAGTTTATCAAAAACCACAGTAACCATTATACTATGGATAGGATAGGTAAGAAATGATCAAAACATCACATGATCACCATTTCATACAGTAGTGCAAGCCTTCATAACCAATGGATGAAAGAAGGTTTCTGCATAAAATCCCTATCTAGTGCCTACTCACCCAATATCCTCAGACTAGTTACTAGCTTGCTGTTTTCATCAGTGAGGAGCCCTGGATTTGAGAGTACTACATTTAAATCTTATGTTCTTAAACTTGGTGGCATTACTGTATAGACCATTGGCTACTGTTATTAACAGCCTGTGTAAGCATATGGAATGGTGATCACGTGATGTTTTGATGAAAATTAAAATATTGAATTTAAAGACTGTCCCATTTCCAAAGCATATATAATCTATTTTTATAATAACTAAATAAGTCTGTTATTTTTTTTGTTGTCCTATACAAATAGATTTTTTTTCTTTTTTATTTAATGCTTAAATGTTGATCGTGCTAATATATTAATTAACAACCGTTGGTGGCCTAGCGGTTAGTATAGCTGCCTTCCAAGCAGCTGGCCCGGGTTCGCTTCCTGGTCAACACATTTGACATATGGAAAAAAAAACAATATATTTTATTGCTTAGATTTAAGTGTCGAATTAAAAAATATATTTTCAATTATAGTAGAGTGTGATTTGAAAATCAACTTATCATAATGGTTTTTTAATTTTTTTTTAGCCAATGAAAAGGTTCGGGACATCAAGAGCAAACCCAAAAACTCTGCTCAAATGGTAAGTAATTTTACAGTTTTCACTTTTCTATTTGTGAAATCGGCAATTGATTTTTGAGCTTGTATAACTTTAAAAATGAGATTAAAGATAATAAAATAAATTCTCATACTTAATAAAAAAAAAATTGATAAAATCCAGAGGGATGATCAGTTAAGAATATAATTAGATTTAGTTTGAAAGGTTTTTATTTTATTTCTAATTTTTTTATTATTGTTATCGCTACATGTTTAAAACTTTGATTAATAAAAAATGTTAATGAATTACACACCCCCCCATCTTTTTATTAGCTAATTAAAATTATATCAAATGTATTAATGATAATAGTATAAAAAATTATACAATTCAAAACCAAAAAATGATTATTATTTATTTATGATTTCCGTGAAGTTTGATAATGCGGGTGCATTTGTGGGTGCAATGGTAATATATAAAAATATGTAACTACTTATAAAATAATATATTATAATTCATACAATTAAAAGACAAATAAATATCTATATTTGTTAGTAAACTAAAGTATTTTATTTATTTATAAATTTTAATATTTAATTACGAAGGTTTGAGTACATAAATCTAAAATACTGCACCTATTTGAATATATAATTATTTTTAAAAGTAAATTTATTGACAATGAATACAAGGAAGAGATAGTAAAGCAAATACAAAGGGAAAAAACAACTAAATTGTCTTGAATCACGATGAGATTTCAGACAGTTTGAGCAACATTCATTCTTTTCAATTGTCTTGTCATTCTTCTTAAAATTGAGAGTTCGGTATCTTTACTTGATAAAACATGGGCAGGGAAACAAAGCACATTCCCCAGCCTTATGACCATTATAGAAAAGGTGATATTTTGGCTCTCAATCACCTGAAATGGGCACATCTAACCATGGCTAGAGTCATCTTAGTGGCTTATATAGAGTGACTTTTGGATAACTCGTTAAGGAAACCCCCCAGTGCTGATGCAAAAATTATTCTGGCAACACCACAAGCTTCCAGGTATCATTAGAGATTCTTTCTGGTGAAATCATATGATCCCTCTTTCTGACAGCCTTGACCTTGACCCAAAAGTTCATTATGTAAATTACCACTACTCTTCCCAAATATCAGACAGCATCTCATTGTCCAGACTATATAGTTTCATTATGATTGACAGTTTGAATATATATATAACTAGAACACAATTTCAATTGAATATATAACTAGAACACAATTGATACTTATAACCATTAAGAACACATTATAATTAATAATAAATATTTTATAGTAATTTAATTTAGAACATAGGGCAACTAGTGGACTTACTATGAATATATAGCATAAATGGTGGTTAAAAAAGCGCATATGGTTTTATTGCTCTGGAATTTATAAGTTCGAGTCCCAGATTCGATCCAGTGCTTCTCCATCACAAGTCAGAACATTCTACTAACTGTGCCAAACCACATAAGATAAAGAGTGATAATGACAGAAAAAAGCAGTATTGCAAATATTTCTGAGATGTTAAGATAAAAGTATGATTTGTAGGTGATTTGTAAATTTATTACTTATAAGTGCTTAATTGTCTTTCAGAGGTAACTTTTTTGGACTTTATAAAGGCTTATGTAGATATGGTAAGTATCAGGAAAAAATATATCAAGGTAACCTTGATGTATATACTCAATGAAAATTCTAAAGATATATTGACGAAGTAGTGTTGGTAGAAAGTCAGATATTGGTCCAGGGTCTTAGAAGACAAAATCTATTTATAGCTTTATCTTTCCCAAGTGTGATTACATGATCTAAAAGAGGTCAATATTTCTCATGCTCTCTTATTGGTTTGAGCTTATTAATGATTGGATTTGAACAGTTTTATGGACATTGTCATAAGTAAGTGTATATCTAGTGCATCAGGATACAAGTGAAATGAAAGTTATAAGATGAGTAACAGGAAAAGACCGAGAAAAGTTAGCAAGTAATAATAAGAAAGACAGAGACTGTTATGAAAGAATGTCATATATTCAATCCCAAATAGTGTGTAAGGCCAGACATTGACTTAATGTATAATATATTGTGACACTTTGTCTGTGGAACATCAAACATGTTGAATTTACTTGTATAAATGATTATCTGTGTTAAGATTTAATTTTAAGAACTATAATTAGTAAAAGAAAGATAGATGGGGATTATCTGACGGTGGTACTGAAATGTGTAATCCAGTGCTGGATCAAGATCTAACTCTAGTGCTTAGTACTGCCATTGGTCAGGCCAGCAACATCTGAAGAAGAGTGGAGAATAGGACCACTCGAAATGTTGTGCATGTATTAACCTGTGTGCTATTACTAACAGTTGAATGTAATTGGAAAATTTAAATAAAGTTACATTTTTCTAAAGACATTCAATGATTAATATTGGATAAAGGAAATAGTCCAATATATAAATACCACTAAAATATCACCATCACAAACCTTCACGGAAACAATAATCTGATTTAGCATCTAAAGTTTAGAATTTTAACGAACTCTAGTCATTTCTGTCAAGCGTTGGTGGCCTAGTGGTTAGCATAGCTGCCTTCCAAGCAGCTGGCCTGGGTTCGCTTCCCAATCAACGCATTTGACATATGAATTCAGTTCTATATATATAAACATTTTCTACTGCAAAGTCAAGTGTCAAATTTGAATAATTTCTAGACAATATTTTAATTAGATAAAAGAAAATTTGCATGTATTTCATTCTAGCTTTTTGCATACACTCAGTTCTATTTTTATGATTCTATTGTTTAAGTAAATATGATAGTAATGTGTTCTCATATATATAAATATAATTATATCTAATATCATAATTTCGTGTCCTTATTGCTGAATTAACTTGATAATTATATTTGAAAATGTGTTAATCATTAAGTTCATTAAATTTACCAATCATTAGAGTTAAAATATACTTGATAGCATTATTGTTTGTTTATCTTTAGTTTTTTTTTTTTTTACGATTGCTAAGCATCAAATTAGCTCCTGACAATTCTTATCCATTAAAATAGAGCCATAAGAAGCTTTGGAGTCTAACTGTCTGCAACCAGCTTCTGGCTGATTAACTTCAGTTTACTTTAGGAAAACAAACAAACAAAAAATTCTATAACTTGTTTAATGAAGTTCAAATTAGTAAATATTTATTTATCTACATATCTATCTATCTGACTGTCTATCTATCTATCTATCTATCTATCTATCTATCTATCTATCTATCTATCTATCTATCTATCTATCTATCTATCTATCTATCTATCTATCTATCTATCTATGTCTATCAGTCTGTTTGTTTATCTGTCTATCTATCAGTTTGTCCGTCTATCTATCCAACTGTCTGTCTATCTATCTATCTATCTATCTATCTATCTATCTATCTATCTATCTATCTATCTGTCTGTCTGTCTATCTATCTATCTATCTATCTATCTATCTATCTATCTATCTATCTATCTATCTGTCTGTCTGTCTATCTATCTATCTATCTATCTATCTATCTATCTATCTATCTATGTCTGTCAGTCTGTTTGTCTATATATCTCTATCTATCTATCAGTTTGTCCGTCTATCTATCCATCTGTCTGTCTGTCTATCCATCAATCTATCTATATTTTTTGTCTATCTATCTATCTATCTATATTTTTGTCTATCTATCTATCATTCTGTTTATCTACTCATCTGTCTGTCTGTTTATCTATCTATCAGTCTGTCTGTTTATTCATCTGCTGCCTTTCTATCCACCTAACTCTATATCTATCTGCATCTGTCTGTCTATCTATCTCTCTTTTAGTTTGTCTCTCTATCTATCCAATCCATCTAGTTATCCATCTGTCTCTCATTCTATCCATCCATTTGTCTGTCTATCTATATATTTATCTGTCTGTCTGTCTATCTATCCATTAGTTTATCTACCTACTTGTCTGTCTATCCATCTATCTATCTATCTGTCTATGTATCTGTTTGTCTGTCTACATATTTATCTATTAACCATCTGTTTGCTTATCTATCTATCTATCTATCTATCTATCTATCTATCTATCTATCTATTTTTCTGTCTGTCTGTTTGACTATCTATCTGTATATTAATCTATCTGTCTCTCTATCTGTCTGTTTATCTATCTATCCATCTATCTATCTATCTATATCTATCTATCTGTCTGTCTGTCTATTTATTTATCTATCTGTCTGTCTATATATCTTCTATCAGTATGTCTATCTATCTGTCTATCTATTTATTTATGTCTCTCTATCTATCTATCTATCTATTTATCTATCTATCTATCTATCTATCTATCTATCTATCTATCTATCTATCTATCTATCTATCTATCTATCTATCTATCTATCTATCTATCTGTGTCTAATATTTGCTTATTTATCTATCAATCTATCTATGTGTCTAATATTTGCTTATTTATCAATCTATTTATTGTAACAAGAGGAGAGAATAGAGTGACGTGTTATTTATATATTGGACTATTTCCATCATCTAATATAAGTATTCAATGTCTTTAGAAAAATTTATTTTTATTTAACTATTCCAAATACATTAAACTCTTAGTAATAGCACATGTATTCCTAACCTGTGCTATTACTAACAGTTCAATGTATTTGGAATATTTATTAAATAAAGTTAAATTTTTCTAAAGACATTCAATACCCATATTAGATGATGAAAATAGTCCAACATATAACTAAAACACCATCATCACAATCCTTCAGAAAAACAATAGAGTGACATGTATTCAAAAATAAGATCCAATAAATGGAAACTATCTTATGACCAAATGTAATGAGATATGATATGGAGAAATTATATTTGCATAATGAAGAGACTCAGTATTTTTCAAATTCAATGTAGATAAATGATATGTCCTATTTCAATAAGTGTAATTTATAGGGTATATGATCACAGACTTTCACACCACCCACCACTCTCCACTCTATCTCATAACACTGATACACTTGAACACATATATATTGAAAAGATAAATAATCACCAATATACGTATTTCATGCTAAACCAGCAATCATCAGTTGGTCCAGATTACCATCTCTACACATATATGCTATAAGTGCTCAAATATATATTAAGATAGCCAATCTTCATCCTCACTCCAATTCTTCAAACTCCATCCAATTGAAAATCTGAAGATGGAATGCTCAAAGGCCACCCTGAGGCTGAGATTGTTATCATTATAAATGGATAAAGTAAATGTATTTAATCTATTTTCTAGCATGCATAAATATATTTCAATTAAAATGTATAGTGGTGCGTACTAGCTGTCAAGTTACTGATGGTAGTATCAGAACTTTTTATTAAAAATTATTTCATACTACTTTTTACATTTCAAATATATCATCTAACCCTAAAATATTTAAACAAATATACAATATGTGAAATATCTTTTATTTATAATGACCCCTGATCTTAATTTTAAACATTTTTATAGTTATCCTAAATTTTTTCATTATGGCTCCTGGTTTTACTTGCAAAACGAATAAACATCGAGATAGATGTCGGTGGTCGAGAGGTCCAGCTGCCTTACAAGCAGTTGTCCCGGGTTAGCGGGTTCGCTTCCCGGCCGATGCTATGACACAGGACAAAAACATTAATCTATATAATTCTATATATATTTCTTCCTTCTTTTTAAAAGTATAAGAAGACTGTGATTATTAAATAAGATATATTGTTGTGGAAACATTAATTACTCTTACTTAACTAAATATCTGGAAAAAAAAACTATTTTTATATCTATGTAAGAATTTTATTAAAATGTGAATGAGCTATATTAAATAATCAACAATCAAAGAAGGTTTGAACTAGTATATATTTTTGATATAGCATTAATAGTTAATTTAATCTTAACTATTAAATAGTAATATATGTGGAATTAATATTTACATTATAATAATCTTGGCTATAACATGAGTCAAATTTACCTCCTTATAGCTAAAATAATATATGAAAAATTTTCCTTTCCATTTCATTCCCACAAGAAATAAAAATACTCCCCTTTGTTGCAACTTCAACCCAGAGAGGAAAAAATTAAAGAATAAAAACAAAAGCTATATATATTATACTTAAATACATTAAAAATAGAAATTTATGATTGACCACATTTTCATTCAAAAGTACTTCAAAAACTGACTTTTCACATATCTAATGCATATATATATATATATATATACATTGCCATCAGTTACTTTATGTACAATTTGAAGCAAACATGGTTTTGTATTTTTTTAATTGGTCTGTTTCTTCCTGTGATTTTTAAAGATGCGTTGTGTGGTTTCAATTTCGGTTATTCTCCATAATATAATTCTTTTTCAAATAGATTGGCTTGCAATTTTAAATTATTTTTTTTTTAGTTTCAAATAACAACTTTATTAACACTAAGAAGATACATATGGATATCATTTAACCTCCTTCTTATTGTAGGTTACATGCTTACAATGTATTGTGGCTCTACATGAAAACAATAAATAAGAAAACTAATGGTAAAAAATAAAAAAAAATTACATAAAAGTAAGCTACTTAGGAATTATTTGGGTCAATTAGTTGACCACCAAATTCAGAGTTTTAACAATAAATAACAATTAAATGGAAAGAACTGGATTATATTAATGTGACAATTTTAGACTCTGCATCGGAGTCATTACGTCCAGTTAGTTAATTTTGCCATGACAGTACGATAAGTACCTAAGTGTTTTGATCTTCAAATCTCCAGTTGGTCCCATGTCTGACTGGCTGACCAGTGCTGGCATACTTTCCAATCGTATTCTTTGGCCTCACCAAATAACTTGAGAAAAAGCTCTTCTGGCTTATTATTCAATCCATTGTCAAAGACTCTCTTATTTCTCACTATCCATATAGCAAAATGTATGAAGGTGGTCAGTCTAATTTTACCATAAAGGCCACCTTTTACTGCCTTTGCGATATTTGTACCTGTAATATCAGCTTCCCTGAATCTTTTAAGGGTACAATAACGAAGATTATTCCATATTTCACATTGATCTAGGATATGGCTCATTGTCTCTTCGTTTTTATTACACATCGGGCAAATTGGATCTATTCTATATCTCTGCCTGTAACACAACAAGGGCTGCAGAAAGGAGTTTGCTATTAACTGAAAAGAGACCCTTTGATTCCTCTTGGAGGCCTTAAAGGAACCGAGCAGGGCAAATTCCTAATGTCCACTTCATACATTCTTGTCATTGCAACTGTTATTACTATGTGATTATTCACATAGTATACGAACATGGATGGGCTGCTCACCAACACGCATTAGCCAGCATGGTGAGTTTATTGGCTTTTTACCTCTGAGTTTAAGATCAAGAAACACCATGGTCTTTCTTATCTGTGCCTGATAAGGCAGAATGAATGTTTGTGTAAATGATAAATATTTTTCCAATACATATATACAATTATGACAGATAAAAATAAAGCATGGCCCTTATTCCCAGGAAGCTGTAAAGTCACCAACCAAGGCAGCGGTTGGTGGCTGAAGGCAGAGGGTGCTAAGAATCCCCTCATTGTGGACCCAGGCTGCCAATTGATGACGACTTTTTATTTAGATACTTACAACTGCAGCTCACTTTCAAGTGAAGGAAGATTGCAAGAATTAGAAGAACTGTCTTATATTAAATGGGACATTATTGGACTTTGTGAAGTTAGAAGAAAAGGAGAAGAAACAATTGATTTAAAAAGTGGACATATACTCTATTATAAAGGCACACATATTGGAAATACAAGTGGAGTAGGATTCATTATAAATAAAAAGTGGAAGAACATTATTGTGGAGATTGATGGTGTATTGGCAAGATTAGTTATACAACTTAATAGCAGATACCAAATGCAGATAATTCAGGTTTATGCCCCAACAAGTTCTCATAGTGATGAAGTAGTAGAAGATTTTTATATGGATGTACAAAAGGCTTTTGATCAGAGTAAACAACATTTTAAAATTGTTATGGGAGACTTTAATGCTAGAATTGGTAGACAAATGAAAGATGAAATTGCTGTAGGTAATTTTGGTTATGGTAATAGAAATGAGAGAGGACATAGACTTGTGGAGTTTGCAGAAAAAGAAAAACTTTATATTATGAATTCATTTTTTGAGAAAAATATTAAAAGGAAATGGACATGGAAGCATCCAAATGAAGGTACAGCAGAGTTGGATTATATTTTGACTAACAGAAAATACATAGTTCAAGATTGTAATGTTCTTAATAAATTTAACACAGGAAGTGATCATCGATTAGTAAGGTGTAAGTTACGTGTTAATGTAAAACTAGAGAGACAAAAATTCTTAAGAAAAACAATATTTACAGTTGATATTCCTAATCTTCAGAAACATTCTAATGAATTTAAATTAGAACTTACAAATAGGTTTCAAGTGTTAGAAGATTTTGAACATGATTCAGATTTGAATGAAATTAATATGAAAATAGCTGTTACATAGCTGTTACACTTTTAAAAACTGCAACAAACATAGCTGGTAGAAAAAAGCAGCAATTGACTAATAAAATTTCTACTGAGACTAGAGAATTTATGAAGAAAAGAAGGAATATGAAGATATACAAAAATGTTGTATTAAAAAGAATTGAATATCTCGAATTTTGTAAAATGGTATGGAAAAGAGTTGAAAATGATATAAGAAAGTATAACTGTGAAATAGCAAGGAAAGCTGTAGAAGAAAATAAAAGTCTCAAAAATGTTAAAGAACATTTTGGTATTGGTAGGAAATTTATATCTGCAATAAGAAAAAAAGATGGAATTATTACTAAAAAGAGAGATGACATCATGAAATTGGTAGAAGATTTTTATCAAGAATTATATAGTAATAAAGAACAAGTACATCCTATATCTATTACATCTTCCGAATTGCCCAGAATTTTAAATGAAGAAGTGAGACATGCAATTAAGTGTATGAAGAAAGAAAAGGCTCCAGGAAATGATGGAATTATAATTGATATATTAAAAGAAGCAGGTTAAAAAATGGAAACAATTTTAGCAAAGTTATATACCAAATGTCTAAATGATAAAGATGTACCAGAAGATTGGAAGAATGCAGTAATAATATTAATATTTAAAAAAGGTGATAAAGAAGATATTAGAAATTACAGACCTATCAGCCTTTTATCAGTTTTATATAAAATTTTTACCAAGATAATTACAACTCGTCTACAGAGAACTTTGGATTTCCACCAACCAAGAGAACAAGCTGGATTTAAAAGTGGTTTTAGTACAATAGATCATATCCAGGTATTGAGAGAAGTCATAGAAAGGACAAATGAGTATGAGTTGTCATTATGTTTTGGATTTGTAGATTATGAAAAGGCATTCGATTCTATACACATTTCTTCAGTGATTAAAGCATTGGATCATCAAGGTATAGATCCAGGATATTGTCATATTTTAAAGAATATTTATAAAAATGCAACAGCAACAATTAGATTACATAATGATACTGGAAAAATCAACATTGAGAAAGGTGTAAGACAAGGTGACTCCATATCTCCAAAACTCTTTACAGCAGTGCTGCAAGAAGTATTTTGTGGATTAAAATGGGAAACTAAAGGAGTGAAAGTAAATGGAGAGTATTTAAGTCATTTAGATTTTACAGATGATGTAGTTGTTTTTGCAAATAATGCTTCAGAGCTGCAGGAAATGTTGCAGGAGTTAGCAGATGAAAGTAGAAAAGTAGGACTAAAGATAAATGTTAAAAAGACAAATAATGTTTAATCAATTTGCTCAAAATATGAAAATAAAGATTGATTATGAAGAATTAGAAGACGTTAACAGTTACAAATACCTTGGTCAGATTATTAATACAGATGGAAACATAATGGAGGAAATTAATCATAGAATTAAACTTGGTTGGAGTGCTTTTGGTAGAAATAACTTGATACTAAAAGGAAATATGCCTATGTGTTTGAAAAGGATGTTTTTTAACAAATGTGTTTTACCAGTTCTTACTTATGGATCTAAGACTTGAACACTTAATAGAAGAGCAATACAGAGACTTCAGACCACTCAAAGGAGTATGGAGAGATGTATGTTGGGAGTAACAAGAAGAGATCGAAAACGCAATGTATGAGTAAGACAACAAACAGGTGTTACTGACCTTATTGAAAAAATTAAAAGATTGAAATGGAGTTGGGCTGGACATATTGCTAGAAGAGATGATAATAGATGGACAATTGAAATTTTAAACTGGATTCCAAGAGATTGTAAAAGACCCAGAAAGAGGTCACGTGAGATGGATGGATGAAATAAGAAAATGTGCAGGGGTGTTGTGGAAAAGAGAAGCTAAAAATCGGAGATGGATTAAACTTGGAGAGACCTTCATCCTGCAGTGGATTGATAATGGTTGATGATGATGAACACAGCAAGGTGCATGTTGGGAAGGCTCCGAGGTTGACTTTTATCAGGAAATCCACCAGCTTCGGTTAGAGTCTTATCCTTTTTGCCAACCTAGCAAACCTGAGAATGTTGATTGAGAGAAGACTCTCCACTGTTGACTCATTGTTTTGTGTCATACTAAATGCTTCCCAATAGTTAAGCTTGAAGCCAAACATAGTGGCTGATATATTAGTTTTCCCTACAATCATTGACACTTGTTGTTGCAGCCAAATGCTTGTTTGTTTGGGCGAAGGACGATCCGTTGGTTTTACCTTCACCAATGGCAAGGGGCTTTCCATATATGGGTTTTGGCTAAATAATTTTACTAGTATATTATATGTCCTTTGAAATAGGAATGTGGAGATTGAATGTAGTCCAAGCCCGTTATGAGCCTTCGGTTTTTGGAGAAGACTGAGACTTATGACTGGGGCTTTTCCTCCCCAACATAGTCTTCTGCATTGAGTTTTCACCTTGTGAATGAATGCCCTTGTAGGGGAAAACCCATCCAGAAAATATGTGATTTTTGGCAATACTACGTCATTGAGAAGGGCGACCTTTCCCAATAATGACAACCGGACCTTTGATAGCGAGGTAACTGAGTTTACAACTTTCTTTAACAGGGATTCTTCAAGCTCCTTCCTCATGATGTAAGGGGGGGAGGCCAACATGAATCCTAGAAACTTTTGTGGAGTTGCTCTGAATCTCCCCAGGAGTTGCTTTCCTGATTTGATTGACCACATAGCCGACTTGGCCTCATTGACTCTTAGACCAAATTCACTAGCAAAGCGATCCAAGATATCCTCTAGCCCAGAAAACTCATCCTGAGATGAGAGAAACACCACCACATCATCCATGTAGGAAACTTGATGAATGTTCTCTCTCAGCAAAAATTTTTTATAAGATTTTGGTCACCTTTTATATAAAGTAAAACTCAGGTAATAAAGCAAACCATCTCTGCATCAGGTCAACATATTTTGTAGAATTTCAAACTTTATACTAAATTTGAGTGAATAATGATAATGAATATATATTTAGTACCTGCCTAATGTCTATCATAAACAATCTAAATGCAAAAATTTGAATATGAATTCATTTTTAATGTATTATTATTTTGTATATTTTCTTTAGGTTAATTGCATTATTGCAAATATACTTCTTGGTATTAAATGTATAATCATGAAATGCGCAATTTTATAACCATGGCATTGAATGCTAGAGACAATATATGTTCAAATTAGTGCTTAATTGTAAATATATACATATTTTCAAAGTTTATCAGGAATTAACCAAAGTATAGCTTTAAAGTATTTGAATACAGTTATATTATGTTACACCCAAAACATTTAGACATTTGGGTGGATGATATGTGTTAATACTTATGGTATTTATCCTCTACAAATGATTGGAATTGCCCAGAATTGTCATTCTTCACACAAAAAAATATTTAAAAATACGAGTTATTCATCATCAATAAAGTGCAGATATGTTATTCATTGTTGGGTAATTTCTAGTTTAATGAATGACAAATAAAAAATATTAATATATGTCCATTAAGTGGTTTGTGTCAAAGTTGTGAGGGCAGCGAGTTTGACACCTATCAATTAAACTGTAATAATTTGCTACCTATATATACTGAAAAATGATAAAGATTTGTATAAGAGATTGTGAACTTAGCCAACTGATGACTGCCAGTTCAGCATGAAATATGCATCTTGGTGGTCATACATCTTTTTCATATGCCTTTGGTCGTATGTTTATAAGTACATCCCTCCACAAGGTATTAAAAGTGGATAGAAACAAGTCCCTACCTTAAGTGAGGGTGGGTTGGTGAAAGTTTCATTCCAGAAATAATTATTCATTATTGGATTATCTCTAGTGGAATGAATAACTAATAAAAATTATTACTAATTCAAACAAGTTTCAAAGTAAAAGTTATTTTAACGGTGTGATCTAGTGATCCAAGAAATGTTGATCAAATGCTAATATGATTTAAATACATGATGTTTTTTTTTTTTTGTAAATAATTTCTAAAATATATTAAGGCCATTGTCATTCTAGGATTTTATAATAACAATGTTTTGTTATCACTTTATAATGGAATACTTGAAATCTTATTCTATATATAAGCATTTAAACAAAGCAAAGCAAAACTCCATATAGTAGTGCCACCTGTGCTAAACAGAGTAATCAATGGATGCCAGAAGGCTTGTGCATAAAATCCCTATCTAATGCCTACTCATCCATTGATTACTCTGTTTAGCACAGGTGGCACTACTATATGGAGTTTTGTTTGCTTTGTTTATAAACAATTATGTGCTAGTATTGGAGATGTGATCATGTGATGCTTGCTGGTATATAAGCATTTTTAAAAAATTTACCAGTAAAGATTAACTAACACATAAATTTGATGTTTTGTATATAAAGAATCTCTCATGTGCTGGGTGTGCTTTTGACCTGTACAGTTGTAAAATATAAGTCAGTCTTTCTTGAGCATGAACAGGAATGCAGTCACACTTTCAACCCCGTAAACATAAAATAGTATACTTGAAGTGCAATGATAGAAAGCATAAGATTAAAAAGATAAGACAAACCATTAATAACACTCATACTATCAATAAGAAAGGTTCTAGTGTAACATTACTAAAGAAATAAAATATTTAAATTTATGAATTTACATAACAATATTCAAATGATATTCAAATATGACAGTTCCTGCTACTACACAAGAATTGTATGAATCTGACCATTCAGGCTGAAATCATGCTCAGAAACTTCAAGGTTCTTTGTATATAGACCTTTGAATTTATGTGTTAATTAATCTCTTCTGGCAAAGTGTTTAAATATATATATATATATATATATATATATTTATCCTATTTGTATATCCTATATATATATATATATATATATATATATATATATATATATAGGATTACAAATAGGATAAGTAAAGAATTAATACTCTTTGAATTAAAATCTTATTGTGAAAAATTCAATGTGTGATTATACATTTTTGATTTATTTATTTTATTACAGCTAAAAGATATATAAAAATCAAAATAATTATCTGTTAACCTTGCCACTTTATGAAATTTGATGTAATATAAAAACCCATGGTATACTCTCTTTTTTCACAGAGGCAAAACTCTCCATACAGTTGCACTACTCAGTGACTTGTTTCTAGCTGTGGCTTTCATCAGTGAGAAGCCTTGGATCTGAATGGTGATTATGTGATGTTTGATGGTATACCCTCTTATAAATTTTATGAATCTGATGTTTAGAATATTATTACATGATTAATTATTCTCAAGTATTAAAAAGATATTTTTCCATCGAAGTTGAGTCATATAGATTTCAGTACTTGAAATGATAAAGATGTGTAGTCCCTATCAAAAAGAAAAGGTACACATAAAACATAATATCTCCTGTTATATCTTGCCTAATTGTTAGACTTGACATATAGAAAATGTATAATACATATAATGTATTAGAAAATTATAGTTGTAATTAGATTTTTTATTAAAATTTAAATTGCAAATAAATTGTAGAATATTTAGTGTTTATTTAATAATTGAATACCAAGTCTTGTTTAAAAAAACTTCAAGATTTTTTACTTATAGCAGTAAAACAATCTAAATAAAAAGAATGATTTACTATGTTTCATAAAATAAGTTTTAGTAATTTTGTTTACATTATAATTTTGATTAATAATAATAGGATACTAATTATTAATAGATTTTTTTGAGGTGATATTTATCTAAAGTGAACAAGTGAAATTCTATGAACAAGAATAAGAGTAATGTGATGTGATGTGATGTGATGTATTGTGGCTTCTTCTTAAACGAAGTCAAGAATCTCTCAGCAATTATACCAAGAAAAATTTGTTAACTACTTAATTTTACATTCCGCCGTCTAAATTTTCCCATATTCTGCTCTATCCCATTTCCACAACATAATCTTTGTCAACTCTACAGCCTTTATATCTAAACCCCCCTTATCTTTTTCCAAACCCAGCATAAAAACCAATAATCTACTTTCTATATAATCACTTTTTTCATATTTATTTTTCCATAATTTCATTATATGTGCCCTTTCTGTTTTCAAGCACTTACATTCAATTAACAAATGCCTAATATTTTCTATTTCTTTCTTACATAATTTACAGACTAAATCACCCATATTTTTCCATTTACATATATATTCTCTTGTTGCTAAAGATCCTGTTCGAGCCTTAAACAATAAACTACCCTCCTTACTATTATCATAAATTAACTCACACCTAATATTCTGTTTATTTTCTATATATATTTACTCTTCATACTAGTTCTCCATCTCTCTAACTTCCTATTCTTTATTAATAAATCTATTCTTTTATTCCATTCCTTACCACTTTAACACTCAACAATTCTCCTAACACAATCATCCCATCTTTTATACCAAAACTCCCAATACAGTAGTGCCACCAAGTGCAAGCCTTCATAATCAATGAATGCAAGGAAAGTTTTGACTAAAATTTTTATCTAGTGCCTACTCATCTAACATCCCCAGACTAGTTTCTAGCTCTCCAATCCAAGACTCCTCACTGATGAAAGCCACAAGCTAGAAACTAGTCTGGAAATGTTAGACCAATAGTCACTAGATAGGGATTTTATGCACAAACCTTCCTGACTTGGTGGCACTACTGTATGGAGAGTTTTATACTCTTATTAACAGCATGTGCAAGCATATGAAATGGTGATCATCTGATGTTTGATGACTTTAATTACAGATCATGTTGATGACTTACTAAGGCTCAAAAAAAAGTAATTATTGTGTGTTAAAGATTCATGGATGTAGTAATAGATAATAAGTTTAAACTCAGATGGCTAGCAAAAATCACTTATATGAACAGTCATGATCATTTTAGTTTTATATTTTATAGCGGATTATTAAAAACCGCAGAGGTGTTCATTAACTCATGAATGTGGATTAAGATTTTATCATTTCGTCTATATATATATAGTTGTAACGATCCGGAGAAAGAGACTTAACGTAAACTGCACTACAGGGCGCCATCTAGGCATTTGAACCTAGAAAAATTTATAAAGTAGGCAGATACGTCAGTCAAAAAAAAAATTTTTTTTTTTTTAAATTTTGATTCCGGTCGTTAGCCCATGTCACTAGCTCAGGGAGTAGCAGAGATTTAATAATATCATATCTTATCTAATTAGATTTCAACATTAAAAAATAAATAAAATAAGCCACTGCCAGTAATTAGCATACAAACATTTATTTATGCACATATATATAAGATTTAAAATTATTTTAGTATTAGTTTTACATTTTAACATTTAACATTATTTTAACTTTGATTTTTGACTTTAATTTACATTTAATTACTATTATATTCTAATTTTACATTTTAATTAAGTTCGCACAGATGGGATTATAAAAGCTTGTTTTAATAAGTTGCTATAGATCGGTTACATAGATTACACGGTTAAAAACATTTCAAAGTAAACATAAACGATCAAAATATAAAATCATTGATTACTGACAATTGCGGAGGGAAATTTATATGTAACCCAATAGTATTCACCATAAGATACTTGCATTGTCACCAATAACTTAAAAGACATCCGAATAAATACATTTTAGATACTCACCATAAGGTATCCTTATTTATCGAATGTCTATATATTTTGATCAAATATGGAAACGCAAAACATAGTTAACCAATAAACAATCCATGCAAGCATCTATAAACAACTTAAATTTAATGCATTTTTATTTAGGGTCTAGTATGAATAGACCACATAAATTTGCTTTTGAAAATAAACATTCTATCCCTATTTAACCTTAGGCTAAAATTCGTAGTCAAACTGGCATCAATTCATCTGATATATCGATGTATTCAATGTAATAAAATACGGCAGCACAAAAGGTTAAGAGAAGAAATTGCCTCTTATGAGATAGAAATATTACATCTATCTGCAAAGAAGAGCAATAAAACAAAAAACTCCATAGAAAGGAACTGCGGTATCCGACTTATAATTCCTTCCATAGGCAAACGGAAGTGTGCGGCGTATGAAGCGATTCTGCCCGTAGCGAATCAATATTACATCTACTAATCACACCAATATATCCAATCCATTGACCCAATCCAACCACGAAACAAATAACCTAAGATTACCCTCCCCTAATATAACTTTACAAATCTATACAGCCATTCACGCCCGACTTAAGTTTAACATTTATATAATTTAACTTAACGGAAAACAGAAATTATAAATAAACTTAAAGAACAAAATTAAATAAATGGAAATGATTTTAAACAAATAAATAAAAAATACATCAAATAACATTTTAACTACTTTAGTCAGATAGGAAACTAATGCAATTATTTTAAATACGAAAAGTTTGTAACTTAATGTTCATTAATTGTAAAGTTCTTACGGTTTTAAACAGTTCATCTTTATTCGTTGCTTGCCCTGAACGTGAATTCCCACGCCGTCCTAAAATTGGTATTCTGTTGGCCGATTTATTTATCCATCCGGAGGTTTTTTGCTTTAACTGGTCCTCAATGTAGAAAAACGATAGTTCATTCCTTTTTCTTTCTTAGCAAAGCTGAAGGGATTGAATCGTGCGTCCTTTTCAATCCCTTCTCCTTCACTTCCACACTAACACATCTCTCTCACATCGTAATAATCATTCACTAGTCACTAATTAATAATTTCCAAATTTTCCTTTTATACGTATTCGAAGGATTGACTTAACATTACGTCATCGATGTGATGATCCTTTTCGTTGAGGTCCGATTTCCCAATGGATTTCTTTCATTGGCTATTTGTTTCTATTGTTTTCCTATCTGACCCATGTTTTTACATTTAAATGCCCAAGGCTGGTTTACATTTGACTAATTAAATTTATCATTTCCATTTCTGATTAATTAACCTGTTTTCCAAATCAAAGATATATTTAAAGATAAATTTAAAGATATAATTTTATCTCCAAATCTTTTTAAAATTTAGTTTTAAAATACTTTTTCTTTAATAAAGTTTTATTTTAATAATTTTTCATTATCTGTGCGATTTAATATATAAGAGTTTAAGATGATATTTAATTTCAATTTTTAATTCTTAAAGAAATTTTTTAAATGCGAACTTTTTAATTTACTTTCATGTTTAATAAATAAAAAAAAAACAATGTAACGAACGTCTGTGTTCATTACAATATATATATATATAAAATTAAGAGCGTGCCAACAACTCTAAACAAGCCTTTCTCTTTTTTTATTTATGATAAATGCCACTACAAGAGAAGGCATTCAAATCATCCCCATCTTGGACCGTCCCCATCCCCAGACCGGTTCAGACCCATGGGTCTGAACCGGTCTGGGGATGGGGACGGTCCAAGATGGGGATGATTTTAATGCCTTCTCTTGTAGTGGCATTTATCATAAATAAAAAAAAAGAAAGGCTTGTTTAGAGTTGTTGGCACGCTCTTAATTTTACATATTTGTAAGTGCAAGCTATATATAAGTCATGTGACATCTGACTTGTTATTATATATATGTAAGCTAAAAATAGTATAATAATTTCTAACCTAAAAATGATCAGAAATAGTCATTAAGATATTTTTCTGGGGACGACGATGTCATAGTTGATTTCATTGGAGTAATTTTGATACCTTCACTATAATTTGTAATATTTTTTTTTTTACTTTTCATTGAGTGAAATGTTCCCTTTTTTGCATTCTTTAACTTTAGTAATCTTTTTTTGTGATAATTATTTATATTTTTTTGTTTTAAACATTATTTTTAATGATCTTTTTAATTAATTTTTTCCCCACTACTTTGAATGATTTATTGACTGAATTTTTAGGAGAAAGCTGAAATAATACGTTGAATGTTTGGTTTTAGTTCCATCATCATATTTTCAATGACATGGTTGGCTGAAGATAGAAGTTTGAAGGTTTTCAATCTTAATATAAACTGAGCACTGGTTATATATATATGTGGAAGATGTTGTTCTGGACCAACTGATGAGTACTGGTTCAATATGAAATATGTATATTGGAGCTTATTTATCTTTTTCACATGTATATGGTCATGTGTATCAGTTGTATTAGATGGAGTGGATGGCTGTACAAAGCTTGAAAGCCTGAGTTCAAATCCCTTCTAATTACATTAAGTTTAGTATAGACAATACATTTGTATTGAAATGTTACATATTCAGTTTGCATTCTGCCCATTTTTATGTGTATTTGAATGGACATACTAAAGTTCTATACATGAGGGGGTCAGAGTAATTTAAGTCAACAAGAATATTGTTATCAACAAGGGTTTGAGCATTCCATCATCAGATTTTCAATGATATGGATGGCTGAAGAGTTGGAAAGTGGAGAAGATTGAAGCCTGTGCATTAAAGTTTGAAGATTTGATATCTCAATATAAACTGCGCGCTGATTTTATATATGTGTGGGAGTTGATCTGGATCAACTAATGAGTGCGCCTCAGCACAAAATACTAATATTGGAGATCATTTATCTTTTTCACATGTATGTGGTCATGTGTATCAGTTGTATAAGATGAAATGGATGTCTGTGGAGAGCTTGAAAGTCTGAGTTCAAATCCCTTCTAATTACATTAAGTTTAGTATAGATAATATTTAAATATTACGTTGAATGTTATCTTTACCTCATTATGGAAAAGTGTTATAGAAAGTGTAATTACTTATGTAAATATTTTTGAAATGGCAACTGATCGCTCATTTTTAATTCTTTTCAATCCGATTAGCTGTTGCGAATAGTTATTTAAGAGACGTACATATAGCTTAAAGGAGAAAATCTTTTTTGAAGTAAAAATTTAATTTCATTTAATACTTTTTCTTTATTTTTTTATATTTATAATCTTCTTGTTACTTTTCCATGTTAGTAAGAATATTTTAAAGTAAACGTTATCTTTTAAAAATATTTCCTCATTCTTTTATATATATATTAAACTTGTAAAATTCAAACCTAAGTAATAGAAGAAGATTAAATAATAAAACGTTATTTTTATATTCGAATCTAACCAAACATTTTGTTAATTTCAAAATTAATATTACCGAAAGATTTTTGGTCAGGGAATTTTACTAATAAAAATGATTAAAGTATATATATCATGAATTGATTCAAATCTAATAGTGGTTAAATGCATATAAAGGGATTCCTGAGTTTATTGCTCACAGAGTAAAAAATACATTTTGTTTATATGTCAGTTAAATTATGCTTTACTACAGCCCTGATATTTAAACTTCGTTTGATCTTCAGAGTAAATTAATTTCCGTTTGAATAATTTCAAAGTTTTCAGCGCTTTATAATAATAGGTTTACATGTATAAGTCATCTTTGTCTAATGATAGGTGGTTAAAAATGAGGCACTGTCTTTCTCCTGTGACGGATTAAATAGATTTGTATAATTGAATATTTGATTATAACATTGGGTACACAATAGACTCAAGCTCTGGTTTAAGCATGGTCTGTAAGAGTTGGTGTATATAGAATGTATGCTCTAAATTTAAGTGATTTATTTAAGTTTTTTAAATTCTTACTGACGGGCAGGCGAGTGCGTGGAAATTTATAATATTTAAGAAATAGCGCATTATTGGAGATTGACTTCCTGTTTGAAAAATTTAAGCTAATCAATAAAATTAACATTTTTATAGCAAACACAAATAAAAAGTTATTTACTCCTTGTTATTAATTTCTAATAACATTATTAGCTTTTTTTTGACGTTAAATCCAAGTTGATGCATAACATATATTATTAACATCATAGGATACTTGTGAGTCTTCAAGTAAACCAAGATGGCAGCCCATTGCTGAGAAACCTACAGTTTCGACCCTTCTTCAAATGTTTACAAAAAATTATGCTAGAAAACATATTTAATAATTACATTTTATTTTTTACTACTGTTATTTTTTTAAAAAAAATTATTGTGAGAAAATTAATTACAATATTTACAGTTTTTGTTTTTTAGATTAACTTGTTAGCAAAAAAAATTAAATACAATATTTACCCTTTATTCATGTTGGAAGCATGCAGTCATATCATGACTACTAATGCACTGTTTTCAGGAGGGTGCACTGTTTTCAGGAGGGTAGGATCATGTACCTTTGGAAATAATCTATGTGTCATTCTGTTACAGGAATGTCCCAAATTTTTATCGTTATGACCATTTACCAAAAAACTACTGACAAAAAGAAACATGCTTGTTGAGAGCATCTTGTCACTTCCCACATATATAAGTTTAAAAAGAAATTGAAATAAAGCATCTTAATGAAATTTATCTGAATTTATTTCTTTTTTTAATTTTAACAATTAATTTATTAATTTTGTTTTAATTTAACAAATAATACAACTTCAGTAGATTAAAGGCTCTTGAAACTGTATATTTATCAAAAACACAGGGTGCCATCTTGGTTTACTTGAAAACTCATAAGTACCCATTGTAGTACCCCTGGGCCTCATTTTATGTGGTAGATAGGTTCCACAGAAAACCCGCATTAAAAAAAATCACACAAAAATAGACTTAATTTACCTTGAAAAATGGTGGATAGGTGCTGTAATTTTCAGAATTCACATAAAAGCAAAGCAACAAGGAAAAATTACTTTAAAATTCACATTAAAAAAATAAGCAAATAAAGTATGACTAATAAAAAATGTCAAATATTTGAAAAAAAATAATACAAGACAAACTTTTTTTACTTTTTTTTAACTACAGTATTTAATTTTACATTTTTCATACATATTTTAATCATTACCGCTAATGTTCATTTGTAAACTGGTAAGAATCAGATTCGATGTGATGTGATGTATTGTGGTTTCTCCTTAAACAAAATCTAGAATCTCTCAGCAATTATGCCCAGAGAAACCTGTTAGCCACTTTATTTTTATTCATGATGTGATGTACAACTAGCGCCACTTTCAGTCTTATGCTGTGTTAATGGTTTTCTGTTTCTATATTAAAAAAATGAGATTGAAATCAAAACAAAAAGATTATACATTATCATTAGAAAGATTATTTTCAGTTTATAAAATCTTCGTTTTTTATTTTAAAAATCTGAAAGATTATTTATTTCTGTTGTATATAACAAAATACATTTTAAAAGTTTAAATTTTTTGAATATTTATTGTGATATTTTTATATTTAAGTATAAATCTATTATTATTATTTACTCATTAGTATAAATAGGTTATTTACATAGAAGCTAAGTTCTAAATACAGCTTCAGGCCATATTTACGTTAGCTGCTATTAATAAAACGTTATATTTTTGAAAAAAAAAAAAAGTATTTCAAGTCAAAATAAGTTATTAATAATTTAAATTTCTTGATATCTAATAAATGTACTGAAATATGAAAGATATTAAAAAGAAACATGAATCGCATAACTTCAAAATCGCATTAAAATAATCTGCATAAAACGAGACCCAGGTGTAATAATAATATAAGTAATCAAAAAGCTTCATTGCTCAGGAGTTTATAAAAAGTTTTGAGTACTGGAAAATCTGGATACAATTTGTTGATCTTAAACTCCAGATGACGTTCTACCATTGAGCCAAATAATACAGGACAACACTGTAGTGAGAGTAATAAATTCAAAAGCTAAAGACTCTTGGATATTATTATGCTGTTATTGTGAGACTCAAATACCAACTAATCTCCCAAATGATTAATTACTTAATTAATCATCATCTCCTGATTCTGACACAGTTGATTTTTGCAAGGAATTGTAAGGAAATAAAGTCATATATCACATGACTTAATTTGCTCTTAAGGTTTTGGTGATTTTATATTGCTAAAGCTATTAATATATAGTGTATCTGAACTTAGTTCAGTCTCATATGGCTATTTAAATTAGATAGATGGATTTGAGAATATATGGATGTCTGAAATTTTCAGATTTTCTAATTAATAGTCAACCATTAGATAAAGTTCTGGACTTGACCTGGTATTTTAAATCTAATGCTTGAATATCCTAATGCATCACTGAGGAAATCCAAAAGCATGAAACTGGTCTGGGGATAGAGATATATTGAAAAGCTTGTTAAGAGATATTGGCATGTTCATTGCATAACAGTTGATTTTTATAATAAACATTTTCATAAAAATATATTATGCCAATGTGAATTTAGACCAGTAAATAAAGATATTCTTAAGGCACTTAAAAAAAATTAAATATGTTGTGTCCAATATTTATGGACTTTCAACTACTATATTAAATTTATATATTCTTTCATCTGGACTGATGATTTCATCAATTACCCTTCTCATTATTATTTTCCTTTGTGTTTGAAATTTGTAAGGCCTATTCCTAAGGTAAATTTTTTTTTAACTTTATCAGATTATAGGTCTATTAGGGTTTCGCCTGTTTTATCTTATTTAAAAAAAAATATTTATAATCAAATAAATTCAATAATATTTTACTTTTAAAGCAGAAAGGCTTTAGAAAAGGATATTCTATGTCTACTTTCTTGGCTGATCTAATCGATGATATTGCAGGAAGTATTGATAATTTAAACCTTATAGCTTTTGTCTATCTAGACTATTCTAAAGCATTTTGATATGTTCTCAAGGAATGTCTATTAGCTAAATTAAGAATATTTAAGTCTGGGCTATGATGCCTTGAATTTTATAAGAAGTTATTTATAGATAAAATTTCTTTAGTGTAATTTTCACTACAGTACTCTCATATATGATAGGGACTCACTTCTATCCATGTGTGACACCTTGAAGATAAATGTAATCATAAACATATGACCAAAGACATGGGAAGAAGGTGAGAATTCCCCAAGATGCACATTTCATGCTGAACCAGAACTCATCAGTTGTCCAGATCCTATTCTCTTACCCATATCTTTATCATTGTTAAGTATATATAGATAATCAATTACTACAGTTTAATTGATGTATCAAATGTATTGCCTTTAAATTTTGACACAGATCACTTGATAGAAGCATATCGATATTTTTTATTAGTTATTCATAAGACCAGAAATTATCCACTGTACCGGTCGAAAAGAAGCCAACACATCAACAAACCCAAACTCAAAGTCGGATTCAAAACTCAGGCAGTTCAAACTGAATTCAAACCCAACTCACGAGCTCAGATCCAATCAATGGATGACATATATCGACGGTACATGATTATGCGCCAAGGAACTAGCTCAATGGATGATGATGATTAATGAGACCCCTGATCTACCTCTAATAACGTATAATAAAATAACTAACAATCTTTATAAGTCAACTCATATATATATATGTTCGGGTTGCCAATACAGACAGTGAGCATTAATATTAAAATAATTTGAATAAGAAAGAAAGTTAAAAAAAACCAAATGGGTTAATAAAATGTTTAATAATAATTATAATTTTGTTCAACTTTTAGATTGTGATTATATAGATTACCTCTAGTCTTTAAACGGAATTTATATTTACAACAAGAATGGCAGTCCTTATTATATGCCAATACTATTACGCAATATTATATGATAAATATATGTCTATGCCCCCGACAAGAAAATAAAGGTAGATAAAGGTATTTGGCTATGACTGAAATTATTATTCTGATTCTAAAGGAAAGAATGTGAGATTTATTTTCACATTCGCAAATCAATTCACAAAGAGCAAGATACGTATTTAGGGCATAACTTTAATATTTAATAGAAAACTTACTTAATTATAAATAAATATGAATTTGTTCAACTTTAATAAAATCAACTCATCACGATTTACGAGCATGAGAGCGGGCTTTACTGTAACTGAAAAATAAATGGTACTGACGACTTATGAGCTATAAAAATAAATTTGAAAAATAATGGCTTGTCTGTGATTTGAGAAAATAGCAGGGCTGCTTGTATTTGACAAGTCTTCGATGCCCTATATGAAGGATCCATAGAACACAGGGAAAACATATCATACCATTGACACCTTCTTTGACACTTTATCAATACTTTTATTATTATTATTATTATTATTATTATTATTATTTGTATTACACTAACAGTTTCGACTGTCCTGCAGTCATCATCAGAGCTACAATATTCAAATATATAATTATACAATTATTACACTTATCCACATATATATATATATAATTAATACACAATATAACAATATTAGAATTTGAAAAGGTTAAAAGAAAATAGTTAAAGAAAATGACAATAGAGGGAGGTTAAACAAATACAAAATTTGAATTTTTTGTCAGTTGGGTTTTGGTAATAGAATCAACAAGAAGTAAGTAATTTTTTGTAATAAAATAATAATAATAATAATAATTTGCAATGTGGGTAAAGTTAATTGATAGAAATATTTAATAAAAATAAGACAAGATTAGAAGTTGATTTTATAATATAAGAAAATGATAATAATATGCATTAAATAGTAAAATAAATGATAAAGTTATAATTATTATATTAAATAATATTTAAAAAATGAAATAAAGTGATATAAAATAAATTAATATAAAATATTGATAAAATTATTTAGAAGATAAGATAATAAAATGGGAAATGATTATTTATAAAGATCATATTAAAATGTATTATTATTTTGTTTATATTGTGTATTAATTATATATATATGGATAAGTGTAATAATTGTATAATTATATATTTGAATATTGTAGCTCTGATGATGACTGCAGGACAGTCGAAACTGTTAGTGTAATACAAATAATAATAATAATAAAAATAAAAGTATTGATAAAGTGTCAAAGAAGGTGTCAATGGTATGATATGTTATAATAGAAATCAATACATAGGAGAAGAAGAAGTAGAAAATTATAACACAGGGAAAACCAGGTCAGGTCGTAGCCTCGAACCTTTGGTGTTCCAAATATAAAATGAGCAAGTGAAGGAAGTGCTTTCTTCCTAGATAATTAAACTAACAGAAATATCACCGAGGACAAGCCTATGAAACAGGAGATGGCTCGCGTCAGCAACATTCGGAAAATGATGACTTGGTAATCATCGTATTTAAATAATAAAACCCAATTTATATAAAGAGTGCTCTACGTGATGACCTGATCAAGTTAAATTAAAGTCAAACGTGCTTTAATCAAAAAGTATTTAATGCAATTAGAAATTATATTAATTATGCCCTAAATCCCATGCCCTTCCTGAATATTACTAGAAAGTATAAAATTTGAATTACAATATATTCATTTAACTCCTTTATCGACCTTTTTGTGAAACAATATATTAATGTGAATAAATGAATATTATAAACTCAGTAAAGTGGCTGGGAGCATAGGTTAGAAATTGAGCTAATAATTTGTTGTTATTAGCCATTAATAAAATAGCAAAAATTGTGTAAATCCTTCAACTCGATAATTAATAGAACTGTATCAAATTAGTTCTAGTGGGTAAGAATTACTATAAAAATTAATATATTATTATTTAACACGGCAAATGCAACGAAGGAAATTATTATCGAGTTGAAGTTATTATTGGCATATAATAAAAAAAAAATTATATTAATAATCATCTAGCAAATATATAATAGGGTTAAATAAACGAACCGCCATCGTAAGAAAGGAAAGTTAACAGATATTAAATTTAAAGACTAGAGATAGATAGAGAATTACTACATAATTTAAAATAACATTAACAAAAAGCCAATTTTACAGTAGATAGCTTAAAGATGTTTTAACTTAAAGTTCAGAACTGGCCAGGTTCAAAAGGAAAGATATTACCATTTCTATGGTTGGCTTCTGAGTTTCCACAGGGCAGAGTCCAGTTGGATGAAACGTATGCGTATTTTGAAAATTATGTGAATAGCATTTTGATGGATTTCTCTAAGGTTTCGGCAGCTTACGATTGGTATATGAATTTTTATGTTGCAGCCACATTGAAGATTTTCAGGGGACTTAAGGAACCGTAGTCAGACTCTTGAAGTTAAGCCCCCCCCACCATGGTAGAAATACTATTTTACTTCATAATTTAACTGGGTGGCTTCTTCTCTAATCTAATATATATATAGCTTCTCTTAATGAGGAATAATAGCTGCTTGGAAACTTTTCCTGGGCTCTTTATACTGTATCTGATGCCTTCAGGCTAGCGCTTCTTTCCTAATCTAGTTGTTTTTTAGATACATTCCTTCGATAAGGCTTTCAAACTCATTAGCTTGAATTCCTTCTCTAATTGAAAATGAATTCTTAAGATTTGAAAATAATTTAATTAGAAAAATGAATCCTTATCTTTTTTAATTAATAAAACTTTACTATTGTTTTTAAGAATTTTAAAGCTTATCGAAGGAATGTGGCTTTTAATCAACGAAACTTTACAAATTATTTAAAAGTAAAAAAAAAAACAAGTATTCCCGACGCAATGAAACTTTCGAACAATTTATATATATTTAATATTTACAAGTATATACGCACAATCCACGCATTTATAATATATATAAATTCATGAATAATTCTAACATGAATTTATTAATAGAAATGATTAGTTTAAATCTCAAATGAATTAATTTTAACACACATTTATAATAGTTTTTCTTTAAGGAAACTAGCGTGGACTGAACGTATAAAGCCCCATTGCATCGGAAATTTTAGGTTAGTACAAGGGTTTGAAGTTGGCTACATATGAAAGATCATGAAGCTAGGATCGAACTTAAATCCGACTGCTTCACCACATAATGAATGAATATTTCTGTAGCTAATAAACATCACATGATCACCATTTCTTATGTTTGCTCATAACTATTATTAAAACAGGCAAAAAAACTCACTGTATGTATTGTCACCCTGCAAGCTAGAGTAATCAATGGGTGCCAGAAGGCTTGTGCATAAAATCCCCATCTAGTGCCTACTCATCCAATATCCCCAGACTAGTTTCTGACTTGTGGCCTTTGTCAGTGAAGAGCCTTAGATCTGAGAGCACTGCACCTTTATGCACAAGCCTTCTGGAATCCATTGATTACTCTAGCTTGCAGTGTGGCTATATGTATAGTGAGTATTTGCCTGTTCTAATATTTCTGTAGTGTAATTTTTACTAAACCACTCTCATGCAAGATAAGGACTGGTTTATATATAATTTTAACATCTTGTGGAGTTGTGTAATTCTAGGAACACCTTTAGCAGACTTCTACTGTAATACAAAAAGCAGGTAAAAATTATTTATTACACATCCTTGAAGTATATCTCTTGAATTATGAGAGACACCAAACTTATCTTACAGCTCCGAAATATCATCTGTCTAACAATTTACCTATTATTTTTACAATTGTAAAAGCATTATTATTTAAATTTAAAATGTTGAAAACAATTTTTAAAAAAACTTATGCTTCAATAATTTAATGCATCGCATATTACCATGACTAGACAAAATTTTAAATTTGTTATAAATCACATAAATATGAATTTAGTAATTAAAATATCCTATAATATATGATATGTTTTTTTTAAATATGATGTCTTTTGTTTAAATTTATTTATTTATGTTTATCTTTGATCAGAACTGAGTTTTGTACAAATATTTTCTGCATGCAGGTAAATCTCTGAAATGCTTAATTCATGGATAAATAGTTGAAAACCAGGCACTCTTCACAAACCTGGAACTTAATTGTAAATATAGGGGATCTGAATTCAGACTTTCAAGCACCCTGAGCACTGATGAATGCTGGATTAGCACAAATTTATCTTTTTTACATGTGTGTGGTCATATGTATCTGGTGTATAAGATAGTATGGATGGTTGAAGGATGCTCAAAAATCTGAGTTCAAATCCCCTATATTTTTAATTCATGGATGAAGAAAAGAGTTGATATTTCTAGTGTGTTTATATATATATATTTGTTGAAGTTCATTAAAATTCAATATAAAAAAGCATATAATAAATCAAAAGTTATTTAAAATTACTTTAAGTCACAATAGAATCAAAAATTAAGAATACTAAAATTTTATATATAGAGTAAGTTAAAAACAAACTCTTATGAAGCTTCAAAAATACCCTCGACCTCAGACCGCGGTTTCTGCCCCTAGCGTCATCAGTGAGGTGCTAGGGAATAAAAATACTAGAACTAGTCCAGAATTTTATCAATGCCTAACTATTGAGAAGAAAATCTGAAACTTTCAGACATTTAAATGTCCAAAAATCCAGCTATCTAACTCAAATGACGCTAGAGGCAGAAACCGCGGTCTGAGGTTGAGGGTATTTTTGAAGCTTCATAAGAGTTTGTTTTTAACTTACTCTATATATAACATTTGTAAATAGGAGCTTTATTAAAATTAGGTCATATGACTTGATTTTTTATCAATTTAATTTTAGTTTTTTGCTATTAATGCTTTGGCGATTTTATATTGCTAGAGCTATTAATATATGGTGTATCTGAACGTAGTTCAGTCCCATACGGCTATTTGAGTTAGATAGCTGGATTTTTGGACATTTAAATGTCTGAAAATTTCAGATTTTCTTCTCAATAGTGAAGCAATGGATCTGAAGCCCGATCCATGCTTCACATCTTCCTATAAACTTAATTAATATTGTAGACCTAAATTAAGTTTATAGTTCAATATCAGCAGGGTTTTGCATTAGAGTTAAAAATAATTATGCTTATCAAATGTGTTTTACATTTAAATATTTTGTTTTAAATAAATTTCATTCTATTAATAAAAATTGCTTAACCTATTAGTCAAACATATATATACATCTAGCGTATATATATGAGTTAATGCAAAATTCTGCTGAAATAAAATGCTTATTCTACTATAAAAAAATAATAATATATTGTTGTTAAAATTTTGTTAAAATATTTAGTATGATTTGATTTTGAGATAAGCCTGCCAACATTTTCTAAAAGAATGTATAGTTTTAATTAGTGAGCCATTCAAGTGTAATTAAAGATGGCCTTCTCTTTCTTTCTTTTTAATTAAGAGAATTCAAACTTTGAAGTAAGAAAGTTAGAGTAAAAAAGTTAAAGTTATTTTTAGAAAGTGTTGCTTTGAAACAAAGGAGCATGGGGAGGCTTATCAAGATCTCAGATCATACAAACAATAGAAGGTAGCTGACAGAGAGGGTATAAATAGAAGGGAGAACAAAAGATTGATTATTCAGATTTTTCTTTTTGAAGAATTCACATATTCAGATTTTGCTATTGGAAGAGTGATATCAGATTTTGCTATTGCAAGGTTGATTCAAGATTTTGCTCTTGCAAGTTTCATTCAGATCTGCTATTGCAAGGTGCATTCAGATTTTTCTTTGGAGAACTTTTTCAGATTTTGCTTGTGGAGATTTTATTTAAAAAAGTAGACAACTGCCATCTTCAAAATCATGGAGAGGTTTGAACATGCTCAAGTTAAAAGCAACAGTATTTTGAGGGAAATGAATATGCTTGGCTAGGCAAATAAATAGCTTTGCCTATCGCCGAGGTTCCGGAATACCATTCAAAATGCCTTAATATCCACTCAATAGTCATCTGAACTCTGTGCCGTGTCTGGAGAACTTTTCGTGAAACCATACTACATATTTTCATTGTCCGGACAATTACATCTCGACGGTCGGATCAAGCCACGAACGCCGTAGGGAACATGACCAAGGAAAAAGGACGGTAATCGTATCTCCTCTATTGAACTATTTCTTATGCTACCTTTTGTTCATTTTTTTTCTAATTGCTTCAGTGAATTTATATGTATTTGCTATGTAACCATTTTTATTAGACTAACCTTAAATATATATATATTGTGTGATCATCTATCTATATGTAACCTTTTTCCCTTCGCTATTCTTCCTTACTAACCTGTGTAAATATTTAATATTCCATTGCGGTTGAGTTAATAGTTAATTTTTGTTCATTTAAAATCTCTTTCCAGTTTTATTCATGTTTGTTAATTAAATACGACTCAGTTTCTTTTGTATGCCAACTTGATCTCTTTGATAACGCCTCTTTTGTCCGCCATTAGCTTATCACGTATATCTGATTTAGCTATATACGTTTTAAATAATTTTAAACTGTTTTTAGCGCAAAGCAATTAGAAATGCTTTGCGAAAGATCCTTTTTTTTATTGTACTTTATCGAGAAGATCGAGTTGACAATTTTATTAAAATTGGGAAAAGATTTAGACCGCAAACCTATTAATCCGTTTTTATTGTCTAATTATTTTGTTTCATTAATTTAGAGGAATAGCGGAGGCCATTAAATCATTATTCATATTTTAAAGCCATTAATTAAACATATTATTTAACTATCAAAAGCTTGAGTTTCCTAATTTTATTATAATGCTTTATTTTACTTTTCAATGATCCAGGCACGCATAACGCAAAACACATATTTCTTAGTACTTTTGCACATTTAACTATTTAGCTCCTTAGGATTTCCCGTCCATGTCTCTACCGCTGTTGCTAAGCTTTGTGGCCGGTTGAAAAATAATTTATGTGTGGCTCAGATAGTGTTGTTCGGTTCATAATAGCTTCGAGACTAGACGAATAGGGCAGAGGTCATAGTATTCTTGATTTATATCTCGCGTATGGTTGGCCTTGAGGTACTTTCGCCTAGTATTCGAACTGGGTTAAATCAACATACATCATCTGACTGTCACAATAGTTAGGCATTGATAAAATGCTGGACTAGTTGTAGTATTTTTATTCCCTAGCACCTCACTGATGACGCTAGAGGCAGAAACCGCGGTCTGAGGTTGAGGGTATTTTTGAAGCTTCATAAGAGTTTGTTTTTAACTTACTCTATATATAACATTTGTAAATAGGAGCTTTATTAAAATTAGGTCATCTGACTTGATTTTTTATCAATACTAAAATTGTATTTCTCTGCATTATGTATGTTTATTTAATCTGAGAATATCATCTCAATTTTCACTTAACTTTTTAATTATAAATATGCGACTTTTTTTTTCGCATTAAATAGTGAAGCTATAATTACAATTTTATTAGTGTAGAGAAAAATAATTTATTAACTTTTTAAGTAGATATAGTTATAAAAAATAAAGTCTTACAAATACAACTATTCAAATTATCATCATTTTCAACTGTTATCAATTCATTTCCAAGTTTAATCCAGTGTTTCCAATCCATAGTTTCTCTTCTCCATATTACATCAACAATCTATTTTATATATTCATCCCTCATGTGGTCTCTTACTAAATCTATTATAATCTCTTGGAATCTGATTTAAAACTTTAACTGTCCATCGAATATCATTTCTTTTAGCAATATGTTCAGTATATCACCATTTCCGTCTTTTAATTCTTTCGACATCAATGACCTGTTTATTTTTTTGCACTCAAATAACATTAATTTGGATTCCTTTTTGTTACTATTCCTAACATACATTTCTCTATACTTTATTCAGTGGCATGAAGTCTCTATTGCTTTTCTGTTATGTACCCAAGTCTCATATTCATTAGTAAGGACACACATTCATTAAAAATCTTTTTCAAACACATAGGCATGATTCCTTTTAATATTAAGTTCCAAAAGTATTCCAGCTAAGGTTAATTCTATAATTAGTTCAGTCCATTATGTTTCCATCTCTATTAATGTTTTAATAAAGGTATTTACAATTGTTAACATCTTTAGCTCTTTATTTTCTTTTTCTGAGAAAATCCATCAAACATTAAACTTTTTTAGCATTTATTTTTAGTCCTACTTTCTTAACTTCATCTAATAGTTCTTGAAACATCCGCTGAATCTCTGTAGTACTATTTTCAAAACAATCACACCATCTGAAAAAAATACATGGGAAATAATCTGCAACATTTTTTTAATTAGCTTCCCATTTTAATCCTAAAGATATTTTTTTCATGTTATATAAATATTACAACATTCAGCAATAGATTTATTGACACTAAGTACTTTTGATATAACCATATCATAATCATAGCAAAAAAAAGTGACGAATTGTGATCCATAGGTAATATCAAATATAGATATCAGGAAATCAAAATGAATAAATACTGAGAAAATTTGCATATTAATGAGTAGGGAGGGGCTATAGATGCCATTTCTTAGAGAGTGGGGTTCTAGATTTCTTTTTATTGATGGCATTGGCATCCCAGGTGATTGCTAAAGCCTCCTTAATCTTTCTCTTTCTATCATCACACTCAGAAGCTGATGGTTGGCGCTCTTCTTAGTGCATTTGTACAGGTGACTATGTTGAGTGAGTCTCATAGCTAAGTTAAAATGGGTTTTCTTGTAATATACCTTTTTTGGTGATATGAAACTACCATATCATCCACTTTTATTGATGTTAATCTTCTTAGTGCTACCATGCAATCTAATCATTGATATTAGTTTAATAAATATTCTTCAAATGATGATGCTAATCTGGATCTATATTTTGATGGTGTAAAGCATTAATCATTATTTATGGAATCAAATGCCTTTTGGTAACCTATAAATCCAGAGTGTAATGCCATATTCATTGGTTTTTCCTATAACTTCTTTAAGTTTGAAATTAATCTACTGTTCTAAAAGCACTTTTTAGATCCAGTTTGTTTTTTTACTTTGGTATGAATCCATAGTTCAATGTACCTTTGTTATTATCTTGATAAAGATTTTGTATAGAATTGATAGATTTGGAAGTGGTCTACAGTTCTAAAACCACTTTTAAATCCAATTTGTTATTTTAGTTGGTATCAATCCATAGTTCAATGTTGATAAAAAATTTGTGTAGAATTTATAGAAGACATCTACAGTTCTATAACCACTTTTTTAAAATCCAGTTTGTTCTTTTAGATGATATGAATCCATAGTTCAAGGTAACTTTGTTTATAACTTACAAGCTTAAGAGAATATGGTCATGTGATCTATGACTCTTATTTTGATTATTTATAGTCTCTGCCTTAAATCTTATGCAATGTTATATTGCTAAGACTATTAATATATGGTACGGCTGAAGATCTTTCAGCCCCATATAGCTATTTGAGTTGGGTAGTTGGGTTTGAAGACATGTAGGTGTCTGAAAATTTCAAATTTTCCACTCAATAGATAACTTTTAGTTCAATGCTGGTTTTGGGTTGGTGTCATTAGATCTAGTATCTGAACCTACCCTAGCACCTCTCTGAGGAGTGCCAGAGCATGAAACCATGGTCAGAGGTTTAGGGGGGGTCTTGACAGAGATATTTTAAATGCTTTCTCTAGCTAAGCATTTATCACAAATATTGTTGAGGAATTGGCAATCCTCATTGTTTATAGCTTTGTTATTGTCTTGATAAAGATTTTGTACAGAATTGATAAAAAAATTGGAAGTGATCTACAGTTCTAAACCCACTTTTAAATCCAGTTTGTTCTTTCAGATGGTATGAATTCATAGTTTAATGTAGCTTTGCTATTATCATGGTAAACATTTTATATAGGATTGATAGAAGATTGGTAGGTTTGTATTTTTTTACACTTCCTTTATCACTATTATTGAATATCAATATTTCTAGAGCATTCTGCCAATCATCTGGGACATTTAATCATGTAGACATTTGATAGATACCTTTGCCAAAAATTTTCTTTTTTTCACCTACATCCATTAAGATATTATTATCATTTACTGGAGCCTTTTCTACTTCATACATTTAATTGTATATATCATGTGTTCATTTAAAGAGTTTGGCATTTCAAAAGATATAGTAAATGCAATGTTTAATTTGTTTACTTGTTATTTATTACCATATAATTTTTTGTAGAACTTCCACACAGTTCAAGATGATATCTTTTTTTAGCATTAGTTTTATGTTTTCTTATTATTACTGAAACAACTTTTCCTACAATACCAATAAATTGTTTTATAAACAGCCAAAACTCTCCATATAGTAGTGCCACTCAGTGCCAACCAGAGTAATCAATGGATGCCAGAAGGCTTGTGCATAAAATCCCTATTTAGTACCTACTCATCCAATATTCCCAGACTAGTTTCTGACTTGTGGCCTTCGTCAGTGAGGAGCTTTGGATCTGAAAGCACTGCACCTAGATCTTAGGATCTAATGCAACCCTCCAGCAGGAACCTTTTATCTCTACTTAACTACAAAACTATGAGAATAAAATTTAAAACACAATAATATTTTCACTCTAAGCTCAATAGCTTATATAGTCATATGGGTCTGAACCCAGTTCAGTATCCATAAATTTTGGTGTCTTTGGCTCTTTAACAACCATAGCCACCAGTTTCCTATTAGTCTGGGGATATTGGATGAGGAGGCACTAGATAGGGATTTTATGCACAAGCCTTTTGGCAACCATTGATTATTCTGGTTGGCACTGAGTGGCACTACTGTATGGAGAGTTTTGCCTGCTTTAATAACAGTAATGTGCTAACATAAGGAATAGTAATCATGTGATGTGTAATAAATTGTTTTATACTTTTGAAACTTTTCTTCACTTGTATAGTTTCCTTCCAAATTCACAGCACATTTTCTTATGTTATTATTAATTTGTTTTTTTGTACCATTTAAGAAAACTTCAGTTAAATCTTCATAATGGATTTTTAAATATTTTCATATTCCTTCTTGTCTTAGGTAGAACTTTGTTGATGTATTGCTGCATCAATCTCAGTTAAGTTTGAACCATCTTCAAAGTGTGTCAACATTAAAACAGTTAAAAAGTTCTAATTTGAATTGATTTAAATGTTTCCAAAGATTAGGAATAGCAGTTATTATTATTGTCTTTCTTATTGATTTTCATCTCTTTGGTTTAACATGAACACATATCTTTCATTTCATTAATCGATGAATACTATCTATGTTGAATCTATTAAGAACAGTATAATCCTGAAACACATACTTTCTGTTAGCCACAATATACCCAATTCTGCTACACCTTCATTTGGATGTTTCCATACCATTTATATTTAGCAATTTTTTCAAAGAAAATATTGTTAATATACAAGTTTACTCTTTCTGCACATCTTACAAGGTTGGGGTCTAAAACCACTAAACATTACATGATCACCATTTTTTAGGTTCATGTGAGTTGGTTAAAAGTGACAAAATCTCTATACAGAGATATAATTCAATGCAAACCATAGTAATAAGTAGGTTCAAGAAGGTTTGTGCAAAAAATTCCTACTATAGCTTGTACTCGGTGGTATTAGTCTATGGAACATTTGTCACTATTTCAAGAGTTGTGTGAACATAGTAAATAGTGATTATGTAATGTTTAGTAGTTTAACACTATTACCACCTGGGGTATAATGATGATTATAGTTAATAAAGAACCAAAGATACCAAAATATATTGATACTGAACTGTTTTTAGATTGTATGACTGTACAAGTAAGGAAAACCAAATCATACATCACATGATTGTACAAGTGAATAAAGTTGGATTGAAGGCATTATCCATTTTAACATTGGATTGAAGGCATTATCCATTTTCATTTTGAACTCAAAGCTTTATAGTTATCTATAAAGATAAAAGGTAGTTGGAGGATTGCATTAGATCCTAAGATCTAAGTGCAGTGCTCTCAGATCCAAGGTTCTTCATTGATGAAAGCTGTTGCTGGAAACAAGTCTACGGATATTGGATGAATAGGCACTAGATAGGGATTTTATGCACAAACCTTCTTGCATCCACTGATTACTATGACTTGCATTTAATGGTCTTACTATATGGAGAATGTATTACTGTTATAAGGTTGGGATCCCTTTCAGTCAAATTTCCTTATAGTATATTTGACCATCAGTGGAGGTTACACATGACAATTTTGAAATATTGTTTGGTATGTGATCAAAAGCTCTTTGTACATCTATTTAACAATCATGTACTTTTCCATCATAATAAGAATTTGTTGAACCATAAACCTGAATTATCTGCATTTAGTATCTTCCAGACTTTAATTATCATCATGTTAGAGATGTGTAAACCATTACACTGCATGATATTTTATGTATCATTAAAAGCCAGTCAACCCTTAGATAATCCCAATATCATTAACACTCAACAATTTCAAACTGTTGTCAAGGTAACTTCCTTTTAAACTTTATTGTTAAAAGGAGGTTGCCTTGACAACAGTTTGAAATTGTTGAGTGTTAATGATATTAGGATTGTCTAAGTGTTGGCTGGCGTTTAATGATTACTTACAAACCCATTTAGCCTTAAGATTATTACATGTATATATATATTTGTTAATTTGCTATTTGGATTTATTGGATATATATTGTATGTATATGACTCATTTCAAACACACAGATATATTATTTAATTAAAAAAAATTTCTTTTATATATATGAGGATTTATATATGTGTATTTATTATTATAGATTTATAGATTATGTAGAGGATAATAATATTTGGTAATGATTTATTATATATATTTTTATTAAATAAGGTGTCATATTATTTAACTTTGGTTTTATTAAAATAGAGTAGATCAGAAAAGTGTAAAATAAGGCGATGGAGATTATTAGATTAGGAGATAAAAAAAATGTACACGTGTGAAAGAATGAATACATCTGTACAAACACAAAGATGCTTTTACACCTATTTCTGATGGCTATAGATTCCAGGTTTGTTGTTGTCTGTGTCTTAAGATTATTTTTACAAAAGAGGTGCTTTGATGTAGATAACGATAGCGATTAATTTTAAATCTTTATTGATTGTGACCGATGTCAAACTTGTGAAGCTTTGATTTTTTTTAAGATAAGGTTTCCAGATGTTTTTTTTTCTTTGGTTGAAATTCGCGATATAAATGATTGAAACAATTTTTTAATCAGTTAGTCATTAATTTTTTAGAGAGATGATCAGTTATCCATTAATTTTTTTTAGAGAGATGATCACTTAGTCATTAATTTTTTTTCAGAGAGATGATCAGGCAGTATGATTTTATTTTTTTTGATCAGTCAGTATGATTTTATTTTTAGAGACTCAATATGAATATTTTGGAGAGACAATCACTCAGATTATTATTATTAAAGTGAGATGTAACTCAGTGATTATTATTTTGAGACTCAACTCAGTAGGAGAAAAGTAAGCGATTTGATTTTTTTATTCACTCTTCAAAAATTGAGAAAGGAAATGAAGTATAAGACTCTGGTATAAAGTCAATATAGACGAAGATGTGTGTCTATATAAACAATTTCCAGCAATATTAAAGAAGAGAGGAAAACATTGGAACAAGATTGAATTTAATAGAAGTTATTAACAATTGTATAAATATGATATTAACATATTTGGCTATGCATAATACTATGCCTCTGCATTGCTAAACCATTTTTTTCTGCTTCCTGGTTAATACAGAATGAGTTAAAATCGCTGATCTATCTATGAAGTCATGTATCAAGTAATAACCAACAAAATGATAGAGTTTGAAGCCAACCACACAAGCTATATGGAATGCTTTGTTTCTAGTTCCTGGCTTATTAAAAGCTCATTACCTTCGAATGAATGGAGAAGAGGAAATAGGAGGAAAAGAAAATTTATAACAGCCATGTAGAACCAAGTTTGAAGCCATGAATCACATTTTTGTTAGTTTACCTCAATCATCTAAAGTGTCAACAGCAATTATTTTTTTAAAAGGAGAGAGACAAGCAAATCCACCGGTACCTACTTATTCAAAAGTACTTATAATAACTTTTTTTTAAAATGGTAGAAGGAAGCCAATCAACAATGAATAATAATAGAATTGAAGAAATAAGCAAGTCAATTGATTCAGCATTATCTTAAAAGTATCTGCAATAATTTTTTTTTGTTGTTGTTGTTGTTCAGCAAAGAAAAGCAGTCTGAAAATTCAAACTCAGGACATTAATAAGAAGTAAAAAGTAAACGGGTAAATATGAACTTTCTTTAACCGATTTTATTCTTGCTTATTAAAAGTAAACCTTAATTTACAGGTCAAAGCAATTTTCTTTTTTTTGATACAGAAACATTAAAGACTTGTTTATCTATAGTTATTTGCAATATCACACAACATAGCACAAACATAGTTTAAATCTTTAAACTTAAATTTTTCATTGTCTTTTATTATTATTTTTTTATATTATATATATATTGTAATGTTGAAATGTTTTTTTTTTAAATTGTTCATCAGTTATGATAATGAGCAACCTATAGATATATGCATTTATAATGTTTTTTTTAATTTTTATTTTATCTTGTTGCATATTAAAAAATTAATATCATGTATTTTATTTTCTTTCGCTATAAGGTTGCAAAAGAAAAAAAAAGATATTTTTATATATGTAATTTATGGGTATACATTTTAAACATATATGTTAACATTACCGAATGTGTGCATGTGTAACTGCTTATCCAAACACATCAAAGAATAGGTTATATATGATTAGTTTAAAATGGTAAATTGAAAAGTAGGGCATTACATTTGAATGGAAGTGAAATAACATATACAAGTTACACCTGAAATTTATTTTATGATATGATAAGTAAGAAAAGTCTTAAATAAGCATTTATAGAATATGTATTTTTTTTCTAATATTGATTTAAGTCAGCTTATTTTGAGATATCAAGAAAAATGACAAACCTATATGTTAGATTTATTTGCTTATACTTATATAAATTTTTATATTAATTTTTGTATTGAATTAATATGGTAATAAGCCATTTATTTAATTGTTGATTTGACTTTAAAGAAGGAAAGAAAGAGTAGTAGTGTTAATAAAATATAATTATATATCTTAATTGGTTTCCGAGTTGTTATTAAGAATATTGTGTTGTTGTTTTTTTGTCTTAATTCTATCATTTTAATTCATCATCATTGCTCGCAGTTATTAAGTATTACCATTCGTATATATTGAGCAATCACTTGCAAATATTAAGCGTCCGCAAAATAATAGGTAAACTAGAATGTTGATATTTAAGTATTTAAGGATTATGCTTGAGAATAACCAAATTTTGATAATTATAGTTCAACAATAGAAAGCTAAAATTGTGTTGTGTCCATGAGTTTAGATCATCCTCATCAAAGATGGATATCATGTTATTGGTTAAAAATGTTTCAAATAATACTATATAAAAGTTATGATCGCCATCAATCATCATTAATAAATTATAGTCATTAAATGTAATATTTAGCGTAATGAATATATTTTAGTAAATAGGGGTTTATAGAAAATTGAATATTATGCAAAGAGATTCATGATGATCAATCATCACCACTAGTATTATTAAATCCCAGTATGAAATAGGATAATTTTAATAGATGCATATGAGTTTATAAAGATTAATTTATTGTTGTGAGTTTATTAATAAGCCATGGCTGGTATCATCATCACTATTATAATCATTATTATGATATCACTATTATTATCATTATTATTATGATATTTTTATCATCATCATCATTATTATCTTTATTGTGATAAATAATCTAGTTAAATGGCCATCAATATCAATAATGGTCTTCACATGCTTGTTTGGAAGCCATTAATAGGATTATACATGTCTGTTCATCAATATATGTAAATGAGCTAGCAATGTCTATAAGAATCTTTGATCTATAGTATAAACTTTGGTAATATTGGGATCTTGTAATTTTATCAATATAGATAAAATGTAAGAATGTCATTTTTTTTCATTAGTCATCCAAGTCATGTGTAATAAAAATGTACTGAATGAGTTTGAACTCAAGTACACTATAAACAGATACTTATCTAGATTGAAAACAATCTAGTGGCGCTCATGGGAAAACACATGTACTTAGCTAAACTGAATAAAGAGTGATATCATCCCTTTCCAACTTCATAATATTAGTTTTATAGAATATATATATTTTTTATAAGTTGTCATGAATAGCACCAGTGTGTGCATATGACCATGAATGGTCTTATATATTTGGAAAGAAGAATAGGAAGGATTCTTTGTTAGAAGAACCTAGTATTGGAGATAAGCATAAGGCACTCCAGGAATTTCACAGTGGGTACTTTTATTCAGTTGCTATATTTAATATTATTTTTATTTGATGACAATGGCCAGTATGTTTTATTGTTCAAATGACTGCCCCAATATATAAATAAATACCAAGAATCTTTAATGCTGATATTTTCAAGTGGCACAGTGATTCTATAATTTCTTTATCTATGCTATGATGAATTAATATAGTTACAAATGGTACAGATTGGATAGGCATATATCTAATAATTAATAATTTCCCCTATCTAAATATTTATTATGATTACAAATCTTATATTAAATTAATTTAAATAGTTACAAATTATAGTTACAAATGGCATGCCAAATAGGGATTGAAATATGCCACACACCTGAGAGAGGTGTATTTATATGTTAATTTAAAAACAATTTCAAATCTTATATTAATTTATAAATAATTACAAATTATATATTATATTAATTTATAAATCTGTTACAATATATAAAGTAAATTTTGATATTAAATGGATGAACTGAATACATAGAGTTTTATTATTACATATTTCGTACAAAACTTCTAATTACTTACATTATTATTGTTTCTTTTTTGAAAGGCAAGTGTATTCACTTTATAAATAAAATTAAAAATATTTCCAAAGTTTAATCTTAAGGAAGATGTTTTAAATGTTATTAATATTTTATAGTATCATGCTTATCGTGGAAAGTAATAAAATTTCTCTTTCAGTTTCAGAATGTAGAACAATTTTCTCTTTTACTCATGAGATTATCTTTCAGCTTTTTTCCTTCGCTTTGAATAGTTTGTTATTAATTTAAAGACTTGTCTTTCACTAACTTAATTTAGTTATGGAAAATCAAGATATAGTATTCGTTTTTAAAAAGAGACAAGAAAAATGAATAAAATTTCTTTTTTTTTCTTCATATTACAAAGTTTCCCTATCTGTATTATGTGAAGTAAGATTGACAAATATTACCCCTCCTTCCCTTTACTTGATTCCAAAATAATTTATTTATGAAAAAGTTTAATCATTTTAGAAACTTTTCTGGTATTAGTTGTATTTACATATTGGCCTATTTCCATAATCTAATATAAGTATTGAATGTCTTTAGAAAAATTTAACTTTATTTAAATGTTCAAAATATATTCATCTGTTAGTAATAGCACATCAAACAGGTTAGTATTCGAGAGGTATTATACTCTCCTCTTCTTCAGCTGTAGCTGGCCTGACCAGTGGCAGTACTAGTATGAGATTTGAACCTGGATCCTTAGATTCTTGAGTAGTGGATTTCAAGGTAATGCAGATGGCTCAGTTGGTTAGAGCATTAACTTAAAATTTAATATTCAAGAATCTAAGGGTTCAGGTTCGAGTCCCATGCTAGTACTATCACTTGTCAGGCCAGTAACACCTGAAAAATAGCAGAGAATAATACCTCTTGAAACATTGTGCATATACTAACCAGTGTCCATTACTAACAATTGAATGTATTTAGAATATTTAAATAAAGTTAAATTTTTCTAAAGACATTCAATACACATGTTAGATGATATAAATACAACTAAAACACCATCTTCACAAACCTTCAGGAAACCATTTTCTGCTATTAGTTTCTTGCCTAGATTTATTCTTTTATTCATATTAGAGTGGCAGTTATACTATCATATATTTAATAAACATTCCACTTTAAAAGTCATGTTTCTCATAACATAGATAACCAACTCATGGCCAATATATATAACCATTTAATATTGGTTGCTAAATAAATATTAAGATCAAGGATAAAATAAGAATAAAAAACTATTGAAAAAACTTCACTAGCAAACTTAGTGGGTAATGTTTTCTCTATTATTCATCTTTTCAAAGCTGATGGAAAGATCTTGGACCTGAAATGAGCTGCTTAAAGGCTATTTTTTCTTATTTATATTAAAATAATCTATATTTTAAAATATTAAATTATTATATGTAGCACACTAAACTAGCAGTGAAGTTTATACTATAAGCATCAAGTTGTTCTGGTAACTTAGATTTTAAACTATACTATTTTGAAAATTCTAAGTTGCAAATTCAAATTACTTTGATGCTTATTATTGATTGTAATATTTTCACTCTTTCTCATTATAATTAGACAAATAGTATAATCATTTAGAGTTGTATGCTTGAAAATTTTACTTTTGTTAATTTTATCATAAATGTTTGTTAGCACAATAGCACATTGTTTTTTCTGTTATATTTATTTTATATAATGAGCTGGCTAATAGTTCTTAACAAGGTTTTCAGAATATCCCTATCCTCAGACCAGTTTCTAGCTGCTGGATTTTATCAGTGAGGTTCTAGGATATTCAAGCATTAGATTTAAAATACCAGGTCAAGCCCAGCATTTTATCTAATGGTTAACTATTAAATAGAAAATCTGAAATTTTCAGACAATCACATGTCTTCAAATCCAGCTAACTAAATAGCCATATGGGACTGAACTAAGTTCAGATACATGATATATTAATAGTTTTAGTAATATAAAATCACCTAAGCCTTAAAAGAAAGCACAATAATTGCAAGGAAATCAAGTCATATATCACATGACTTAATTTAATAAGCTTGTATTAGAAATGTTATATAATGAGCATGCCAACAGCTCTTAAGCTTTTCAGAATATCCCTATTTTCAGATGAGTTTCCAGCTGCTATATTTCATCAGTGAGGTGCTATGATAGTCAACCAGTCTGAGGATACAGATATTCTGAAAAGCTTGTTAAGAACTATTGGCACACTCATTATATAACATTTGTAATACAAGGCTTATTAAATTAAGACATGTGATATATGACCCGATTTTCTTGCAACTTTGTTATACTTTAAAAAAAAAGTATTGTAAAGTGTAGTACATTTAAAGTTATTCATATTTTATCAAAATTTACAATTTTATCTCATATTAAATAAAATTAACCCTTTACTGGGAGGATTTTACAAAGGGGCACAAAATAGACCAGGCTACTACAATTTTTTGAGCACCCATTTAGAAAAATTCTCTAATTATGTGTTTGAGCAGACATTTCAATAAGACCTCATTGATGTGTTACTGAAAATTGATGAGATAATTATTACAATCGCATTGCCCTGGGGAAAAATTGTGAATGATTTCAACAAAACAGGCTAGTCAGATCTGTTAAAAAAAAATTCTCTATCACGAGATCAGAACCTTTTTAAACATGCAAGAAACTGGTCAATTTTGTGCAAAAAAAAAATATCATCTAGGATTCTAAACTATGGTTCTCATAGGCAGTTTAATATTCACTTTTTATGAAAATGTTTGTTACAAGCATGTCTTTATTTACAAGGCTTACATTTAAAGAACATTAAATACTTTTCATTATGCTATATTCTCATGTTATAATAAAATTTGCAATCATAAAAAAAGATTTGGATATAGCTTACTTAAATGATTTTTATAACTTGTTTGATCTACTTTTTTGGTAATATTATAACTCTCATCAGAAAAACGTTAATGACTATAAAATCGTCTGCTGGTAATTTTTCATTTGCAGTCATCGTATTAGAAACAATCACAGTAAGAACTGATTAGGAAAGCATTCATATAATTTTCAAATTGTTATGAATATCTTGTTTACAATCATTAAAATCTGCAGCTTGATAACTGGGTACAAGTAGAAAGACACTATCTGAATATCAGGCAACTCCCATCATTGTTTTCAAAACTCACTTTATCTGTCATCAAATTGAGTTCCAAATTATTAAATGACTTCCTGCCAACAAATGGTTGAGAAATATGAATTTGGAAGGTAAGTGTTGGTGGCCTAGCGGTTAGCGTAGCTGCCTTCCAAGCAGCCGACCCGGGTTCGCTTCCCGGTCAACGCTTTGATATATAAGAGAAAAAAAATATGAATTTGGAACTTTTGTATATTTTTTTATAATATGAAAGAAGGTGCATCAAATTGAGTTTCAGATTCATAAACGACTTCCTGCCAGCAAATGTGTATTTAGATGGCTGACAAATATGAATTTGGAACCCTCGTGTATTTTTTGTAAGCTGGAAGACGATATCCTTTTTCACTTGCTTGAAGAATATTTAGGATTTAGACTTCAAAGATTAAAAGTATTTCATATTCTATACATAAATTTAAAAAGAGAGATAAAAAATAATATTAAAATACTTTATCCATATAACATAATGATTTTGCTCTAAGCAGAATATGGACAATAAGATATAAAATGATTTTTGATAATAAAAAATACTATTGGTTTTAAAAAAAAACTTGATAATGATTAGAATAAATATTTTAATAGCCGCATTAGACATCTCCCAAGGGTCTGCCTTCTTGCAAGTTATGGAAATAAACTGAAAAATTAAAATAATATTTAATTAAATAATGAATTTATAATAAATAAAAATATGAAGATCTACAATTTAAAATTTATATGTAAATAATTGTTTTAAAAAATGTATATGGCACTATCGAGGGCTTTGAACGTTCCATCATCAAATTTTCAATGAAATGGAAGGCTAAAGAATTGTGAATTGGAATAGTTTGAAGCCTATCCATTAAATTATAAATATTGGCTATCTTAATATAAAGCTGAGTACTGATTATATATATGTGTGAGGATAGTAATCTAGACCAACTGATGATTGCTGGTTTAGCATGAAATACGTATATTGGTGATTATTTATTTTTTCAACATGTATATGATCTGGTGGGTCAGCAATATGAGATGGCACTGAGAGTGGTGAGTCGTGTGAAAGTCTGAGTTCGAACCCCGAATGTATCACATATATAAATGCAGGTTTAAGCCTGTACAATGTATTAATTTATATAAATAGTGTGTAAAAGGTCTGCCCATCCTTCGCATAAGTATATATAAATGGATTATTCTCCTGTACATGAGGGATCAGAATGACTAATATGTCAACATGGGTAGGATGACTACCTTGGCACTATCAAGGGCTTTGAACATTCCACCAGATTTTCAATGAAATGGAAGGCTAAAGAGTTGTGAGTTGGAATAGTTTGAAGCCTATCCATTAAAGTATAAAGATTGGCTATCTTAATATAAAGCTGAGTACTGATTATATATCTGTGTGAGGATAGTAATCTGGACCAACTGATGATTGCTGGTTTAGCATGAAATACATATATTGGTGATTATTTATCTTTTCAACATATGTGTGATCAGGTGGGTCAACAATAGATGGCACTGAGAGTGGTGGGTCGTGTGAAAGTCTGAGTTCGAACCCCGAATGTATTACATATATGAATGCAGGTTTAAGCCTGTACAATGTATTAATGTATATCATTATTGTTTTTGTTGAAATAAAGAAAGTTTTATCTAAATAAAACGTGTGTGATAATTTTGTTTTGGTAAATTACAAATGTAATATATATAATAACAATCAACCCTTAAGCTATCAACAATCTCAATCTGTAGTCAAGGCAACTTCTTTAACAACTACAGGTTGAGATTAACTACAGGTTGAGATTGTTGATAGCTTGTTATCATCTACATTTATAAACCAACTAAAGCCATGAGTAAACCACTAAACATCACATGATCACCATCTCATGCTAGCACATAACTGTTAGTAACAGTTATGTGCTAGCATGAGATGGTTATTATGTGATGTTTAGTGGTTTAACACCAATCCTGCCTAATAGGATAATGGTGGCTATGGCTGTTAAAGAGCCAAAGTCACCAAAATGTACAGGTGCTGAATTGAGTTCAGACCCATATGACTATATAAGCTATCGAGCTTAGATTGAAAATATTGTTGTGTTTTCCAATTTCATTCTCATAGTTTTGTAGTGAAGTAGAGATAAAAGGTGGCTTCTGGAGGGGTGCATTAGATCCTAAGATCTAGGTGGAGTGCTCTCAGATCCAATGCTCCTCACTGGTGAAGGCCATAAGCCAGAAACTAGTCTGGGGATATTGGATGAGTAGGCACTAGATAGGGATTTTATGCACAAGCCTTCTGGCATTCATTGATTACTCTGGTTAGCACAAGGTGGCACTACTATATGGAGAGTTTTTGCCTGTTTAAAGCCATGAGTAATTGAATTTATTGTATTAGTGTATATATATATATATTGCTATAATTTGTTTATACATTCAGTATACTGAATGTTTCTTATACACATAAGTAGATGGATTTGAACTTAAGATTTTTCAGTCTATAATTTGTCCTCTATTCCATGAGCACATATATGCAAAAATGATATATGATCCCCAATATGTGCATTTCATGCAGAACCAAGATTCATCATTTGAGCCAGATCATAATCTCCCACACATGTATACAATCAGTGCTTGGCTTATATTAAAATAGCAAGCCCTTAAAATTTAATGGACAGGCTTCAATCTTTTCACCCATCCAACTATTTAACCATCCATTTTATTGAAGAACTGATGATGGAATTTCAAACCCCTTATTGGATTTGATATTGTGGTCATACCCATGTAGTCATTGGGCCAATCTAGCCCCTCATATATAGATAAACAATAGTTTGATAATATGAATGGTTAAATTGACATAATGTCTACATGGATATGACAACAATATCAAATCCACCAAAAATTTTGAGTATTCCATCATTAGGTTTTCAATGAAATGAACAGTTGAATAGTTGGAAGGATGAGAGGATTGAAGCTTGTCCATTAAAGTTTAAGGAATTTCTATCTCAATATAAGCCAAGCACTGATTGTATATATGTGTGGAAGATTATGATCTGATCCAACTGATGAGTGCTGGTTCTGCATAAAATACATATATTGGGAATCAATTATCTTTTTTGCATGTGTGGTCATGTGTATCAGTTGTTTTGATATGGAATTGGAGAATGAATATAGACTGAAAAATCCTAAGTTCAAATCCCTCTACTTACAAATATACTATAAATAATTGCACGCACAGAAAACACTTATCCCTATAATAAAATAATATGCATCATTACCAACTATTGTCAATTTACTACATGAAGATCATTCCAAGTTTAATCTAGTTTCTCTACTTCATAGTCTCTTCAACACATCAGATCAATAAACTTCATAATTTTATCCATTTCTCTCACTTATGGTCTTTTATTAGGACTTTTAAAATCTCTTAGTACATCTATTATCTCTTCTAGAAATATGTCCATAGCTCCAATTCAGCCTTTTAATTTTTTCAATGATATCCCTGATACCTGCTTGTTTGTTCACCTAAGTATTTTGCTTTCAATACTTTCCTGTTACTCTTTACATACAGCTCTTAATAATTCATTAAGTGGTGTAAAGTATCTGTATTACTCTTCTGTTAAGAATCTGAATCTCAGATCCATAAGTAAAAGTAGCACCACTCAGCCTTTGTGTAAACATCTTGTATATGCATAAAGAATGGTGATCATGTGATGTTTAGTGGTTTAATACCAATCCTGCCCAATAGGATTATGGTGACTGTGATTATTACAAAACTGAAGACACCGAAAAGTATAGATGCTGAACTGAGTTCAGATGTATATGATTATACAAGCTAATGAGCTTGAATTGAAAATATCATTATGTTTTCATTTTCGACTCAAAGCTATATAGTTAGCTAATAAGATAAAAGGTGACTGTTGCATGGTTGCATTAATGCTAAGATCTAGGTGTGATGCTCTCAGATCTAAAGCTCCTCACTGATGAAAGCCACAAGCCAGGAACTAGTCTGGGGATATTAGATGAGGAAGCACTAGATAGGGATTTTATGTAAAAACCTTCTTGCATCCATTGATTGCTCTGGCTTGCATGTGATTGATGCTACTGTATGGAGAGTTTAGCCTCTGTTAAAATCTAGGCATATTTCCATTCAATATTAAAACTATTTCTACAAAATGCACTTCATCAAAGTTTAATTCTATGTTTAAATTATTCCATTATGTCATCATCTATATTAATAATATTCCCAATGTATTTGTTGATGTTATCTTTAATCTTTTTAGTATCTATTTTCAGTCCTATTTTGTTATTTTCATCTGATAACATCCGCAATATTTGCTAAAGTTCTGAACCATTATTTTTAAAACCAACCACATTATTTGCAAAATGTGAATAATGTATAAAATATCATACTTTTATATCCTTAGTTTTTTCACTTTAATCCACAAAACACTTCTGGTGATACTGCCATATAAGTTTCAGAGATAAGTAATCATTCTCTCATGCATAAATTACCAGAATATGACCATATCCTGGATCAATATCTTGGTGATCCAAAGTTTTAGTCACTGGAAATACTTATAGAATCAAAATAGTTTTCATAATCTACAAATCCAAAATATAATGTCAATTCATATTCATTAGTACTTTCCATAATTTCTCCATTGTGATTGAATACACAAATATTTCTTTTAAATCTACTTTGTACTTTTGATTGATTAACAGAAAATATATTTTTGTTAATCAAAATATAATACAATTATTTTCCCTTCATTCAGATATTTCTATATCCATTGCAATATATAATTTGTCTTTTGTTGCAAATTTCACATATATAGATTATATACCAAGGGGGACCCCAGAATAACTGGAATTTTTGTAATAAAAAATTGGTATTTACTTTTAGGTAGTGTAAATTGAATCCCTTTCAAAATATAATCCAGAATACTTACAAAGTGGTGTCAATGCCTCCATTATTGTTTTCTTCACTTCTAAGTCCACAAAAATATTGAGATCTTTTTCATTTGAGAGAGAAGTCACACAGAATGAGACTGAATGAATATGGCTGATGGATAACATGGTTCATGTTGAATTTAATTAAGAATTGTTTCACACACAAAATTTTGTGGACTACACACTGTCATGATGAAATGGTCCATAATACTTTTAATAATTACCAGCTTATTAATTTCCTTTAATGTTGTTACAGCTCTTATGATTGGTCAGGTAATATAAAATCATTATTTACTTTTTGTTCTTTAATTGTGATCAATACTACCAAGCCCTGACATAGTACATTTTTCACTCTGCCACAAAATGGGACATTTAGATTTTACCACATCAAGCAAATGTGTCAGTGTTTGTAGGTTTAAATGTCTGACCATTAAAAAATGAATTTTGAGTGAACAATACAGTTTGAACCCAAAAAATAATCAGGATCATCTTGAGATTCAACTTCATTCACCATCCTTTTTTGTGATGTGACGAGTTTGACATTTACATAAAACCACTCATAAACCATTTTTCCTAAAAGAAAATAGAATCTTCCATTATTCCAACTTTTCAGCCATTACAAAATTGATTAACATACAAAACAGTACAAAAAATATCTTTATGGACCATGATTTCAAAATAGATGAAGAAAGATCCCAAAGTGGTATTTAGCTAAAGATGTACTACAATAGACACGCCTATGAGAGAACAATTCACAATTATTTTGCCTTTCCCCTCACATTTACAGTCACACATATATTTTTTACTGTTGTCACATGTGTCTGGGAACCTGTAAGTGTGCTGTTCTTATATTGATTTCTGTTTCAACACCAGTTTTCATGTTTGTATGGACAATATTGTTTTCCATTCCACAACCTAAATCTTTTCTGATAATTGTTTAATTGAGATAAAGCTGCCTATGCTTCTTACTATTCTTATCATTATCCATAATATTTCAGGTCTGGATGTCAGATATGTTATATCTCTTGTTTTCTGATTTTATCTATGTTACATATATCTTAAATAGTATCTTCATTATTATCATTAGATTGACATCAACTTTGATCCATTTCTTATTCTATTTTTCTTAATTTGTCATTTCATCCATGTTATCATCTATAATACAGACAACATCCTTATTACAGTTCCTGTCCAGACTAAATTGCTTGATAAATTCCATATTGCTATCTGCTTTGTTGGTGTATTCCATTAGCCATCTTCTTCTGGATTATTAAGCAAAGTTATCAAAATATCCTTAAATAAGTCAATTACCACTTGCCTGTAATATTGCTACTTTCAATAAGATGATCATCTTTAATGACTCAGTTCAGCATTACATCAAACTGATCTGCTATTTCTTCACCTATTACAGCCTTTTCTAATGTTGTTTCTTAAATTCTTGAAGTTTCTCATCCCTAGTTATGTCAAGTTTACCTTTGTTTTCATGATAATCAACTTTAGAATCTTCCATTATTTCATCTTGGGAAAGTTATTTCACATCAATGTGGTTACATGGATATCTGAATTTGATTTCTTTTCACTATAGCTTTCTTATATATTTTTCTTTATTCACCTTCTCCACTTTAAGTTACATTGAGCTATTTACTTTTATCTTCAGTTTCACTTTATCTAGTAGCTTCTCTTCTTTCTATTCTTTATATATTCTTTTATTTAAGCATAGGTCGTTTGTGTTTTCTTAAATACCTTTTTTCATTCCCATTCTTAATATTTTTGTTTGTTAACCATGTCTTGTTTTTATTTGGACATATTATCTTCCATTCATTGTTTTGACTTGATAATTTACTGTAACATTGGAACACTGTCTACTTGCTGATTTAATTTTTCAATCGAGGATTCTTGTTCTATTACATACTATGACAGGTTGTTTGGGTGTAACTTCTCTATTATCTTTTTTCTTATATGAATTCTCTGGTGCATCCAATATGGGACTTTTTCATGATTATCATAGTGTTTTGATTCAAAGTTATTACCTTTTTCTGACCTGTTCATTTGTTATAATTATTGCCAAATGATTCCTAATTATTCCTTTGAAAACCCTATCATCCAGACAATATTTATTTATATATCTTTTTTCTACTTTTATACTATGAGTTTAGGAATATATTTTTCTAATCAAATATTATAATTTTTATACAGGATTTTTGTATGATTAAATGTTTTTCTTTTAACTTAACACTATGAATTTTTTAAACAGGATTTCTCTCCTACAAAACTATACTCATCTTCTATGTAACATATCTTTTTCTGCATTTATATTGCATCAGTCTCCAATTCTATTCTAACTGTTATTATTTTTTTGATTATTCAGTCTAAATAATCTTTATATTATCTCTGTTCTTTTTTCTAGCCCCTGGAGTTCCTTCCTTTTTATTCATCACAGGCTTGTTTACTATTTTGACCAGCTAGGCACCATTGTCATGATTATATGCTGTTATTACACAGGCAAAACTCTCCATACAGTAGTGCCACCCTGTGCCAACCAGAGTAATCAATGGATCCCAGAAGGCTTGTACATAAAATCCACCATCTAGTGCCTACTCATCCAATATCTTTAGACTAGTTTGTGGCATCCATTGATTACTCTGGTTGGCATAGGGTGGCACTACCATATGGAGAGTTTTGCTTGTTTAATAACAGTTATGTGCTAGCATAAGAGATGCGATCATGTGATTATATTCTCTGGTCAATTTATAATAATGAACACTAACATTTGATCATCATAAAGCTCTTTGTTTGGGTTATTATTTAATAATTTGGTAGAGGTAATAATCAGATGTTCATTCCCTGTCATAACTTTCTCCCACTATTCCTGCTAGGGGGATAAAATTGAGTAGTGAGCGGCTACAAATAAATATAGTACTGAAGTAATTCATACAGTCAAAAGCCACCAGGTTCTACAAAACCTGGAAGATGATGTATCCTCATTTAGCATTATCCCACTAATTAACAATTGATCTTACTCTTTTCATTACTCAATCAAAGTCTGTCCAGCATAGGTCAGAAGTTCACTATTTTTTCTGTGATCCACGATCAAATGAAACCATAATGAAAGATAAACAAAAGTTAATATTAGCAAGAAGAGCATTTTATAAATTTATTTACCCACACTGCTTACAAAACAAAAAATATCAATCTATGATTGAATATATAGCAGTAATATAAATACTAAAATGAAGTAAGCATTATATGCATGATATAGTATTTACTAGATGGTGGACACAATTGACCAACTCACTAATGTTGTGAGCCTATTATATAAATGATGATTTTTGCTGACATGTGTCTGTGTGAACTGAAAGTGTCACTCATCTGAAAGCAATTTTTTTCATGACTAAATTCTATTTATATATTCGACATTCATTGTTAAAAGAAGGTTGCCTTGACGACAGTTTGAAATTGTTGATTGTTATCTATATTGGGATTATCTAAGTGTTGACTGGTTTTTAATGGTTATATATATATTACTAAATTATCATCATGTTTATTGTTATTGTCCCATGCTGCATAACCATCAATAGTGAGATAACAGTGGACTATCTTAAAAACATAATTAACTAATAGAATTACAAGAAGCACTGCCATAATGTGAAACAATGTATTTTAAATGTGACAGAAAGTTTAATACATAATAATGTGATTGGTTAACTCAAATTCTTTCGCATAAATACATGCTTATTAAATCAAATTTATCTATACAGAAAGCTCACTCCAAATTTTACACTAAAATTGTATTTTACACTCTCTTTATTTAGATTATTGTTAATGCTCAAGAAAATAATTAAGCTGGCTATTAATAGAAGTATCATATAATTGATGAGTTCATTCCAAGATCTCTTTTCTTATTACTACTATTAGGCCATATGATCATTACCTAATTACAGCAGTTATCATAACAACTCTGATCTTGCAACAACTTTTATACATTAAAATTTCCTTACACTTCTTTTTATTTGCATTGCTGAATTATATATAATATATACACCTTAAATGACACTTTACAATGCAGATTAACATGTGACCTATTTTATTTCCTTACACTTTCAACTGTCCAGCAGTCATCATCAGAGCTTTAATAAAAAAGTGGAGAAAAAAGAGTACTGAGATTTAAAGCTCTGATGATGACTGTTGGATAGTTGAAACTGTAAGGAAATAAAATAGATCATATGTTAAACTGCATTGTAATATGTCATTTAAGGTGTTATATATTATAACTTTTATACATAAAAGATCAAAATAGAACATAACATATTACTTTGAATATAAGAGCCCCTAAATTTAAGACACACACCTCTTTTAGGGGTCCAAAATTTGGGAAAAAGTTTAACCCCGGATTTAAGATGCAATAGGATTTTAAGCCAGAAAATAAATTTACAAAAGTTTTTCTATTAAAATCTGAATCCTTCTTCTAAAATAATTTATATTTTTGCAATTATTTTCTGAAAAAAAAATTCTAAAATAGATAAAGTAACATTAAACAATTCTAAAACATCCGTTTCACTTTAAAATCAAAATGAAAATCCCAGAATTGTCAAAATTTTGTCAGGCGCCCCCTTGTGTACAGAACAAAAAACATCCAATTAGCACCTTGAAAGGTGGGTTCTTATCTCATTGGGTATATTGATTTATTAGTTGTAAAAAAATTCAAAAGGTTCTAAAACAGCACTTTAAAAATCAAAACAAAAATATTAAAATTGTCAACTTCAGTAAAAATAATATTAAAAGTAGCTAGTTTGAGAGAGAGTTAAAACCATTTATGGAATGAATCCAAAAAATATTGAAAAAAAAAAGATTTAACATGTTATTGTACACAGATAACTATCATAGTACTATGTGAATATATAGCATAAAGCATAGTGTAAAGCAAACATCCACAGAAATAAGACGTTAAAAATTTTTGTTTCAAATTTAAGATGCAAATCCTTTTTAGGGGTTCAAAATTTGAAAAAAGTGTGTCTTATATTCAGACTAATATGGCAATAAGGTAAACAACAAAAACTATTATATCAATTGAAATGCATAAAATTAAATATATAAAATCCTTTTTTTTATATATGTCATAGCATTGGCCGGGAGGCGAATCCACAACTTCTGCAACCAACTACTTGCTTGCAAGGCAGCTGTGATGACCTCTCGGTTTTATTAAATAAATAAATGAAATTCAAAAGAAATAAATATATGTGTGCCTCTTTAACCAGTCTTCTAATGATATGGTTCGTTTTTTAAAAAAATTATTTTTGTTTACATGAAAGTCTCTCTGATATTAAATACAGATATAAATAATAACTTACAGTTTTTTTTATTTCCTTTATATTTTTTCCTATGGATGAGAGTACTGTAACTTGATTTACTGAATGTCTTGTTGGTATCAGGGTGATATTTGTGCAAGATTTGAGAGGTCCCTCTATAGTAAAAAAAAACTACATTATTTGACTATTATAAATGTTGAAGGCACATATGATAAAGTCTTTCTCTATTTAATTACATACTTTTTATACACTTAATAAATAATCAGAACTTTTCATTATATAACAACTGGTATATTTACTAAGGCAATAAACCTAAAGCATGTGTGGTTGAAAATACGAAGGTAAGAACCTCTACACAACCACAAGCTTACACATTGGAAGAAAAAAGGGTTAGGACCTGTAGAGGTCCCTACCTTCACATTTTCAACTGCACATGCTTTAGGTTTATTGCCTTAGTAAATATACTTAAGTAATCAATGTGCGGTAAATAAATTTATAATTACAAATAACTGGTATATGTTTGACAGACATTCTAGATGGAATTTTTACAAAAAATGCAGAGGTTACTCTTTAAGTATACACTCCGATAAAGATTAAATATAATTACAATAATTATGCTGTCTTTGTACACACAAAGCAAAACCTAGGTACAAAGTTAATTAATTAATAAAAAATATCTCTGTTCAATACAAATCAACAAAAACTTTGGAATTTGAAGTTAACAAAAAACAATTCCACGTTTTTCAACAGCCTATCGATTAATTAATAAAACATTGACTTTAAAATTTTCTTAATTAAATCTGTTTAATAAGAAAAAAACAAACAACCACAGATTTAACCATAAAAAATAATCTATTTTAATATTTTATTTATAATTTTGACATGTGACCTTTCTATATTATTTAAGTCACTATTTAAATTTTTAACTTACACGCATCTGCACTAACAATGTCTCTGTATGTACAAATGTTTAATAACCTCCTACTCACTTCATAACCTATTTTTAATTATGATTGGTTTTATCTTTTCTCAAGATATATTTAAGACTAAAAAAAAATATAGAATTAAAGATCTTTTGGATTGACCTTGTACAATTCTATTTTTCTCAGCCTGGCTCTGATCACCTGCCATTACAGCAAATGAAGTAATTTCTTTAGCATATATTTATGTACCAATGTGCAAAAACAAGTGACTATTTTGTTCTAAATATATATTATTGATCAAAAAAAATGTTTAATTACTTTAGCTGAATAAAGAAAAAAATAATGGTTAAATTTCATTGACTTGGATCATCTAATGTTTGTGTTGACTGAAACATAATGTCAAGGTTCTATTATTTAGAATTAATTACTTTGTATTAATACCCAACTCATTTTTTAAAATGATTTACAGAGTCTTTTGAATTAGAGCTGCTGTGATGTAATCGTGATTGGAATAAGGAAACGAACATTATTGTATGAAAGGGTTTAAAAACAGCATCTTATCTTCTCAAAGTAATTCTTAGATTAAAAAAAAAATCAGTCATATATCACATGACTCAATTTTTAAGCCTTTATCTTCTCAAAGTAATTCTTAGATTAAAAAAAATCAGTCATATATCACATGACTCAATTTTTAAGCCTTTAATAAAAAAAATAAAGAGCTCTTCCAATTTACTCTAACAAGCTTTATTGACAAATGCCAGCTAAATAAAGCATTTAAAAAATCTCTATCTTGAAAACCACTCCCTAACCTCAGACTACTTAATAGTTAACTTTTAAATTAATGCTGGCTTTGGCTTGGCATTTTTAGATCTAGTGTCTAAAACTATCCTAGCGCCTCACTGAGGAGTGCCAAAGCATGAAACCATTGGTCTGAGGTTAGGGAGTGGTTTCGAGATAGAGATTTTTAAATGCTTTGTTTAGCTGGCATATATCAATAAAGCTTGTTAGAGAAAATTAGCAGATCTCTTTACTTTTTAATTCTTAGATTGTCTTAAGTTGATATTAAACTTTTTTTTAATTCTAAATAATTTTATGTAAGTAATATAAAATAATTTATTTCCCTTCTAAAATTGTAAATGTTTTTAATTTGAGGTTTATTTACAAATTTGTTTCCGAGATCGAATTCGTCATGATTACATCATAGCAGTTCTAATTCTAAAGTTAGGTTTTACAATATATGTAATCAATAGAATCAGTTTCGATGTAACTAAATATATCATTATATGTTTGTTTGTTTGGCTGATTTTTTTTAAAAACTAAGTGTAATCTTTATTTTTACGTTTGGATTTTATTTATATATAATAATTAATTTAATTTGTATTTTACTAGATGTTAACTTAATCATTTACTTTTTATAAATATAAAAATTACTAATTTGATTCTAAAATATGATTAAAGCATAAATAATAAAAGCAGAAAGGAAAATCTAATAAAAATTTCTGCCGGTAGATTCGCAAGCAGATTTGCGCTATTGAGGGTCTCAAATGGAGTGTTTTAGTTGAAGATTTCTCCATATAGTTTTTATTTTTTATTTTTTTTTTAAAAAATCCTTTTATATGCAAAAAAAAAAAAAGAACGAGGTTGATAAGATTAGAAGTAGAAAAAAAAACTTTTTTTAAAAAAAAAAAAGACAATATTTTTTATTATTTAAATATATTTTTTGTCAAAAGTACTGTGAAATTATTGGTTACAAAATAATTTATGAGATAATAAAAAAATAATAATAACAGAGATTGTTATCAAAGCATATTGTCTAATTGTGTATATATCTAATTAAAATGTATAAACTTTCTGCATAATTTATTCATATGAAAGAATAAGAAAAAAGAGAATGAAATTAATAAAACAAGTTAAATAGATTATGATTATCATTAGAAATCTATCAAAAGTCAGTATTTTAACCCTTCAATTTTTTCCAAGCCCTTCAGTTCTTTATTTTTAAATATTAATAGCTAGTTTCTGGTTTTATATTACTAGACAACTTTTTTTACCTCATTTCTTTTCATCTACAAATTCATCCAATATTTTATCAATCATTTCTATCTCTCTAGTATATAAAACGGAGACAAAACTCTCCATTACAGTAGAGCCATCTAGTGCAAGCCAGAGTAATCAATGGATGCAAGAAGGCTTCCACATAAATTCCCTATCTAGAGTGTACTCATCCAATATCCCCTGACTAGTTTCTAACTTGTGGATGAATAGGCACTAGATAGGAATTTTTATTACAGACCTTCTTGCATCCATTGATTACTCTGACTTGCACTAGGTGGCACTATGTATGGGTTCTTGGTTTTTATGCTAGGTTTGGGAAAAGATAAGGGAGATTTAGATATAAATACCATGAAGTTAACAAAGATTATGTTGTGAAAATAGGATGGAGCAGGATAGAGAAGAATATGGGAAAACTTAGGGTAGTGAATAGAAAGGGAAGATAAGGTGGCTAAAAGGTTTTTCTGGGCATAGTGGCTAAGAAATTCTTGACTCCAATAAAGAAGTGACAGTGCTTCAGATCACATTGCATTTCTGGTTTTAATAGTTTGTATGAGCATAAGAAATGGTGATCACATAAATATTTTTAGTCCCTAGTATTTAGCCAATCAACTTTCTTTTCTGCTTATTGCTTCAGAAATTTATTAATAAACAGTCTACATTTCATCATTATTAACACTCTTTTTTTCACATAAATCAAAAGTAACATATCAAAAATATTACTACTAATATAAAATAATAAATAATAATTAATAAAATGTAAATAAAAGTTGTTCTGATAATTAAGTTTTTTTATTTATATATATATATATGTCAAAAGTGCTGCCCGGGAAGCGAACCTGGGCCAGCTGCTTGGAAGGTAGCTATGCTAACCACAAGGCCACCAATGCTTGACAATTAAGTTTTTTTAGTTCATTGCAAAGCAAAGATTTCTACTTCAGATTCCATAAAAGGATATGAAGGAAATAATATTACTTTCTAGGCTTGATAATTTGTAGTGGTGAAGAGTTTTATTATTTTATTATTTTTGTTTTATCATTTCACTAAGATTATGTATACAGACTAATATTGGATTGTTAGCTATGTTAGCTATGAGTCACCAATTTGAAAAATAAATATTCTAAGCATAAAAAAATCAGCATTTTCTCAACATGGATTTGAATCCATATTATAAATATAGAAGATAGATGCATAACACCCAAATACAAGGAGATGTAGCCATTTGCTGATCTGATATCACTTAAGATGCATTTAAAGACTTAAAAATAATAAGCTAATCTTAGCAAACCAATATATGGCATTTATTTATGAAAAAATATTAGCCAGATGTGGAAATGTATTTTGATAGTTTTTTGAATAATGGTACATATTATTCATATATTTACATGGCTACATATAAATATATTTGTCTTATTGACTTACTTAGATTTGAATAGATATCCAATTTGATAAAATTAAAGATGGTCTTTGTAATTTTAGCGGTGAAAAAAACAATGGATATGATATTTTATCTGGAAAAGTTTATGATTTTAAGTTGGTTCTTTTGTTCCAATTTATAAAACATAAAAAATAAACATTAAAATTTATTTAAATTACTACACATCACATGATTACTATTGCCTATGTCTGCACAAACTGTTAAAACAGGGGCAAAACTCTTAATATAGTGCACCCAGTGCAATTCAGAGTAATCAATGTATGCAGGAAGATTTGAGCATAAGATCCCTATCTAATACATACTCATCTAATATCCCCAGACTAGCTTCTAGATTGTTGCTTTCATCAGTGAGGAGCCTTAGATTGAGAACACTGTATCTAGATCTTAAAATCTAATGCCATCCTCTAGAAGCCACCTGTTATCTTTTTAGTCAACTATAAATTCACAAGTCCAAAATGAAAATGCAATAATGTTTTCAACTCTAGCTCATGGTTTTAATCAGTGAGGGGCCTTGAATTTGGGATTTTATGCACAAAACCTACTTGCATTTATTTATTACCCTGGATTGCACTGGGTGGCACTACTGTATGGAGAGACTTGCTTCTGTTTTAAAATTTATTTTATGAAAAAATATTTTGGTTCCAACTATATATTAATAGTTATTAAAGATTTGCTATCAGTTTGGAAAAATAAGAAGCACTGTAGTTATAGTTTTTTTTTTTACCTTATAACTGCACCAAAATGTTATACAGGATTTTATATTGCTTTTTTTTATCATTTGGCGAGGCATTTGAATGAGTTAACTGAGAAGATTTGTAGCAACATATGAAAATAGGTGGTCATGAACAAAAGTTTATGCCAATTATGTAACTTCTAATATGAGAAGAACCTTTATTATCAGTAGTGAAAAATCAAAGGCATTCAAAGTGAAAACTGAACGTTAAACATAAATAAATAGTAACTCCAATTTTGTTTTTGAATTTTTTTGACCATTATTTATGAAACTATTTGAGATATCTTTCTGAATCAGGTATCATTATACAATATAGATTTTATAATTGATTTTTAATTGAGTTGGTTAAAAGTAAAAACAATAACTTTATCTTAGATTTTATAGGATGCTAATGTGTGTTCTATTTTTGTCAATTTGTAGAATAGTCTACAGAATCTTCTTAAAGTTTTGAATGTAACCTATACAGTTTGCTTTTGGTAATTAATGTCAAAAAAAACTTAAGATTCTTTGCTGTTTGATTCAGCAATTATTTCTTAGTTACATTTGAGCTTGGGGATGTGACCCATTTTAAATATCTTGATAACTAAGTTAATAGAAACTTGGGCATTTGGTCAGCAGACACTGCAATAAAACAGTAGAAAACTCTTCATGGTGTAGTGTCACCCAGTGTAAGCCTTAATAACCAATGGGTGCAGGAAGATATATGCATAAAATCCCTATATAGTACCTTCTTATCCAATATCCCCAGCTAGTTTCTAGCTTCTGTCTTTTATCAGGGAGTAGTATTGGATCTGAGAGACTTTATCTAGATCTTAGGATTGACTGCAACTCTCTAGGACCCACACCTTATCTATTTAGTTAACTATAAAGCTATGAACCACAAGTTAGAAACTAGTCTGAGGGTATTACATGAGTAGGTATGAGGTAGGGATTTTATGCACAAATCTTCGAGCATCCATTAATTCCTATGACTTGCACTGGGTGACACTACTCTATGGAGAGTAAGAGAATAGCTAAAATAGTATTTAAATGGGTTAAGAGTAAAGGACAGGCAACCAAGATGGGTGAGAAAGGTAGTAGATATGCAGAAGATTTGGATAAAGACTTTATGTCAATATACTTATAAAAAATGTGATTATTGTGTTAGGAGGATTGTTGAGTGTTATAGTTGCAATGAATGGGACAGAAGAATAGATACATTAATAAAAAATACTTGGAGAGATGGAGAACACGTATGGAGAGTAAAAAGAGTTTAAATATATATAGAAGTAAACAGAATATTGGGTGTGAGTTATTTTATAATAATATCAAGGAAAGTAGTTTACAATTTAAGATTTGAATAGGATCATTAGAAACATGGGAATATACATAAAAATGGAGAAATATGGGTGATTTAGTCTGCAAGTTATGTAAAGAAGGCATGGAAAAATATTAGACATCTGCTAATTGAATGTGAATGCTTCCAAGCAGAAAGGGTGTAAATAATGAACTTGTGGAAGAATAAATATAAACAATGTGATTAACAGAAAATGGGCTCTTAGTTTCTATGCTGAGTTTGGAAAAAGATTAGAGGAATCTACATATAAAAGCTATAGAGTGAATAAAGATGATGATAGGGAAATGAGATGGAGCAGGATAGAGAAGAATATGGAGAAAACTTAAGAGTGGAGAATGGAAAGTGGCTAAGAGGTTTCTCTGGGCATAGTCACTGAGAGATTTGTGACTTTGATAAAGAAGAAGCCATAGAACATTGCATCGCATTGCATTGCATGTTGTTTAGCAGCTTGTGTAAGCATAGGAAATAATCATCATGTAATATTTCAGATACTGGAATGTTTTCCTGCGCATTTATATTGTTAGAAACAGTTTATTTCATCATATTGATATTACCCTACCAGATAATATGAAACCGTTATTTGTACAAATTTATTAAGTTTAAATGATATACAATGCCATATCTATGTAACACAAAGAGACTATAACTTTTTGAGAATAATATATAATATTTATAAAATATGATAGAAAAATTATGTGACTGACTGACATATTCTCAGCTCTCTGAATTTTCTGATAGTGAATCTAGAATTTCAATGACAGGCCTCGATTTTTTTCTCCATGTGTCATAGCATCGGCCAGGAAGCGAACCCGCTAATCCGGGACAACTGCTTGTAATGCAGCTGTGCTGACCTCTCGACCACCAATTTTATTGAGCGTATCAAATAAATGCCGCATAAAAAAATAATAGTGAATTATCCATTATCTTTAGGCTAAAATCAGACCCTGTTTATATTATAAATGCTATCTATAGAAAAGGTAGTCTATATAATTTAAATTACCTTTTATTAATGATTGCGTGCTTTCCATGTATAACATGTTGTAGTCATAACAATCTCACTTCTTTAGTGTTCTAAGCAATAATAAAAGCTAATTTCAATTATATAGACCAGGGTTGGCCATCTTTTGTGTTCATAAGATCTACTTTTTATTTTAAAAATATGTTGCAATCGACTTGTTGTCATAGGCGTAGTCTAAGTGAAGGGAGGTGTGAAATAGATACTATTTTTATATATCTACCTACATAAAAAATAACAATTATTTAACGGGCCAAAAAACTTATGTCTCCGAAAATTAAAGCAACATGAGTAATTATTAACACTATTTATTAATTCGAATTAGCTACATTAAGTCAAGATCAAAAATATTATTTTCAATAATGATACTACTTAGTGACTTCACCTATCTAGAATTGGGGGGGGGGGGGAATAGAACAAAAACAAAAATAACAAAAAAAAACAACTTCAAAATCTTGACTTAATTTGTTTCAGTGAGAAAAAAATTAAAAGACTGAAATGGAGTTGGGCTGGACATATTGCTAGAAGAGATGATACTTGAAATCTTAAACGGGATTCCAAGAGATTGTGAAAGACCCAGAAAGAGACCACATGTGAGATGGATGGATGAAATAAGAAAGGGTGTAGGGGTGATGTGGAGAAAAGAAGTTAAAGATCGGAGAAGATGGATTAAACTTGGAGAGACCTTCGTCCTGCAGTGGATTGGTAATGGTTGATAATGATGACTCATGTAACCCGAAGGCTCTTGCTAGATTGGCCTTGCAATCGACCAAAATTGGTTTCGTGACCGGTGGATCATGATCGACTTGTTGGCCACCTCTGATATAGACTATCTTTTCTGTATGAATGTTCAGAACAGGTATATAAATATTACAGTTACCCAGAAAAGAGAAAAAATCTTTGGTATTGATTTATTTAAATATTATTTTAAACGCTTTTAGTGAGGTAAAATAATGATGGCTTTTATCTTAATAGAGAATCGTAATTAGATATATACTGAAGTATTTTGGAAAGAAAACTTTACTGCAGAAAAGATTAAATGATAACATCAAAAGTGTACAAATTAAGTAATAGTATAACATACTTATTGCTTTATGAATTTGTTTGTATAATCACCACAAACTTCATTTTTATTGTCAAGCGTTGGTGGTTGAGAGGTCAGCACAGTTGCTTTACAAGAAGTTGTCCCAGGTAAGCGGGTTTGTGTCCCGGCCGATGCTATGACACATGAAAAAAAAACTTCATTTTTATTGTTTGATGTTTCTTTCTTTTTCTTTTTGAATTAGAATGACTGACATTTATTTAGGAATTTTTGCTGCTGCTGATGATTTAAACATTCCATTCTGTTTTTATTACTTCTAGTTTGTTACTAAGCTGGTGCTTTTGATTTTTTTCTCTGTGTAAGATTTATTTAGTTTAAATCAGTTAACTTTTGCAAAAGCAAATATTAGAATAATAGAGAAGTCATGGATTATCACAGCGTATCCAAAATTTGAATGACTTAATATTTGGGATATCATTATTTGACAGTTAAAATGTCATTTCACTCTTTTTTTTAATTTTATACTAAAAATTGAAATTTATGATTAATTATGATGAAATTCATCATCATTTCAACCATTATCAATCCATTATAGGATGAAGGACTTTTACAAGTTCAATACAACTTTTCTGATCTCTAGCCCTGAACACTTTTTTATTTCAACCATCCACCTTACATGTGGTCTTTTTCTGGGTCTTTTACAATCTCTTGGAATCCAGTTTAAGATTTCAACTGTCAGTCCAACTTCTCTGATCTCTAGCCCTGAACACTTTTTTTATTTCAACCATCCACCTTACATGTGGTCTTTTTCTGGGTCTTTTACAATCTCTTGGAATCCAGTTTAAGATTTCAACTGTCAATCCAACTTCTCTGATCTCTAGCCCTGAACACTTTTTTATTTCAACCATCCACCTTACATGTGGTCTCTTTCTGGGTCTTTTACAATCTCTTGGAATCCAGTTTAAGATTTCAACTGTTCTTCCAATATTATGTCCAGCCCAACTCCACTTCAGTTTTTTAATTCTTTCAATGATATATATATATATATATATAAAGCAAACCACATGTAAACTTCTTTACAAACCTGATTTATTGTATGAACTATTATGACGTATAAAAATATATAACTCTGATCTTACAACTCTTATAACAAACAATCTTAAATTTCAATCTTAAATTTCCATTAAGATTGTTTGTTAGAAAAGTTTTAAGGTAAGAGTTATTTGTATTTGTTATAAGTATTTGGATTATCGTGGAATATTTGTATTTATATTTATTGTGTTTACGTATTTTTTAGTTGTTTCTTGGTAAAGACTCTAGAAGAATATAGTCCAAATGTTGGAGTATTTTTAGTACTTTATAATAGTTTATATAATAAATCAAGATTTATAAAGAAGCTTTGGGTTGGTGTTTTTATCATAAAGCTTGTTGAGGGATTGACAATCCTCATTGTTTATAACTTACAAGCTCAAGAGAATATGGTCATGTGATCTATGACTCTTATTTTGACTATTTATAGTCTTTGCCTTAAGTCTTATGCGATGTTATATTGCTAAGATTACTAATATATGGTATGGCTGAAGATCTATCAGCCCCATATAGCTATTTGCGTTGTATAGCTGGGTTTGAAGACATGTAGGTGTCTGAAAATTTTAGATTTTCCACTCAATAGATAACTTTTAGATAAATTCTGGCTTTGGGTTGGTATTTTTAGATATAGTGTCTGATCCTACCCTGGAACCTCGCTGAGGAGTGCCAAGGCATGAAACCATGGTCAGGAGTTTGGAGGTGGGGGGGGGTTCCTGACAGATATATTGTAAATGCTCTCTCTGGCTAAGCATTTATCATAAAGCTTGTTGACCCTCATTGTTTATAAAGAAGTTTGCATGTGATTTGCTTCGTGTATATATATATATATATGGAACAGTCAGAATCGTTTATCTCGCTAACACACTGCAGAATTCAAACCCCAGACACGAAACTGAAAATTCTAGGAGGGGTTGCCTTCTAGGTATACTAAGTTCAAATCTAAAGCCCAAATTTTACAGCGCCATCTATGTGACAACGCATCTAATGCCACTACTAGTATGACCTTTGACCAGTGCCTGGTGGTCAGAGAGAAACAAAAGACTCTATACTAAAAGAAGTTTGGGTGGCTAATTAACGTCTATGGATTTACAAAAGAAATGCAGCAAATATATATATAGACTGAGACAGTGATAGGAATCAAATAAAATAAGAGATCAAATTTAGTTTTAAATAATTTCACAAAATTTATTCATATAAATTATATATATAATGCCACTGTCTGCTTATATGAGACAGGGATGCATATTAAATAATTGTTGGCATTATATTCCCACAACTGACAAAAGACTTTAAAACAAAGTGATATATTCTATTCCTCGGGCTAATAGCATTACGATAATGTGCTTGATGAGATAGGAACATGTGCAAGGTGCTTTGAGTAATTATACAAGTTTAAGAAAATATTTGAAAATTAAGTGTTCTAAAATATTTATTGATTTCAAGAATAGCACGGACTAAAGCTTACTAAGCAACAAAGTGGGAATGTGATCAAAGCATTTATTTGAGAATAATAATAATAGAGTTGCATTGGGAGGTCAGTATTGCTGATAATGAATTTATTAAAGTTGGAGGGTGTGACATGTTTAAGTCACGGATGCTTTGTAAAATAAATATAAAATAAACAATATTGAAGATCCGGAATGATTATGGAGGGCATTTTGCCGCTAACCTGTAGGAAAGTATTGTTATGAACAGCTGAAACTTAGCGACTGTGTGACGATTGCATTTAATTCCCAGGTGTGTCATTTGGAGACACACTCTGCCTGGAAACTGCAATAAGTGAAGAATCCTTAGAAAATTAAAACAAAGTGGTCTCAACAACCAATTCATTTACCAGCAATACGAGACTAGTGTATATAAAACATACTGAATGGGTTTTACTTGTATTAAGAGAAATGCTCAATCAAATTCCCAGAAATTCATTTAAAAGGGTCCGCACATTCTTGACATCAATGATGAACTTTGTAATTAAAGTAGAACATGGTAATTAAAATAGGAAAATGCATGCTTGCGGGTTTGAAAAGTAAGTATAGATTTATATACGCAATCATGCATTAGGGGACACATTTAATCATTGACCTCGCACATACTCTCATATTAGATTAAAATCAATAACATGTAGATTTTAAACTAAGGGATTATATTATATATTAAAGAAAATAATCACCCTCGAATGAGTGATTTGCAAGATAATAAAAATTGGAAATTATTTAGAAATTTAAAATATGCCTTTATATCGACATCTTAGTTTCAACAAAAGGAATAATTCACTCAGTCAAAGACGATTCTGACACATTATCATAATAAAATAAAAGAAAGCTTTATAAATAGAAAATATTAACCCAAGGATAGAGCAAAACTGTTGATTATATTTGAACACTTTAAAAAAGTACATAATAAAGTTATGTGAAATAAAAGAAAAACAATTTAGAATAGCTATAGCATGTTAGTTAGGAATCACAAGAGCTCTTGGGTTAATTTAGGTTACCTCTGGGGACGCATTTGCAGGTAGATGTTCAGCAGGTTTTATAATTCAGCAGCAAAATCTGGAATGTTCATATTTTTGCAGCAGCAGCAGTTCTGGGGTTCCTTATGCGATAGCTTCCGATGGTCTGGAGCAGTGGCCGGCTATTCCAAGAGGACATAGCCATCTTGATGCCTCTACTCTGTCATGTCAAGACTAGCAAATTATTAGAATAGAACTCAGAATAATTTCTCTTAGAAACATTAGAAGAATGGAGAACAAAAGAAAACTCTTTTTTATAGTAGAATTTAACAATAGAACTGCCCTGGAGCGTTACAAAATATATCAGACTTATCAGCTGTAATTAAATCTATCCGAATGTCTAAAGGAATTCAACATTAATTAATTTCTTTTGTTAATTTCCCTGTCAACATTCGAATTACAAACTAGATTTAATTAAAAATTACTTTTACTAATTAAAGAAAACCTTAAGTGGACAGCTGCTGTTTTTAGATAAACTTATATAGCATTAACTAATTAAACTATTGTCCCTCATTTATTTTAAGAGAAATATTTGGAATGACTTTTATTAAATCAAACGAAAATTATTTTACTTTTAAATTGCAATATTTGAATCTATTTACTAAACGAATATTTACTAAATGAGTTTTATTTTAAATCAAAATATATTACGATGGTAATATATTTGTAAATAGATTCAAACAAAATAACTTTAACAATTTATAATTTTGATATGTTTTAAAATACATATCATAGTGTGTGCGGAATTACGACTTATATAACCTACTTTTTAATAAATCAAAATTATGTGAACATATACACAATCTATAATCTTTTATTTTATTTGGGAATGAGTTATATATATAATATGAGCATTGTACTCCTGGTTTAAAATTAGGCGGGATTTTCGGTATATAAGCGTATTGCAGACGCACTACGATAGATTGGAGTTCAAACTAAGGTATGAGGATAGGAAATAGGTGAGAAAAGGTGAAACGAAGATCTGCAAAGCAGACCTTACTGTTTCAATATATATATATATTGAAATTAATGGGATATTTTTTAAAATAGAAGACCGTGTTTGTTTGTTACTGATTTATTTATTCTTTCAATAATGTCAGTTACAAAACTATTAAATATTTTAAAAATGAGTTGAGGATTACTATTATTATTCATATTAAAAATGATATCTGAAATTTAAATTATACAAAAAAAAATATTTGAAAATTTTATTAACAAAAAAATGTAAGATAATATTTGGTTTAATCTGTTGTAATTACAGCATGACTAATAATTATATAAATTATGTACTGTCATATAAATAAATGAATACATCAAACATAAGTTTCACATGATCCCTATCTCTTATACTAGCACATAATTGTTTATAAACAAGGCAAAACTCTCCATATACTAGTACCACCCTCTGCAGTGCTCTCAGATCCAAAGCTCCTCACTGACTAAGGCCACAAGCCAGAAACTAGTCTGGGGATATTGGATGAGTAGGCATTAGATAGGGATTTTATGCACAAGCCTTCTGGCATCCATTGATTACTCTGGTTGGCACAAGGTGGTACTACTGTATGGAGAGTTTTGTCTTGTTTACAAACATACCTTTTATTGATTTTTTTATATGATTATTATAAGACTTGAAATACAGGCATTCTTATATTTGGAACTTAATAGTAAATATAGGGGATTTGAACTCAGACTTTCAAGCAACATTTAGCTATCCATACTATCTCATACTGCCAATACACATGACCATGTACATGTATCAGTAGTATGAGATAGTGTAGATTGTTGAAGGTTGCTTGAAAGTCTGAATTCAGATCCCCTATATTTTGAATTAAGTTCCAGGTATAAGAATGCCTATATTTCAAATCTTACACATTAATCCTGCATTATACCCATCCCTCTTTTATGCATTTAAGTGGATACTGTCCTATACATGAGGGATCAGGGTGACTTGAGGTTAACATGGGCATAATAACAATATTGGCATCAGCATGGGATTTGGGCATTCTATCATCAGATTTTCAATGGTATGGATGGCTGAAAAGTTGGAAGTTGGAGTAGATTGAAGCGTGATCATTAAAATATAAAGATTTGCTATCTTAATATAAACTGAGCACTGATTATATATATCATATATATATGTGTGTGTGTGTGTGATGATAATTTGGACCAATTGCTGAGTTTTGGTTCAGCACAAAATACATATATTGGTGATTATTTATCTTCTCTACATGTGTGTGGTCATGTGTATCGGTAGTGTGAGATAGTGTGGATAGTTGAAGGTTGTTTGAAAGTCTGAGTTCAAATCCCCTATATTTATATGATTATTATAAAAATGTAACTGCACACTCATATTATATCCATAATTATCCAAATTTTTCTCAAAGTTATTGCAAAAATCAATTAAAATATCCACATTTACACATATATATTTTTCCTAAAAATATCAACATTTAAGATAATGGTAAATCCACAAATTTAGAATATCATCTACAAAGTTTTCTTTTCAAAAATAGTTCATAACTTTCAATATATATAAATGAATACACCAAATTTCTTCCATTTAAAACAATTTTTACATAACTATATTTAAATATTTATATTTTTATAATAGTCATATAAAAATCAAGTTTTAAAAAGAAGTTTGGTGTATTCATTTATATATATTGAAAGTTATGAACTATTTTTGAAAAGAAAACTGTGTAGGTGATGTTTTAAATTCGTTAATGTACTATCTTATATATAAAACCACACATAAATCTTACAATAATTTATAGATGCATTTCAAAAGGTGATGATTAACTAGAATTTAGGTAAAAAGTAATGTCTGAGAAAAATCAAATGTTTTGTTATGTAATTCAGGTCTCAATGGTCCATTAATCTATGTTGCATTTTTTAATAATTTGAATAACTTTAACCTCTTGTTCATCATCATCATCAACCATCATCAGTCCACTGCAGGATGAGGATCTCTCCAAGTTCAATCCATCTTCTCCACATCACCCTTGCACACTTTATTTCATCCATATATCTCACATGTGGTCTCTTTCTGGGTCTTTTACAATCTCTTGGAATCCGGTTTAAGATTTCAATTGTTCATACCTCTTGGTATATGCACTGAAATATCATATTTTGCCATATGTAGATTGAAATAAATATGAATATGTTTAAAATCAAAGATATTCAAGATATAGCTCATATTGACCCCTATGAATTGTTTCCACTTTCTAATTTTCTACATATAGGCCATGAAGATAATTCGATGGGGGGAAAATACTTTTGTTTCCTGCATTAATTCAAATCTTATTTTAATTAATACAAAAGCAGGAAAAGTTACTATACTAAAAAATAAATAATAATGTTATTTAGTTTACTGCAGATGGCAGACCAATACTTAAGTGTTATAAGCTATCCAGGTCTGCTCTGAGGTATATAATGACGTTTACAATCGCAGAAATCCAATAAATAGATTGCTTTCACTTTTATGAGTTGTTACTATTCCCAAATTTAATATCCAGATTACTTTCCTTATCCTATTTGTAATTAATTTGTTTAAATGTTTTGAATGTTATCTAAATAAAAGTTAATTTTATATGTTGATGTTAATTGTAGTTGAGTGTGCTTTTAAGTGGCGCATCCAGATTCATAGTACTCTGGCTTCACCAGCTGAAAGTGCGATCTGCTACAACTAACAAAATTAACATACGAAATAAACCTTTATTTAGCTAATGCTTCCCCCATTTGCAAGATATAAGTCATGAAGAGAATTTGAAGGGAAAACATTTTGCTTATTATGTATTATTTAAAAACTTTATTTAATTAATAAAAAGCTGGAATACTTACTGTACTGGAAATAGATACTAATGTATTTAGTTTACACAAAGGCAAAACTCTCCATACAGTAGTGCCACTTAGTGCAAGCCAGAGTAATTGATGAATGCAGGAAGGTTTGTGCTTAAAATCCCTATCTAGGGTCTTCTCATCCAATATACCTAGACTAGTTTCAAGCTTGTGGCTTTCATCAGTGTCAAGCCTTGGATCTGAGAGCACTGCATCTAGATCTTAGAATCTAATGCAACCCTCAAGCTGCCACCTTTTATCTTATTAAAAATCTTTACAGTTAGCTAATAAGGTAAAAGGCAGCTACTGGAGGGTTGTAGTAGATCCTAAGATCTAGGTGCAGTGCTCTCAGATCCAAGGCTCCTCACTGATGAAGGCCACAAGCCAGAAACTAGTCTGGGGATATTGGATGAGTAGGCACTAGATGGGGATTTTATGCATAAGCTTTCTGGCATCCATTGATTACTCTAGCTTGCTGGGTGTGGCAATACGCATAATGAGTTTTGCCTATTTATCTTTTGTGTTCTTTATAACTTTTTATAATGATTTTTACAACCCACTATTGACGATTTCGATTGCCCCAGCAATCTTTTTTAAAACTTTTACTTATATATTGTTAAGATTTGAAAATAAAGTACTTCTAAAGAAGATTGCTGGGGCAATTAAAATCGTCAATAGTGGATTGTAAAAAACATTGTAAAAAGTAATAAACAACATAAATGATATTAATATTATATAAATTTGGCAATGCAATAAGAAAGGCAAAGTTTTAATACTTCATATAAATGGGGAAAAAACAATATGTATGTTAATATGCTCTCCTTGTATGAAATATAAAAATATTGATATACATCTGCATTCACATAAGTGTTTATATGACAATAATGTAATATGTAATGATAAGTGTATAAAAAGAGATCAAGTAAAATTTATTAGATATCTTGGATGATGGTAAATGAAAAATGTCTTGGAAACATCATGTAAACGCACTAATCAATAAATTTAAATATTTTATAACAATGTTCCATAAAATCAAAGATATTTTTTCTTTAAATATTCTTATTGTTATATATAAATCTTTATGTGAATCTTTATTAAGATATGGAATAACGCTTTATGGTTTTGAAAGCTTTTCTAATATTAATTAGATTAGCATTACAGCAAAAAAGAAAAGTTGTACAAAAATAATATTTTATTATTCAATCAACTTCTCAATTATATAATTACAGAGAAAAAAATTTTTGGTAGTATTTTCAAAAAATCTTATATAAAACAATTTGAAATGTGTGTAAGAAAAACAGATATATACATAATTTCAAAATAGAGTAATAGGTAAAGATCTAGAGTAAGAAATCATTATGTTCCTAAATTATTTAATAATTTACCTATAGAATTAAGAAGCTTGCTACATTATAGGGAAATAATAAAAAAAAACAAATTAAAAATCATATTAAAAAGAGGGAAAAGGGGAAAAATTAGTATATAGAAAAAATATGCGAATCTCCAATATTGTATAATCAATATTTTTATTATATAATAATATATTATTTGAATGTAATTTATTGTTGTTGTTATTATTGGTATATTTTATTTTATATTATGTTTAAAATTTCATGTAAATATTTAAAATGTTATAAAAATTTTCTTCTACATAAATGAGCAACGAGGTATTAATAGGAGAAGAATGAAATTTATATTTGTGTAAAAAATATTTTGAACTATATTCAAATGAATTAAAGAAATGAATGGATTTATTTTAATAAACAATATAGTGGTGGTGGTAGTAGTAGTAGTAGTCGTAGTAGTAGTAGTAGTAGTAGTAGTAGTAGTAGTAGTAGTAGTAGTAGTAGTAGTAGTAGTAGTAGTAGTAGTAGTAGTAGTAGTAACTAATGCCATAAGTTAAGTAGTATATCAAAAGCTTGAGCAGATGAATATGTGAATTCAGTTAATATAAATTAAAGTTGTTTTTAATTAATATACAGCATATACATAATTTAAGAAATATGATTAGGCCTGATAGTTATCAGCCTTTTATGCATAAAAAAATGTCTTTGTTGAATTTTTGTTGTAGGAATAGAAGGCTTAATAATTTTAATAATGATGCTGATATTCAAAGAAGTCAATTTGCTGCTGAATATGTAGAATTGGGTTATAGTCATGATTTTAAAAAAAAAAGTGGTATTTAATAATAATGTTTATAGTCGTGATTTGGATGATAAGAATTTTGTTGGTAAGGATGATGATTATATGGCTTTACCATTTAAAGCATCAATTTATAATTTGGTTTATAGGAATAGTCATTTGTTATGTGGAAAGAAGGTTGCATGGAGGAAAGGTTCTGATTTTAATTCATTACTTAGTGGTTCAAAGCAGTCTATTGATAGTAGGTCTATTCCTGGTATTGTTTATAAGATTCCATGTAGTTGTGGTAAGTTTTATGAAGAGTAAGTTTAGCCTTAATGAAAGGATTAAGGTTCATATAAGTAGAGTTAAACATAGGTATCTTAACTCAGCTTTATATATTCATGAACTGAATACAGGTCATAGAATATTGTTTAACAATGCTTGTTATTTTTTATGAAAAGAATGAGTTAAAAAGAAGAATCAAGGAGACTTTGATGATAAAACTTCTTGATTCTGAGGTTATCAATCTTATGAAGACTTCTTTTGATATTAAGAAAAGGTGGAGTTTGAAATGAATTATGGGAAGGTTTGTTGGTTTGTATATACATGTTATTTCCTTTAGTTTGATTTTCACTTGAGAAGGTCTATTTGTAGTAGATGAAACCATAGTTGTGTAAGGATTTTGGTAAAATTTTGTATTTAATCTAGTATTGTATTGTTTTGTGGTTTTGCATTTTTAGCATATACATAATATAGATGAACTTGTTTTATTAATATGGTTTCAACTTTATTAATAGAACAAAATAAGAAAAAATATACAATACTACAAATACTATATCGCAAATACTCTATATAAAATTATTAAACATGCATGAAATTTGCAATAAATATTTAATCTACGTACAAAATATTTTTATTTATTTTTCTCTGGAATATAAATAAAGTATAAAAAGAAGAAACACTTTGCCATTGTTTTTTTCATTTGTACATTTAATCTATCTTAAAAAAATACTAGTATTACTATCCAGTGATTAAACCTGAAGTGCATAAACATATATTGGCGATCATTTATCTTTTATAGAGATGTGTGGTTGTATGAGAAAGAGCAGATAGCTGAGGGAAGTTTGAAAGTCTGTGTTCAAATTCCTTATGTAATTTATTTGTAAAGGAATACCATTTAACATTCTTAATAACATCACAAGAAAAGCAGTTTTTAAAATATAAAAGTTTCAACATTTTTTGTTTCATCACTTAAAAAAAGTATGTACATCATTTATCTACAAAATTTGGTAAGCGCCATAGTGGTTTAGAATCATCACTGGAGCTTTTTATTTATACAAGAAGATATATATAACTTTTAATAAATTAAAATGAAATATGCCTGTGTGATTGAAAAGGAAGGTTTTTAATAAATGTGATTTACCAGTTCTTACATATGAATCTGAGACTTGTACAGTAAGTAGAAGAACAACACAGATACTTCAGACTACTCTATAAAGTATGGAGATGTGTATGTTAGGAGTAATAAGAAGAAATCAAAAATGAAATACATGGTGAGAGATGAAAGAGTATTACTAACACAATTGAAAAAATTAAGAAACAAGTGGAATCAGGCTGCACGTATTGTTAGAAGAGATGATAATAAATGGACAGATGAAATCTTAAACTGGATTCCAATAAATTTTAAAAGATGTAGAAAGAGACCACATGTCAGCTGGATGGATGAAATGAGGAAATGTGTGGGGTTGAAGTGGAGAAGAGAGGCTAGAGATTGGAGAAGATGGATTGAACTTAGAGAGACATTCATCCTACAGTGGATCAATTATGGTTCAAAATGATGATATTGGTGATATAACTTTTATGTATATCTACATATGTAATCTGGGGATAGAAAGACTTTTGTTTAATAGAAATACATAAATTGTTACATTTTTTTCTCTTTAAAGAATAAGAAGTCTTGTTGTTTTGAATGATAAGTGATTTTTATCAATATTTTGTAAATTTATGCTGCTTAGAAAACTTATCTATTGCATAAGGGTCTCTAGTTTTATTCACTTATTGAAAACTTCTTAAACTATTGCAATTATTATCATAATTTATTGATAAATATTTATTTTTATACATAACGGTATAATATATTCAGAATGAAGCTAATCTTCACTCATGCGCTATTTAATATAAATTGATGTCACCAGTAAGCAAATACTTTAAAGAACACGTGACTTCCTACTTTTCCTTCAAGCTTTTATATATATATATGAAAAACAAAAATGCAAGTTAAAAAACTTGCTAACGCTTGTATTTATGTCCACAGATGGCGTTCTACCAAAAACACCGATCAAGCATATGTTTTGTTTACATAAATGTCAGAGCAGTATTCACTATCTCTAACTATAATTCCACTTTCAGACCATGATTTCAAGCTATTTGCTATCATCAGTAAAAGACAGGAATAAAGAAACTAGATCTAAACACAAACTCTGAGCGTTTATGAAACAATTTCTATTCAGCTTGCAAGCGTGAATTTTTTAGACACGTAATGTCCTCAAACTCAGCATAGCAAACCAGATAGCTATATGGGTCTGATCTCAGTTCAGCATCACCACATAGTAGAAGCCTCTGCAATCTATATCATTGCAAGAAAGACCTCAAAGGTACATTTATGAAAAACAAAAATGCAAGTTAAAAAACTTGCTAATGCTTGTATTTATGTCCACAGATGGCGTTCTACCAAAAATACCGATCAAGCGTATGTTTTGTTTACATAAACGTCAGAGCAGTATTCACTATCTCTAACTATAATTCCACTTTCAGACCATGATTTCAAGCTATTTGCTATCATCAGTGAAAGACAGGAATAAAGAAACTAGATCTAAACACAAACTCTGAGCGTTTATGAAACAATTTCTATTCAGCTTGCAAGCGTGAATTTTTTAGACACGTAATGTCTTCAAACTCAGCATAGCAAACCAGATAGCTATATGGGTCTGATCTCAGACCCATAAAAAAGTTTTTTAACTTGCATTTTTGTTTTTCATAAATGTACCTTTGAGGTCTTTCTTGCAATGATATAGATTGCAGAGGCTTCTACTATGTGGTGATGCTGAACTGAGATCAGACCCATATAGCTATCTGGTTTGCTATGCTGAGTATGAAGACATTATGTGTCTAAAAAATTCACGCTTGCAAGCTGAATAGAAATTGTTTCATAAATGCTCAGAGTTTGTGTTTAGATCTAGTTTCTTTATTCCTGTCTTTCACTGATGATAGCAAATAGCTTGAAATCATGGTCTGAAAGTGGAATTATAGTTAGAGATAGTGAATACTGCTCTGACGTTTATGTAAACAAAACATACGCTTGATCGGTGTTTTTGGTAGAACGCCATCTGTGGACATAAATACAAGCATTAGCAAGTTTTTTAACTTGCATTTTTGTTTTTCATAAATGTACCTTTGAGGTCTTTCTTGCAATGATATAGATTGCAGAGGCTTCTACTATGTGGTGATGCTGAACTGAGATCAGACCCATATAGCTATCTGGTTTGCTATGCTGAGTTTGAAGACATTACGTGTCTAAAAAATTCACGCTTGCAAGCTGAATAGAAATTGTTTCATAAACGCTCAGAGTTTGTGTTTAGATCTAGTTTCTTTATTCCTGTCTTTCATTGATGATAGCAAATAGCTTGAAATCATGGTCTGAAAGTGGAATTATAGTTAGAGATAGTGAATACTGCTCTGACGTTTATGTAAACAAAACATACGCTTGATCGGTGTTTTTGGTAGAACGCCATCTGTGGACATAAATACAAGCGTTAGCAAGTTTTTTAACTTGCATTTTTGTTTTTCATAAATGTACCTTTGAGGTCTTTCTTGCAATGATATAGATTGCAGAGGCTTCTACTATGTGGTGATACTGAACTGAGATCAGACCCATATAGCTATCTGGTTTGCTATGCTGAGTTTGAAGACATTACGTGTCTAAAAAATTCACGCTTGCAAGCTGAATAGAAATTGTTTCATAAACGCTCAGAGTTTGTGTTTAGATCTAGTTTATTTATTCCTGTCTTTCACTGATGATAGCAAATAGCTTGAAATCATGGTCTGAAAGTGGAATTATAGTTAGAGATAGTGAATACTGCTCTGACGTTTATGTAAACAAAACATACGCTTGATCGGTGTTTTTGGTAGAACGCCATCTGTGGATATATATATATATATAATCAGTGTTTTTAGGTACTAAATTATTATATATTAATTGCAGTTGGTTACAAATGAAATAATTTTTTTCTCCTGTAATATTTGCATCATATTTGTACAATTTGAACATCGTTTAAAAAATCAGGCATATAATAGCCGCAAGCCCTGCATTATACACTGTAAGCAAAAAATAGCTTGATTCAATTGTTGTTTAAATCTTTGATTATGGGTGAGTGTGTATCAATTTATATTAAACCAGCATGTGTGAAGATTGGAGTGCTTCCAAATATATTGTCATAATTTCTTATAACTGAAATGCAGGCTTATTATATACCTGTATCAATATATGTAATATATATATATATATATGATATATGAGCACAGACTTTCACACGACCCACCACTCACAACTCTATCTCATATCACTGATACACTTGATCACATATATGTCGAAAAGATAAATAATCACCAATATTCGTATTTCATGCTAAACCAGTAATCATCAGTTGGTCCAGATTATCATCTCTACACATATATGCAATAAGTATGAAGTTTGGCTATCTTAATATATATCTGAACACTTATTGCATATATGTGTGGAGATGATAATCTGGACCAAATGATGACAGTTGGTTCAGCATGAAATATGTATATTGGTGATTGTTTATCCTTTCAACATATATGTGTTCAAGTGTATCAGTATTATGGGATAGAGTGATGAGTGGTGGGTTGTGTGAAAGTCTGTGCTCATATACTCTATATATTACATAATTTCTTATGTAAGTATTTTATTTATACAGCAGCGATGTTTTTATATAAATTATAAATAATAACGTTGCATAAATCATGGTACATGCACTTCACAGATAAAACACTATTTAAACTGAATACTCTCATTTCCAAACACAAGATAAAGTCTTTTTAAAAGATAGAATGGATCCACTCTATCTTTTTCACCCAAGCTATATGTATGGGCCAATCTGAAGCATTTGGAACTGAGAGCATGAAGATTTTGATTAATCACTTTAAATTACTAATCATATGATTTTTATTAATGAAGCTTGCGAAATTTTAACAATTTACTATACATCATTATTAGATGCAAACTTAAACATATTTAAATATTTTATTTATATAGCACAATGTTTTTATATAAATTATAAATAATAATGTAGCTTAAGCCATGGCACATGCGCTTTACAGATGGAACATTATTTAAACTGAATATTCTATATACAATTATTTCTATTATTACATAATCAGATATTGAATTATTTATAGGTATTACTCTATTATTTTATTTTATAAATTGTTTTTGCAAATGGTTTTACAAAGGGATGAATGCATATCAGAAATGTTCTATCTTTATTCATTACAACTTTCTATTCTAAGTAAGTTATGAATATGGCTACATTTCTTCATCTGTCTTATATTATCCTTTTCTCAGTTCAACTGATGTGGTTTAAATAAAATACAATTTCGTATAGTTAAAATAATTATTAACTCAATACTAGTATTGGATGCACCACAAGGTTGATTCAAATTATTTACATGACCCAAAAACAGACTCATGGCATAGTAGATTTTGTCACTCAAAACATCTAAGTATATAGGGTTTGAATTCCATCCAGGACGAAACCTCAATTTTTTTTAAATAGCTTATCCAAAACTAAAACAGCTGGCTTAAGAAGTGTGAATATCGAATTATTATTTAGGTTAGTTAGTTGAGGTTTCATGTGCTGATTGCAACAATAAAGAAATATTTGTATTTTTATATTGGACTGTTTTCATCATTTTATGTGTGTATTGAATGTCTTTAGAAAAATTTAACTTTATTTAAATATTCCAAATACATTCAACTGTTAGTAATAGCACAGCAAACAGGTTAGTATATGCACAATGTTTCAAGAGGTATTATTCTCACCTCTTCTTCAGGTGTTGCTGGCCTGACCAGTGACACTACTAGCATAAGATTCAAACCTGGGTCCTTAGTCCAAAGGCAACATTCAGTAAAAATTTCATATACTTATCTGTGAGGTTTGAATCTCATGCTAATAATGTCACTGATCAGGCCAGCAACACTTGAAGAAGAGGGGAGAATAATACATCTCAAAATGGTGTGCATATACTAACCTGTGTGCTATTACTAACAGTTGAATGTATTTGGAATATTTAAATAAAGTTAAATTTTTATAAAGACATTCAATACACATATAAAATGATGAAAACAGTCCAATATAAAAATACAACTAGAATACCATCATCATAAACCTTCAGGAAAACAATAAAGAAGTATAATTGTATATGATATGGTCTACACTACTGTGAAGGAAGGTGTCTTATTCCCTCAAGCATTGAGCCATACATTATTATTTCTTGAAACAATTTTAAATTTACCACCTGAAAAAAGTTTTGAGTGATAAAATACCAATCTCTGAAAGTCTTTGAACATATTCAATACATGCCTTGCCAGATTTAGAGACTAGTTGACTAAGCATTAGAGTACAGTTTGAAATATATTGATGGAGTAAGAATTTGGTTGACAATAGAGTGACAGTTATAAGAATTTTTAGCAAATTAAAACTTATCAAAACGTATTTGTAATCAATGAAGATTGAAATATTATTTTTTTTAATTTTGTTGTCTACTGAAAACGCTGTGCTTAGAAAATAGACTCTTAGTAAAAGAATAAACATTTTCAGAATTAAAATCAAGAATAACATATATCTAAATTATAATTTATTACATTAAAATTACAATGTAACTGAAACACACAGGCATAATTATTATATACCTATGTTTATAAGTGTAATATATAGAGTATATAATAATTATGCCTGTGTGTTTTAGTTACATAGTAGAGATGTCTTCCCATCCTTTGTATATGTATTAAAAATGGATTATGTTCTGTACATGAGGGGTCAGATTGACCTTAGGTCGATATGGGTATGACAACAATCTCACCTCAGGGTAGCCTTTGAGCATTCCATCATCAGATTTTCAATTGGATGGACGGTTGAAGAGTTGGAGTGTGAAGTATATTGAAGCCTGTCCATTAAAGTATGAGGATTGACTACTGTAATAGATATCTGAGCACTTATAGCATATATGTGTAGAGATGGTAATCTGGACCAACTGATGATTGCTGGTTTAGCATGAAATACGTATATTGGTGATTATTTATCTTTTCAACATATGTGTTCAAGTGTATCAGTGTTATGAGATAGTGTGGAGAGTGGTGGATCGTGTGAAAGTCTGTGCTCATATACCATATATATTAAAATTACAATATAAATTAATAAGTTTTATTTATAATCTTTTTTTTTCTATGCACTACATCGGTATTAATAGAAACAGTAAGGTTAGAATATTAATGTTATGAAATTATTAATAATTAGAAAGTGATTCAGAGTATATATATATAAATTTAGGGGCAATGCATAAGGAGTCTAATCAGATCTGGCCCTGAGGGCATGCAATATATGTGTTTATATTAACTATTTTTATTTTGTCTTCTTTAACTATAATTAGAATGTATAAATTTTGCTAAATTCAAAAATTCGAAATTTACTCATATTTTTCTAATAGTCTGTACATCAATTATTTTACATTTTGATCTTTAATATTTAATATTTATTACTAATTTCCTGTCTTTTTCCTTTTTTTTTTATAAAAAGGAAACACAAAATTAATACATTATGAAAAGTTTCCAATATGATATTCATTAACCGTTTTTCCCATATTCTACATTTATTTTTTAAATTGTAAACTTTTCAGTAAAAGACTAATGGAATTTATTTGGAAATATTATATCGGAAGACATTTAGTTGCACAAAAATATTTGCTAAAAGTGACACATGATATGGCCAAGCACAGACACAAATTTACTGGAGATGGAAAGGAAAGATTTCAGAACAGATAAAAAGAAAGTCAAATGCTTGGATAAAAGTGATTTTAAAAATCGATAAAAATGTTGATTTTTCCAGCAATAATTTAAAACATGTACTTAAATTTCTACAAATTGAGCATATTTTTCTTTATATATAGTTTCACAAATATTTTCAAAACAAAGCCTGAGATTCTTTTACAAATATTATTTCTTGATTTAAAACACATAGTAATCTGCATGGCTTACTCTGTGTTGGAATGTATAGATTCACTTATAAAATAACTGTACTTTTACACAAAAACATTCTCAACTTGTCTAAATAATTTTTAATATATGGGGTATATGAGCACAGACTTTCACACGACCCACCACTCTCCACACTATCTCATAACACTGATACACTTGAACACATGTATGTCGAAAAGATAAACAATCACCAATATACGTATTTCAGCAATCATCAGTTGGTCCAGATTACCATCTCTACACATATATGCTATAAGTGCTCAGATATATATTAAGATAGCCAATCCTCATACTTTAATGGACAGGCTTCAATCTACTCCACACTCCAACTCTTTAACCATCCATCCATTTGAAAATCTGATGATGGAATGCTCAAAGGCCACCCTGAGGCTGAGATTCTTGTCACACCCATGTTGGCCTAAGGCCAATCTGACCCCTCATGTACAGGACATAATCCACCCAATACATATACAAGGGATAGGAAGACATCTCTACTATGTAATAAATGAAACACACAGGCTTAGTATATATTGTATCTATATATGTAATATATAGGGTATATGAGCACAGACTTTCACACAGCCCACCACTCTCCACACTATCTCATAACACTGATACACTTGAACACATATATGTTGAAAAGGTAAATAATCATCAATATACATATTTCATGCTAATCCAGCAATAATCACAGGTCCAGATTACCATGTCTACACATACATGCTATAAGTGCTCAGATATATATTAAGATAGCCAATCCTCATACTTTAATCGATAGGCTTCAATCTACTTTACACTCCAGCTCTTCAACCGTCCATCCAATTGAAAATCTGATGATGGAAAAATATTTAAAAATATTATGTTTTAAATTATCTAAAAGTGCAAACATTGCATTTAAATATATTGAATTAACTGTTATGTCTAAATTCTATAACATAATCAATAAAGGAAATCGAATGTTTTATTGCTCAATTATAAAGTTTATGAAAATGAAATTGCAATATATTGCATATATCAGAATTTGGTTATTATATATATAATAAGTACTGTTTTGCATTGTCATGTGTGCAGGGGTATATTAAATTATATATAGTATACTATTTTTCCATATGTCAAAGCATCAGCTGGAAAGCAGACCCACGACAACTGTCTGTTGCAAGGCAGCTTCGCTAACCTCTCGGCTACCAAATCTTGACTATATAGATATACTATTTTTATCTTAAATTACATTTGCATGCTAACAATTTGAAACAATATATTTAAATTTTGGATTATTTTTACATAATGTATATGTTGAGTCAGTCAGGTCAGCTTTTAATAAGCACATATGGCATAAAAAAGTAACTAATTATCCAATAATGTTTTGAAAATGTTAGGTATTGAATGTATCTTAATAATGAGGGAATGTTATTTTCCATTTCTCTATATTATGTCATTTCATGTTAGCTGCACAATATAATCTAGTTTTTAAATAAGAATTTTGTCTAGGTTAAACTTAGTAAAAAAAATTCCCTACATAAAATAAGATTATTTGGCAAATTTATGACATTTTAAATATATGGACATTGTCTATACTAAACTTAATGTAATTATAAAAGACTTGAATTCAGACTTTCAAACCTCCCACAGCTATCCAATCCATCTTATACAACTGATCCACATGATTACATACATGTCAAAAAGATCAATAATCTGCAATAAACGTATTTTGTGCTGAATCAGCATTCATCAATGGAGATCATTTATCTTTTTTACATGTATGTGGTCATGGGTATCAATTATATAAGATGGATTGGATAGCTGTGGGCGTTTGAAAGTCTGAGTTTAAGTCCCTTATAATATATATTGTCACAAATTAAAAAGTTGCCCTACAACGGCATTTTATAACTGAAATGAAAAGATGATGATGAAATAACTCATTATTGACCTTAAAGTTATGGCACCATTTATAACAGGATAAAAACGAGAGTATACTCTTCTTTTAAAACACCACAGATTTGAGAACCATTTGTACAAATCAGATATGACAGAACCATGATAGAGTGATCCTGTTTAATTATACTCTGAGAACTGTGGTACTATATGTAACAAAATAATTATGTGCACATGCTAATCTTTGTTATAGACCCAATGGCTTAGGTAATATTTGCAACAGATTGAAAATATCCAATGAGAAATAATACTTCTAATAGCTCAATCATTGGTCACCCTATGTAACAGAATGAATATGATTCCTGAAGTTGCACATCATTTATAACTGAATAAAATGTAATTCAAATAAAAATATGACTAACTTTGTGATATCCTGTGAATAATAATATCATTCATAATAGAATGATTACAATAAACTAAATTAAATGAATATCAATCAATAACTAATTATGTAGTACTTATATAACTCTTTGTCTAATCACATATCAAAACAGAACATTGATGATATTTTCTATTATAACATCCCGAGTCCAGGCAGCATTTAGAATAAACAGAAAACAAATAAAATCATCATTTTAGGTACCCCAAATTTAATCCTACTTAAAATAGATTAAAATAAAGCAATTAAACTAAATATTATTGTCTCAAAATAACAATATATGCTTAAGATATAGTTCACTTATAATCAAATGAAACAAATAATAAGTGATTCAATAACTAAATTCTAATGCACCCAACTAACTAATCAAACAATGCTTATAAAATTATAAATTTATGCTAAAATTTAAAGATGTTGATACTGAAATAAAATAATTTATGAATGAATGAAATAACAGCTTTAGTATATCTTATAAGTTTACAATATCTATAATATTTAAATGAAGATATGACCCAATAGTTAATTTTAAATCCTAGTTTAATAAAATGATAAATAATACTAACACAGCTATATTATACTCATATATTAATTCACGATAACTAATTATGCTATTTATAACAAAATAAAAGACAATAAAATGATAAATAATAAATTATTCTAACTGAGCCATGTTATATTTTTATATTGACTTTACCCTTGCTAATTAAGCTAGTTATAATAAAATGAACTAACTAATAAGAATGTAGTATCAATGAACCTATTGGATAAACTTAAATCTATAATACCCAATTATATCAATATATAAAAGAAATGGTGGTTTTTTTATTGGATATTTACTTAAGTACAATTAAATAATCATATTGATTTGTTTTAAATTTCCTGTAACTAAATTATCATTATAAATTTATTAAACGCACATTGATTATGTAAGTAATATTTACCGAGGTTGTAACCTCAAGAATATGCGTATAAAATGCGATAGTAGGGACCTCTACAGGTGTTTAACCACAAGGTTATGCTATGGAAGAAAATGCATATTATTATATTAAGTAATATTTACCATGGCTGTAATCTCAAGAATATACGTCTGAAAAATGTGAAGGTAGGGACCTCTACAGGTCATAACCACAAGTTTCCCTCTTTTCTTCCATAGAGTAAGCTTGTGGTTATGACCTGTAGAGGTCCCTACCTTTGCATTTTTAGATGTACATTCTAGAGGTTATAGCCTTGGTAAATATTACTGTAACTAAATTATTAAAACTGCATATCATAATAATCAAAACATATAAAAAGAACTATTAGCACTTATTGTAATCAAGTAGGAATATTAAAATTGAATATTTAAACTGGATTTATATTTCATATTGACTAAATTTGCATACATTAAAGGTAAATTCTTCAGAATTATAACAGAACAAAATATACTACTATCAGCTTTTTAATTGAATAAGATTAAGATCTTAATAACTAACCATGAATTGCATACAGTACTTATCCAATCAATGATAATTTAGATAAAATAGACAAATATTTGATTGTGATTAACATATAAAGTTTATATCTAGTCATATAATAACTATAGAATTCAATACAAAAAATAACATAACCATGCTTACTTAATAATCCTGCAATTTGATTTCTGGATTATGTGATATAGTTATTTCAAATAAATTTTGTGATATAGACAGTTTATCATGTCTCACTCAAATGTTATTAATCAATGAATTCATTTGCACAATTGGACAATAATCAGACAAGTTTATTTGATTTAAATTAAATTAAAACCTTACAAATAAATAAGCATCAATTATATAATGAAAAATATATATGATGAATAGATCATAAATAATCAAGATGTACACATCTGATTTAATTGAATGTACAATAAATCATCAATTAACCATAATTTCATATTTACATATGTGATTGCCTATCAATCTCCAATTATTTAATAACAAATATGAAACGTATATGTCTATATATCACAAATGTGTTGTGGAATGCTCATAATTTCACAAATATAAGAGAACTTAATATATATTTATATACTTTATATAAATATATATACAAAGGTGAATCTACTTATTTATTAATATGAATTTAAAAACAAAATAAAGTGAATACTTATCATGATAAAATCTTTTTGAACTCTTAACACAAGTGATATATTTTAAGTTAATTTATAATCAGTAAATTTTAAAAAAGAATCTTTTAAATTAAAATAATTACTATACTACAAGATATAAGTTTAAACTTAGGAAAACATAACTCTCTTATATTTTGATATGTAAATAGATTACCATTTAACTTACAATTATATATATCTATCAATAAATACAACACATTTTTAAATAAAAATAAATAAAATTATAAATCAATAATAATGACGAATATAAATAAATAGCCTGAATGAAAGTCTTTAAATACTGTATATCCAATATGGTATCACAATTTTGATGTCTATAATCATATTTCAAAATCAGTACTATGTCTTTATTTCAGAATTAGATTTAACATATTTGTGAAAACTTTTAAATTCAAAGTACATTTTGTCAATTCCGATGTTTTATATATGTACATCTGGGTCTCTTTTTACATGGACTTATTTAACATGATTTTGAAGTTATGCAATTCATGTTTCACTGGAATTCGAACTCCGATAATGCGCTATTACTTTAAATAATAAATTTCACGCACTTACATTATATTGAAAGTAATAGCACATTATTGGAATTCGACTTTCATCTTAGTAATTTCAATATTTTCAGTGCTTTATAATAGTAAGATTTTATGCAATAATGAAATTAAAATCATGATTTCCACATTTTATGTATACACACATTAAATTTTACAAGATTATAATGTAAATTTTAAATCACATGCTGATTTTGCTTTTTAAAAAAGAACGTAATCAATTATTAATCATTTAGTGTCCACAAGTTTATTTTTAAAAGGTGAGTAATAGCAGTGGGAACAATTAAATATGACAATTAAAAATTAAAATCTGACTTTTAATTATAATTAACAATTTAAAAATTACTTACGGTGACTTAAAATTAATGTGATGTGAAATTTGATTTTTAAATAGAATTGAAAATTAAAGACAAAAATAAGAATTTAATTTTTAGTTGTTAGTTTCATAAACAATTAATAAAATCATCATCTCAAAGATTAATTACTAATTATGTTGTCACCAAAAAACCATTGACACAACATGAGTGTGAAGTTGGCGCTAGTTGTACTTCCTCTTGTGAAAAATCTGATTTTTTACCAGTTTGCAAATGAACATGTTTTTCGGCAAATAGCGATAATAATTAAAACGTGTATAAAAAAAATGTAAATTACTGTACTGTAAATTATGCATAAAAATATATTATTTTGAATAAAATTAAATATTATAGTTAAAAAAACTTTGTCTTGTATCAATTTTTTTCAAATTTGAAATTTTTTATTAGTCATATTTTATTTCATTATTTTTTTGCGCGAATTTTAAATTAATTTTATGTTGGTGCTTTGCTTTTATGCGAATTTTGAAAAATCACAGACCGCATACCCCTTATTCAATGTAAGTTACATCTATTTTTGTGCAATTTCGTTTGCGCGTGTTTTCTGAGGAACCTATCTATCGCGTAAAACGATACCCAGATGTATATCCAAATTATTGTTTCATATAATAATTATTTGGTTTATATGGCATTACACATATAAGTAATAGTTTATAATCATAATTATATGAAGATATATCTTTTCATGAGCAAGTATTATTTCAACAATATGATGGAAAATTAAACTTGTTCATATCTTAGAAAAATTTGATTAATCAATCTAATAAAATTACAGAAGCAAGTAAATATAACTCTTGTGCACTTTCTGATGTTTGTATTCCATCTTTAAAATATATATAACATCCATTTTAAAGGATAAAATATTCTGATGGTTTACGGCGTAATGAAGCAATTTTGATCATTTTTCATTTTATAATAAATTGTCATTTTCTCATAAAATTTTCTCAATAATGCTGCCTGGTCCATGGACAGACAATGTTATTACTTACTCCTACATTTTTTTTCAGTCAACTATATACTTTAAAGGAAATATAGAGAAAAGTGTATAAAGAAATTTATATGTGCTTCTGTTTAATGCAATGACAAGAAAGAATAGTTCAATGTTTTCAGTTCTATTTATAAGATTTTTTGATTAACATCGCTGTAACTATAGTAATCTTCTATATTCACTCTTTTAAGCATTCTTCTGTAGCCTTCTTCTAATAATAATTGCATTATTCAACTAATAAAAAATTAATATTTTTGCCATATTACATTCAACAAAAATTTCCATTTTTAGAAGAGATTGAAAATGCAATGTATGGGTAAGAGAACAAACATGTATTACTGACTTCATTGAAAAATTAAAAGATTGAAGTGGAGTTGGGCTGGACATATTGCTAGAAGAGATGATAATAGATGGACAATTGAAATCTTAAATGGGATTTTAAGAAATTGTAAAAGACCCAGAAAAAGACCACATGTGAGATGGATGGATGAAATAATAAAGTCTGCAGGGTTAATGTGGAAAAGAGAAGCTAAAGATCAGAGAAGATGGATTGAACTTGGAGAGACCTTTACCTTGCAGTGGACTAATAATGGTTGATGATGATAATGATGATGATGACTATTTTTTATTTCAACAAAAAAATAAACAACTTATACTACATTTTCAATATATTACACTGAAAACATATTTTTAACATATTTCCTTAGTATTATGTCATACAAATAAAAAGGACAAATATATTTGAAATATTAAACATTTATTTGTACTGTTTATAATTTACTATCGTGAATGCAGTACCTAAACTAAACATAAAAATAAAAAAATAATAATTTTATCCAAACCATATGCTTTATTATTCACATATTTCTTTTTATTTTTAAAATGAATAACATCAATTTACAATCTTATAATATAATTAATAATAAATAATTTTATATTAATACTATTGTTGTTATAGCAACACAGTTAATATTTCATAAGTTAACATATTCACCATCCAAAAATCAAACAAGAAAGATTAAAAAAATACTACTGACATCTTACCACATACTGAAATACATCTCAAATTTCAGTAAAAGGAAAAGAGATAGTCTGATTTCATTTCCAGGAATACTTGATGATGTACCTGTTTCTGGACAAAATAATGTATATTTTGTAAGGTATGTTAAAGGAATTTATCTGACTTTAAGAAAAGAGTTGCTTTTAAATTTGCTATGTATATATTTTTAAATAAAGTCAGAATTCAGTACTAATCTCTTTTAATTAACTAAAATTGTCATGTATATATGCTAATAAAAGGATACGCTCAATTTAAGAAAAAAGCCAATTAAAAAAATAAGCATGAATGGTAGACTCATAATATTTACCTTATAATATTGTCAACTTATAATAATAAAGAATATATACAATGATCAAATATCCAACATAAAAATTATTTGTCCACAATGTTGTTATAGAAATATAATTAATATAATAATCAATCTAAATAAAATTGAAACAAACAACTAATTATATTTACAATTATTTAATTATCAATCTGGCTTTCATCGCTTATTAAGATCTTTTTAAGAAATAAAGTTTTATACATCACATGACCTATTAATTACAGCTACTCCACCTATAAGTCATAGAGAGAAGGAACATGATAGAGCAATTAGTAGGAGAGATATTAGGTCAAGACCATATATACATTATTTAGATACTGGTCATAAAATGGAGTGTGAGAAGAATATTAGAGTTATAACACATATTAAAGATTATGGAAAAATAATATATTATGAAACCTTATACATTCAGAAAAATTTGGATAGATGTGTAAACATAGTTAAAGGTCCAACAAAATGAAGTGGAAAATGGGCATTATTAAATAATTGCAAGATTTAAAATTTATGGTAAAATTGTGAATGAGTTTATAAAAAGAGGGGATAGTAGAATATTTATTGATATAGGTATATAAAAATATACACATAGGTATTTATACAGTTTTAAAAAAAAATTTATGTATATTTTTTATATACTTTTATGTCATTTATTTATATGTTTATATGTATAATGTTAATTGTATTGTTGAAAGTAAAATAATGACCAATAGGTGGAGTAAATGTAATTAATAGGTCATGTGAGGTTTAAAACTTTATATCTTGAAAAAGTCTCAATAGGAGATGAAAGCTGGGTTGATAATTAAATAATTTTAAATATAATTAGTTGTTTGTTTCAATTTTATATAGATTGATTATTATATTAAGATAATAGAGAATGTTAAAATTTAAACTATTCACATAATTATTGTTTTTAAAACAAATTAAAGAATTTTATTTTTAAAAATATTATTGGTCAATAGAATGTATAAAACATTTATTTAATTATCTTCAACAAACATTTGAATTCAACACCATATAAACATGTAATCTACTTTACATTGTAAGAATAATCTTGTACATTATTCATCTTGGACATGAATGATGCAATTAATGAGACCTCTAGAAACAGCAGCTGATACTGAACAGTGACAGTATGAGCAAACTCAGTGACAAGCAGCATTCAGAGTAGCAGAAACAATTGCTATCTGATAGTGTTTTATATCTTAATTCATGATGAAACAATATTTTAATATTAAATTTTGTTTTGAATTGGGCAAAACAGCTATTGAAACATTTGAAATTATTCAAATAATGAAGCTATTTTGAGCCACAAAAATATTTTCAAGTGGTTTGCAAGATTTTTTGATTGCAGAAAGAGCATTGAAAACCATCTACAATTATATGAAACACACTGTGACATTTTATGCCAGAATTCTTGATCCAGATGTGCTAATATCTTACAATTTTTGTGGTGAATCTCTAAAGGATATTATTACACAACATCTGCATTATCACAGAGATGGCGCTTCAGGCAGATTGGAGAGGGTATTAGTCATCATTTTACTTGAACACACATACTGCAACTACTGCTCAAACCATACATAAGCATGAAAATGAATAAATAGTTAGCTGTATATGTCAATGCATAAAGAAAACCAACAACTCATAACCTTTCAGTATTTGACCCAGAAACAGGAACATCATCAGATAATCCTAGAAATTAAATTAGTCTATCTCTCTTATCCATATGGGAACACTATGATTTTTATTAGTTTAATTAAAAATATATGATTCTATTTGAGACATGCATATATATATATATATGTGTGTGTGTGTGTTTAAATATGTTTATTTAAACTTCTTTGTATTAATAATTTCAATCTCTGTGGTCAAGTTGCAATCTTTAGCATCTATATAAATATATTAGATGATTAATAAAGGTGGAATTCCACCTTTATTGTTAAAAGGAGTTACCTCAACAGTAGTTTGAAATTGTTGATTGCGATTCATGTTGGGATTGTCTAAGTGTTGACTGGTTTTTAATGATTAATTACAAACCCATTTAGCCTTCGGCATTATTACACTTATTATTTATGTAATACTTTGGGTGCAATTTGAAATTTATAATTGCATTTTGTAATGTTATAATTGACTATTTATTATTATGTTTTTAGAATAGGTTACATTTGCCTGTTTAAAAATAATTATTTAATCTTCTTTGTATCAATAATTTCAATCTCTGTGGTCAAGTTGCAATCTTTAATGTTTATATAAGTATATTAGATCATTAATAAAGATGGGATTCCACCTTTATTAAAAGGAGGTTGCCATAACAACAGTTTGAAATTATTGTTTGTTATTAATATTGGGATTAATCTAAGTGTTAACTGGTTTTTAATGATATATATAATATCTTTTGTGGATGTATTCATGCATAATTTTGATAATGAATATTCAGTTGTGATACTCTCTACTAATGCAATATCAGAGAAGCCATTGAGATACTAAAAAAAAAAAAACAAATTGTGTCAATAAACATAATGACACAAAGCTTCCTCTTATTTGGAAGAGTTTTTTAAAAAATCATATTACTCTAATAATTTTCTGACATTTATTATTTTTCAATTTTATATACCTGATTTTCTATTGGTGGAACTTTAACATTGTTGTAAACCTGATTTTCTATTGGTGGAACTTTAACATTGTTGTAAACCAATATTTATACCAGCTCTGCATCAATTTTACAATATTCTATTTATCACTCTGATGATGGTTTGTGTAATCAAGCTGAAACATCAGTATAATCATTATCAAAATTGTACATGGATAAAGCCATAAAGTATATCATTTATATCTGGCATCTGTGAAAATCTTTGTGTCAACATACATATATATACACACAGGAAAATTCATAATTACATATGTGTTACAAATTACAAATAGAATGGCAGAAACTTTATCTCTTAAAACTAATTATCATATATAAATAAATATATAAAAAAATCAAGTCAGATGTCACATGACCTAATTTAAATAAGCTTGTGTTACAAATGTTATATAAAGAGCTCACAAATAAGCTCTTAACAAGCTCTGCAGAATATCCCTAACCCCAGACCAGTTTCTGATACTGGCTTCCTCAGCAAGGTGCTAGGATATTCAAGCATTAGGTTACAAGCTCAGACTAATCTTTGAATACCCTAGCACTTCACTGAGGAAACCAGTAGCAGAAACTGGTCAAGGGTTAGGGATATTCTGCAGAGCTTGTTAAGAGCTTATTTGTGAGCTCTTTATGTAACATAAATAAATATTATATGCAATTATTCAAATTAGATATGCATGATTCTGATCAAAAGAATACAATTTAATAGTAATCAACTAGTGAAAAAAATGTACATGTAAATATGTTATATTATAATTACCAAATCACATGCCATGAACAAATTCCATGAAATTAATTATTTATAAATTATTATTATTTGTAATTAATCAACTTTGTTACATATTTATAAATGTGTTTTAACATATCTTGGATTTATTATATATATATATATACAAAGTTTTGTAAATATATATATATATATTTATACAAAATTTTTAAAGATTTTTAGCCTATAGGAATTAGTTTTGTTATCTGATACGTAATTGTCTGTAATATTTTAGCACTTAAATTCTGGAAACAGCCATTTTGCTTTCTGATGAAAACCAGCCTGCTGGTTGAAATATTAAAGTAGTTTTATAGAGAAGTAATTCTGTGTTTTATATATATATATCTTTGTGTATATTTAATAATTAATAATAGTAATTAACTTATCATGTGAGAAATATATTTAAACTAAAATCCAAAAAGTTGATTATATTCAATAGTATAACTGATTATAAAAACTTATATTTTTTGCAATACTGCTGTTAATAACTCATGTATTATAATTTCATTTAAATAATATGTAAATATAAAAGTTACAGAAGCACTTACATATTGAGTTATATTCTTTTATTCTACCCATCTGAGCAAAGTCATGGGTACACCTAGTATATACATGAAGGTACAAAATTAAAGTAGTCAATAAAATCAATAGTAGCACAAATAAAGTCAAAAAGAAAAAAAACATATATATTTCAGCTATAGAATAGTTGTGTTTTTGTTTTTGAAATTTTTTTTTTTTAAAAAAAAGCAGTCGTGCAAATTTAATATATAAAAAAACCACAAATAATAAGAATATTGTTTTGTTTTTTTAATATTATTAAAATTATTTTATTTTGGGGGAGAAAAGAGATGGATGAAAACTCTGAAAAAGGTCAATCAACTGCATAAAATAGGTTTTTTTATTACTATTACTATTACATTTAAATACAAATATATATATCTAGTCTTGCATTGGTGGTCGAGAGGTCAGCGTAACTGCCTTGCACTAGCAGGCAGTTGCCCGGGTTGCGGGTTCACGTCCCGGCTGATGCTATGACACTTAAATATATATATATTTAATCTAGATGTAATTAGAAGGAGTTTGAACCCAGACTTTCAAGATCCTTCAATCATTCACTGCATTTGCATTGGTTATGTAAGGTGAAGTGGATGGCTGAAGGAGCTTGAAAGTCTGGGTTCAGATCCCCTCTAATTACTGTTACTATAACTAACTAGAGTCATTTTATTTTGCTATTATAGAATTGTGAATTATTGTTGCAATAAATTAATAGACATGTAAAAAAATATTATTATAATTGAGAGGGAAGATAAATAAGTCAACTTTTGAAAAATAGTGAATGTTAAAAAACTTATATAATCATCATCATCATTTTAACCATTATCAATCCACTGTACAATGAAGGTCTCCCCAAATTCAATCCAACGTTTCCATTCTCTAGTCTGTCTTTTCCACATCATTACAGCACACTTCGTTATTTCATTCATCCATCTCATATGTGGTCTCTTTCTAGCTCTTTTACAATCTCTTGGGGATTTAGTTTAAAATTTCAACTGTATATCTTTATTAACATCACTTACATAATAAACTATATTTATTTTAGTAATAAAAGCAAATATTTATAATTAATTTTTATAAACAAAATAATTAATATTTTTAATAAAGCAATTTAAACTAATGAGGCAATTACTTAATTGATCATTTAAGAATGCTAACGATTTACTGTCAAATGACTTTCAGAAATAGATTGAAAATAATTTAACTTAAATTTCAGATATCTGAATTTGTTATTCTATTAGGTGTAAGCTATCCCAGTAGTCTTATCAACTCAGTGACAAATTATAAATATCTCTACATAATATTTAATATTAATATAGCATTTTCCTATCATTCCACTAATAATAATTTTTAGTGGTATTTCATAGCCAGTACTTACTATGCTTTGAGATTTTCTTCTTTATATAGGTCTGTATTGTTTTGATTTTATCTTGATGATGTAACTGGAAAATTAAGATATCACAATGTCTCAATTTGGGTATCTAAAATTTAAATTAAATATGCTCAATTATTTTGAAAATTGCATAAGAATAAATCATTATCATTTTAAAATAGTCAATTAAATAACTTTGATATTGATTTAAAATATTTTATTAAAAGTATAATATATATAAAAGTATTATTTTGCTGTTTAAAATAATTTAACTATTTTCTTTTATTATTAAACCACTAAACATCACATGATCACTATTCCTTATGCTATCACATAACTGTTATTAAAACAGGCAGAACTCTCCATACAGTAGTGCCACTCAGTGCCAGCCAGAGTAATCAATAGATGCCAGAAGGCTTGTGCATAAAATCCCTATCTAAAGCTCCTCACTGACAAAGGCCACAAGCCAGAAACTAGTCTGGGGATATTGGATGAGTAGGCACTAGATGGGAATTTTATGCACAAGCCTTCTGGCATCCATTGATTACTCTGGTTGGCACTGAGTGACACTACTATATGGAAAGTTTTGCCTTCTTTTATTATTAAGAAATGGCAAGCATTGATATACAACCACCTATAATGATTAATAGCAGATTATGTATCTACTAATGAACATATGTTCAATTGGGAAAATAAAAAAATATTGGATAGAGAGGAAAAGGGACAAAAAACAAAATTCAAAGAAGTTATTTACATGACAATGGTGAATAGCACCATAAGTCAATCTAGTGTGACTATGTATAAGATATAGAAATCACTAACTAACTTTGTTCTTAGAGAAAAGTGGAAAAATCAGGTGGAACCTCATTGGTAAGCATACAAAATTTCTATTGCCTGTTTCCATAGGTAGAATGGTTCAGTTGGTTAGAGTGTTACCCTAAAATTCAATATTTAAGAATCTAAGGGTTGAGGTTCGATTTTCATGCTAGTACTATCACAGATCAGGTCAGCAACACCTGAAGAAGAGAGGAGAATAATACCTCTTGAAACGTTGTGCCTATATTAATCTGTGTGCTATTACTCACAGTTGAATGAACTTTAAAAATATAAATAAACAAGTGTTTCTAAAGACATTCAATACTCAATACTAGATGATAACAATAGTCCAATATATATGTACAATTAAAATAACATCACAAACCTTCAGAAAAACACCTACAATGATTAGTTTATTGTAGTACCCATTAAATAACCTGAGCAGGAAACTTTGTAATAAACAGAGTCATTAGAATATTTATTTAGCTATAAACAAAATATATTTTAAAAATAAAAAATATTGTCTTTATATAGTACAGATACCATAGTTTTAGTTGTATCCAAAATTAGTACAGTGAAATGTCTATTTTTTTTTTTTATTTCAGCTAAATTCGTTTTGATTGTCATTTTCTTAACATTTTTTTCTAATAATAATATGATTTTCAAAATATCATTTAAAAATTACTCTACATATATAAATATATTAAGGCTTTATTTAAATTTATACCAAGTATTATAAACTTTAAACCACTAAACATCACATGCTGACTATTCTTTATGCTTACACAAGCTGTTTATACCGAGGCAAAACTCTCCATACAGTAGCACCACTCAGTGCAAACCAGAGTAATCAATGGATGCATGCAGGAAGGTTTGTGCATAAAACCCCTATCTTGTGCCTACTCATCCAATATTCCCAGACTAGTTTCTAACTTGGGCTTTTATCAGTGAGGAGCTTTGTATCTGAGAGCACTGCATCTAGATCTTAGGATCTAATGCAACCCTCCATCAGCCATCTTTTACCTTTTTAGCTAACTATAAAGCTTTGAGTCCAAAATGAAAACACAATAATGTTTTCAAGCAAAGCTCATCAGTTGTATAGTTGTACAGATTTTTGGTTGTTTAATACCAATCCTGCACAATAGGATTGTGGTAACTGTGGTTATTAAAGAACCAAAGACATCAAAAAGTATGGATGCTGAACTGTGTTCAGATCTATATAATTATACAAGCTAATGAGCTTAGCTTGAAAACATTGTGTTTTCATTTTGGGCCCAAAGCTTTATACTTAGCTAAAAAGGTAAATGATGGCTACTGGAGGGTTGCATTAGATCCTAAGACCTAAGTGTAATACTCTTAGATCCAAGGCTCCTCACTGATGAAAGCCACAGGCTTAAAAACTAGTTAGGAGTTATTGGATGAGTAGACATTAGATAGGGATTTTATGCACAAATTTTCCTGCATCCATTGATTACTCTGATTTGCACTGAGTGGTGCTGCTGTATAGAAAGTTTTGTCTCCGTTATAAACTTTCAGTGACAGTTTATGTATTTGAGGAGTCTACGACATATATAAGAGTGTTTTAATTTAGCGTTTAAAAAGGAATATTGACATTTAAAGAAATAAGTACACAAAGCAAGAATTTTATTGAAACTTTTTCTTTGCATAAAAAAAACAAATAGACACAAATTATAGATAAATACAGTTATAGTTTATAGATTTCAAAAATTAATAATTAATTATCTGATATATGCAAAATAATTATTTTTATTAAAGTATTTTCCTGATTTTTAATTATCCCAAATTGGGCAATAATATATTGACTGTTGCCGTTGATTGATATCATTTTCAAAAAAATTTCGATATTGTTAAAAAAAATCTGGTTTGAGATTATTTCTTAACGAAAAGTTTTTAATCTATTTGAAGTCAGAAAATGATCATTCTTCACTTGATGGGCTTCATCTTGAAAATCAAATGGAAATGATATTGAAGTGTACTAAATCTGTCACAAATTGAAATTAAATTTTTGTCAGTTCATTTAGTTCTGTGAGACTTGAAATATACACCTCTTTTACCTCTGTAAAAACACCAGTTAATATCATTTTATCTGTCATTTATTAATTATACTTTTATTATAAACATGTGCATATTAGCAAATCAAGTAAAAAAAATTGTCTAGATATTACAGTAGCATAACTAAAACATTACATAATAATTATTTCTGGTACTTTATTATTGTTTTCTATCATTCTATCATAAATTATTCTGGTATTTAATAAATTATAGTTCGAATAACTCTTTAGATCAAAAAATACTACTGTATAATTAATGAACTTATTTAAACAGAAATTACAATGTAAAGAGTTGTATAATTATCTCTTTTTTCATGTGTCATCGCATCATCCGGGAAGCAAATCTGCTAACCTGGCACAACTGCTTGTAAGACAACTGTGCCGACCACTCGACCACCAAAGCTTGACAATCTTTTATTATAAAATATTGTATTTTTTCTTGGATTTTTTGTTTACCTTTTATAACAACTGATTATATACATATACACATAGAAAAGTAGTCAACACTTAAACAATACTAATATCAATAACAATCAACAACCTCAATCTGTTGTCAAGACAACCTGTTTTAAGCAATAAAGATGGAAATATCAATAACAATCAACAATCTCAATCTGTTGTCAAGGCAACCTCCTTTAAACAATAAAGATCGAAATCCACCTTTATATATGGTCTGATCTGTTTATATTAACACTAAAGATTGCAATCTGACTACAAAGAAAGTAGTTTAAATAAACATCATTAGACAGGTAAACATAACCGGTTCTGAAAGCAGACTAACAAATAGTAATTATAACTCCCAAATTGCAATTATATGGTGACCTGACAAAGTGTAATAAGTACAATTAAAAAAAATTATTAGGTTATTTCAAATATGTCTTTATTTAAAAGTGAATACCTGATAAGAACAATTCCCAAATTTCTAATATGTTATCCATGCTGTAGTTTTTGAAAATGGTGAAATTTTGCATCAAATTTTAAATCCACAGTAAACTAATAAAATTAATGTAAAGTTAATAATCTATTTAGACATACACATTAAATCAGTAATAATAAGATACAATGTACTATTAAGACATATGACATTTTATATGTGAATGGAATAATTTTATAAAAATAATAAAAGTCACATTTATGTTAGCTTATATCCACATTTTAATGTGATTTAAAGTAGTTAGTATAACTTTCATTTAATATGCAAAAATGTATGTGTGTGCTTGCATATTTATTATATTCATTTTAAAATTATAGGAACATCATTATAAAGCATTAATTTAACATTTTAAATTAAGGAGATTGTTTACTACATAAGTACAATTTATTTAAAGTAAAAAATAAAATAAAATAAAATAAAGGTGGCCCTGAAGAAGACTGCAGGGCAGTCAAAACATAAGGTCAATAGAAGGGTTTTGCTAAAAAGTATTCAAAGTAGTGGATAAATTGTACTTATGTAAGATATTACAGCAAAAGAAATGGTGAATTTGGTAATATTTCTGAGGATTGTTTACCATGAGGATAAATAAATAAATTCAGGGTAACCAATTTATATTAATTTGTAATTTAATATTCTGATTATTTATCAAGCGCACAGAAAGTCTGCAATTAAAAAAAGGCTTTACCCTTTTTCATCCACACCTCAAACATTTGTAAAATAGCCAAATGATGGAATTTTTTTACTATAGAGGGATCTCTCAAACTTCAACGCAAGATAGGAACTTTATAAAAATAAGAGCGGCTGTCTTATCTTTAACGTAAATTCTTACTTATATAGGCAAATCAGAAGCATCTTGATTTGAGAGCATGTTTAATCCATTATTTCCTTTTAGAAATTAACTTATACAAAAATATTGTGATTTACAATGAGTTCATATTTTTAATGGAAATATAGAAACAATGTAATGATGTAATTAATTATCAAGGGTACAGAAAGTCTGTAATTAGAAAGAGAAAGGGTTTAATTTTTCTCATGTCCCTCTATAGTTAAAAATTATGTTGTTTGGCTATTATAAAAATGTTTAAGGTGCATGAGAAAAAAGATAAAGCCTTTCACTTTCTAATTTGTAATTTAAAACAGGCAAAACTCACTATACGTATTGGTGGTCGTGTGATGTTTATTAATTTGTAATTTGTGTATTTTAAATTTATTTAAAATGTACAATATTTTATTTTAAAATATTTGTTAATATTATTCTGTAATTTAAATATTTTATTTGCAAAGAACACTGTAATTTCTTTAAAAGAACATTCTTACATGTGTGTAGATGTATGTTGCAGTGTAAACAATGGGGATTTACATCAAAGTTAGAATGTCCATTGGAAATTGAGAAAGCAAGCATTGTTAGCCGAGAGGTCATCGCACCCTTTTGCAAGCAAGTAGTTGTTTGCAGACGGGTGGGGGTTCACATCTCGGCCGATGCTATGACATATGAAAAAAAAAGTGTCTTGTTACTACGGTAAAATTGCTCTCACAATATGACAATAACAGGAACTTATAAATAGAACTAAATAAGTTAAATTTAATTATTTCCATTCATTTTTATCCATATATTATGCCTTATGCTCTCATATTTGAAATCATCCAATATTTAGTTGTATCCACTTAAATAATGGATGGCAAATTCTTCTAAATATTTGTTTTGGAAAACAATGGTCTTTCAGGATTGTCCTGAAGAAATAACATCTTTAAGGCATCATAATAAAATGGAAATACGTAAACTAATGGAAAATGTTTTAAATCAAATTTGCTAAAAATGCCTAGAGGAAAAGCTATTATATTCTTATTTGCAACATATGCTTTATGCAAGAAGCATATCAATATATTTTGAGAAAAATCTATTGTGCAAATGCCTGCACAAATGCCCTATTTCTTTACCCATCATCTTTGGATTTCTTCAAAAGGAAAATGCATTGGGGGAATTATTCCAATGCTTACATCATTTTAAATCTACTGAAAAACAAAAGCATTGTGGGAGTTATTTTTGTGGAAAAGTATAAACTTTTCAAGATATACGACTATTGGAGAGATGGGGAATAAAAAAAAATTCAGATTGCATGTATTTTATTGTTTAAATTTTAGTTATACTGTGATACCATTACATTACCTATTTGTGTGTATGCTTGTTATTGTAATAATATTGTTTTAAAATTTATGATTCATGATTAATATTTAGGATTATTTCATGCAATATTATGGTTTATTAATCTCTATAATAATTCCAGTCTTCATGGCAGTGAATTCTTTTGATTTTATGTTGTTTTGCCATACAGTAGATGAAAGCTCCTGATGAATTAAACCGTTGCCCATAAAAGTATTATTGAAATTTTATATATTAAAAACATTTGAGGTTTAAGAATATTCATCTTTATATATCTTATAATGCAGTATATATATTAAAAATAAATAACCATTAGAAACCAGTCAACACTTAAACAATCCCAATATAGATAACAATTAACAATCTCAAACTGTTGTCAAGACAGACTACTTTATTGTTAAAAGGTTGCCATGACAACATTTTGAAATTGTTAATTGTTATTTATCATTGTCTATATGTTGACTGGTTTTTAATGGTTATTTATAACACCATTTAGCTTTGAGGATTATTACACTTATTTAAAAATAAATGTACAATGAAATAATGTAATGTTTTGGTGTAATAAAAATACTTATTGTTATAGACCTGTGCTATAATAGAATATAAATAAATATTGAAAAAAACATGATAATATAAATAAGAATTATTATGAAAAGATATTTTATATTTTTTTGTAAACAACTTCTCTAATACATTTGTTTGTCTTGGCCACATGTGGTAAAACAATCACATATTACATCAAACATATCTGTGATTAAGTATTAATTTTCTATTTTAAGATGTGAGAGAATAATTTACTGTTTTATTTTGTAGTAGTAGTAGTAGTAGTAGTAGTAGTAGTAGTAGTAGTAGTAGTAGTAGTGGTAGTGGTAGTGGTGGTGGTAGTAGTAGTAGTAGTAGTAGTGATAGTAGCAGTAGTGGGAGCGACTGTGGTGGTGGAGGTGTTAGTGGTAGCAGCAGCAGCAGTAGTAGCAGTAGTAGTAGTGGTAGAAGCAGCAGTAGCAGTAGCAGCAGAAGCAGCAACAGTAGTAGTAAATGAAGCATATTTTATATTTATTTAATTGATTTGACATTCATCATTTTGCATCATCATCGTAATTAGTCGTTTATGGTCAAATGATATTTTATATATTTTATTTTATAATATAATTTTAATATTATCTTTGCCGAAAATATTTAATTACATTAAGAAATTATTTAAAAGTGAATAAAAGTAGTTACTTATGATTTCAGATTAGATAATTATACATACGCACATTTATAGTAAGATAAGGTCATTTACACTAGTTTATTATTACATTTATCTTTTAAATAAGAAATGTTAGTTATTTAAGGTGTAATTGGGTTTATTAAAATTCCCTTTTCTATTCAGCTATATTTTAAAAAAATCTTATATATGTTTATTTACTTAGTGATTTTAAATCCTGATATTTATTTTATTTTAAAAGTTCTGAGAGAGTCTCCTAAGATTTGGATATTTGCAAATTGGCTGTTTTGTTCTGTTTTGATCCATTACAATATGTATATAATGTCAAATATTTTCACAATTATACGATGAAAATAAAATCTTAATTGGGTTATACTATTATATTTTTGGTTTAATTTCGACCATTTGGATGCAACTATATTCATGTTTATCAAGGCTAAGATTTCAATGAAAAAATAGTTGTCCATTTAGAGTAAGTGGATTAACCAAGAAATTTCTCACTTTCTTCTGTTTTACAATTGATTAATTTATTGAAATTGATTTTAGAAGTAAGAGATAGAATAATTGGTTTCCACAAGAGTGGAATATGCTATATTTCATCGCATATGTTTAAACTGTTTGGTGTTTTTAGTATTTCAGTCGACTCCCTCATAGTTCTTAAATCGTATTTTTCCAAATTAGCTTATATTTTAGAATTATGAAAGTGGGATGTTGGAAAAATATGATTTAAAAATTATGAGAGCATTGGTGGTCGAGTGGTCAGCACAGCTGCCTTACAAGCAGTTGTCCCGGGTTCTCTTCCCGGCTGATGCTATGACATATGAAAAAAAAAATTATGAGAGGATCTACTGAAGTATTAAATATACCAAACAGTTTAAACAAATGTGACGAAATGTATGATATTCCAAGCTTACGAAGACGAATTCTTTTATCCCTTCTAAAATCAATTTTAGTAAATCAACTAATTGTAAAACAGAAGTAAGTAAGAATATTTTTGTTAATCCAACCTATTCTGAATGGATAATCATCTGATATATATATATGTGTGTCTCTCTGTGTGTGTATGTGAATGATCATTCTTTGTTCATGCACAATTTTGCTATTGCTTGAGAGACAACAGTTCTCCATTGAAATCTTAGCCTTGCAAAGACTAAATGTTATTTTATCAAAACAGTAGAAATTAAACAAAAATATAATACATGGTCTAATCAAATAACACTATTTTCATATATTTAAATAAATAGTTAGAGAGAGAGATCTATAGGTAGATAGATAATGTAGATAAACAGACAGTCAGACAGACTAGACAGACAGACAGACAGACAGACAGACAGACAGATAGATAGATAGATAGATAGATAGATAGATAGATAGATAGATAGATAGATAGATAGATAGATAGATAGATAGATAGATAGATAGATAGATAGATAGATAGATAGATAGATAGATAGATAGATAGATAGATAGATAGATAGATAGATAGATAGATAGATAGATAGATAGATAGATAGATAGATAGATAGATAGATAGATAAAGACACAATCAGACAGACTCTAGTTAAATAGATAAATAGACAAATAGATAGATAAATAGATAGATAGATAGATAATTGGATGGATGGATGGATAGATAGATAGATAGATAGATAGGTAGATAGATAGATAGATAGATAAATAGATAGATAGATAGATAGATAGATAGATAGATAGATAGATAGATAGATAGATAGATAGATAGATAGATAGATAGATAGATAGATAGATAGATAGATAGATAGATAGATAGATAGATAGATAGATAGATAGATAGATAGATAGATAGATAGATAGATAGATAGATAGATATAATTTTATCATCACTTTTACTTTAAATGTTTCTGAACATTTTAGTGCAATTACGGAAATTTTCAGACTGGTGTTCATGTTTATTTTTATTCGTATTGTTTTGAAAGGTTATTCATTTAGCAATATACCTGGGTCTCATTTTATGCGGTAGATAGGTTCCTCAGAAAACGTGCACAAAAGAAATTGCACAAAAATAAACGTAACTTACCTTGAAAAATGGGGGATATGTTCCAGTAATTTTCAGAAGTCACATAAAAGCAAAGCAACAAGGAAAAATTACTTTAAAATTCGCTTTAAAAAAATAAGGAAATAAAGTATGACTAATAAAAAATTTCAAATATTTGAAAAAAATTAATACAAGACAAACTTTTGTTTACCTTTTTTATTAACTACAGTATTTAATTTTACATTTTTTCATACATATTTTAATCATTACAGCTGTTTGACAATATGGGTTCGTTTGTGAACTAGTAAGAAATGAGATTGAGACTTGATGTACAACTAGTGCCATTTTTAGTCTTGTGCTTTGTTAATGGTTTTCTGTTTCTATATTAAAAAAATGATATCGCAATCAAACAAAAAAAATATACATTATCATTAGAAAGATTATTTTCAGTTTATAAAATCAATAAAATCTTCTTTATTATTTATTTTAAAAATCTAAAAAAATATTTATTTCTGTTAATATCTAACAAAATACATTTTAAAAGTTTAAAATTTTTGAATATTTATTGTGATATTTTTATAGTACGTATAAATCTATTATTATTATTTACTCATTAGTATAAGTAGGTTATTTACATAGAAGCTAAGATTCTAAATACAACTTCAGGCCATATTCACATTAGCTGCTAATATAATGTTATATTTTTGGAAAAAAAAAGTATTTCAAGTCAAAATAAGTTATTTCTTGATATCTAATAAATATAATGAAATATGAAAGATATTAAGAAGAAACATGAATCACATAACTTCAAAATCACATTAAAATAATCTGCATAAAACGAGACCCAGGTGTACTTAAAATTATTTAAAAGACAAGTTTAAATTTCTTTATATCACAAATACTGTTGTATTTTTTTTTTGATGTGATACTTTGATTCTTCATTCTGCCACATATAGTTTGAAATCCACATTTTTAGTTATAAAGACTGGAGTATTTTTTTTAACTAGGATCATTTCACCTTTATGATTTTAAACATTAGAATTCTATTATCTTGTTTTTAAATGCACACTATTTTCATCATTTCTGGACATTATTACTCCATTGCAGGATAATGATCTCTTCAAGTTTAATCCAGTTTCCCCAATCAGTAATCTTTCTCTTTCATATCGTACGAAGAAACATCCTTTTTCTAAGCAACCATCTCAATTGTGGTCTTTCTTTCTTTTACAATATTTTGGAGTACTACTATCCATTTATAATATTTTAATTTATCAAAGATTATGGTTAGAACTATTTGATTTGCATCTAATCTTTTATACTTACATTTCACTGTGAAGCCGCATTGAATTTATGTTACCTATTTAATAGCGAAATACAGGTTTATGATGTACCTGTACCAATATATATAATATATAGGGTATATGAGCACAGACTTTTACATGACCCACCACTCTCCACTCTATCTCATAACACTGATACACTTGAATGCATATATGTCTCTGGCTGGCCTTTGAGTGTTCCATCATCAGATTTTCAATTGGATGGATGATTGAAGACTTGGAGTGGAGTGTTTTGAAACCTGTTCATTAAAGTATGAAGATTGGCTATCTTAATATATATCTGAGCACCCATTTTATATATGTGTAAAGATGATAATCCCTACCAACTGATGATTGCTGGTTTAGCATGAAGTACATATATTGGTGATTATTTATCTTTTAAACATATATGTGTTCAAGTGTATCAGTGTTATGAGATAGAATGGAGGGTGGTGGGTCATGTGAAAGTCTGTGCTCATATACCATATATATAACATATATTGATACAGGTATATAATAATCCTGTATTTCAGTTATTACATAGTAAGGATGTCTGCCCATCCCTCATATATGTATTAAATGGGTTATGTCCTGTATATTAGGGATCAGATTGACTTTAGGTCAACATAGGTGTGCTGAGAATCTCAGTTTCTGGGTGGCCTTTGAGCATTCCTTCATCAAATTTTCAATTGAATGGATAGTTGAAGGCTTGGAGTGTGGAGTGGTTTGAAGCCTGTCCATTAAAGTATAAAGATTGACTATCTTAATATATATCTGAGCACTAATTGCATATATGTGTAAAGATGATAATCTGGACCAAATGATGATTGCTGGTTTAACATGAAATATGTATATTGGTAATTATTTATCTTTTCGACATATATGTGTTCAACTGTATCAGTATTATGAGATAGAGTGGAGAGTGGTGGGTCAAGTGAACGTCTGTGTTACTTATTTTAAAAAATTACGTAAATACATATTATGGTTATCAGTTTTTTCTTTATGAGTTTCATAAATGCTTTGTATAGACTCTTCTTTTGAATGTTGTTTGATATAATTGATAGTTTAAACCTATTGAATCACTTTCTAGATCCTGTCTTTTGTTGCTCAAATAGCACATGACAATCTGAGCAACTAATATTTTTTGTTGTTGAGATTTTTTAAAAAGTAAGATAATATCAATAAATTTAAAATACAACAGTTTATAATAACAACAGATTAGCCATGGTATTACAAAAAACTTTTCTCAAGTCATTTATTATATGATTAAATCCATGCTGCACTAATGTCAGATAATTCTAATCATAATAATGTTGTACATGACATTTATCTTGTACAGCTACTAAACATGACATGATCACTATATCATACTAGCACATAAATTATTATTAAACAAGGCAAAACTCTCCATACAGTAGTGCCACCCTGTGCCTACCAGAGATTCTGAGATCTAGGTGCAATGCTCTCAGATCCAAGGCTCATGACTAATGAAGGCCACAAGCCAAAAACTAGTCTGGGGATATTGGATGAGTAGGCACTAGATAGGTATTTTATGCACAAGCCTTCTGGTATCCATTGACTACTCTGGTTGGCACAGGGTGGCACTGTATGGAGAGTTTTGCCTTGTTATCTTGAACAGTTTAGTGCACTAGTGGATTCACAGATTCATAAATTTAAAATGCCAGGATTTAATTCTTTCATTGAACAAAGTATAAAATAAATTAATTAGTTTGATCAAATAAATGGAACAGCTGTTCTCAACCTATATTACATGACCTTCTGAGAAATTAATCATATAATTATTTTTTTAATAAAATGGGTCAGGGGACATGGAAATACACTCTTGAAAATGTATATATAGTTGAAGTAAAAACAATCTTTTTTTCCAAATATTTTGGGTTTTTGGGTACAGCCCCTCTTTTAACTTTATCATAGTGTAACATCCATTGCTGCAGAAAGTCATATCACCTACTCTCATTATGGATGTAATTTATGGACAGCCTTCACTCATAGGTGATGTAAAGATATAACATACTTATACCCCATGCCCATGTTGAGACTTTGATAGATATAAAATAACCATCGTACCATGACAATGTTGACACCTTAATAATTATAAAATATCTTCACTCCATGCTCATGTTGACACCTTGATAGTTATAAAATACCTTCACCCCATGCCTTTGATGACACATTGATAGTTATAAAATACCTAAACCCCATGTTGACACCTTGATGGTTATATAATATCTACACCCCATGCCCATGTTGACACTTTGATAGTTTATAGAATACATACCCTCCCCACATTGATACCTTGAAAGTTATAAAATACCTACATCTTGTGCCCATGTTGACACTTTAATAGTTATAAAATACTCTATACCCCATGTCTATATTGACACCTTGATAGTTATAGAATATATACACCCACCATGTTGACACCTTAATAGTTATAAATACCTATACCTGATACCCATGTGGATATCTTGATAATTATAAAATATGTAAATCCCATGCCCATGTTGTCACCTTGATAGTTATAAAATACCTACACCCATTGCCCATGTTGACACTTTGATAGTTATAAAACATGTACACTCCATGTCAATGTTGATACCTTGATAGTTATAAAATGTCATCCCATGCCCATTTTGAGTTGACACTTTGATATTTTTTCACCACAGCATTCTCTTTCTTTTTCTATATGTCATACATAGCATTGGCTGGGAAGTGAACTCGCAACAACTGTCTGCAAGCAACTGGTTGCTTGCAAGGTGGCTGCGCTAACTTCTTGACTAACAATGCTTGACAGCATTCTCTTTCAAAGTGTAGGAGAGCAATTTACAAAAAAATATTTAGCTATTAATATGTTTATGGAAATTCATGGTTCATATTTCTTGGATAAGTAAATTTTGTTTATGACATGCATGCATAATGAGGGAGAATAATCTGTGTTTTGCACCTGTCAATGGTTCCAAAATGATATATTTAAAATGAGCAATGCACTAAAAAATGCTAATGGCTTTATTGCTAGGGAATTCATAAGATGTTTGAGCACCAGAATCGTTCATGGGAACCTTCTAGTCCCAAGCCGGATGCTCTACCAACTACCTATACCGTGCAGAGTAAGGATATTATTGATAAAAACAAAAAAATTAAAAATATTTCCTTCCTGTTTTTTTTAATATAATTTATGACAGAGTTTGGCATATAAATCAATAATTTTTTCGAAAACAATAAAAGATAAATTTTTAGACCACAAAAAGTGTCAGTTTTTTTTTTGTCAAATTTAATTATTCTAAATAACATAGCAATGTGACTAAACTTACAGTAACAAATCCTGATATTTTTATAGACATCAAATTCTTAATCTCAATGCACTGTACATAAATATAATATGCACGGGTGTTCAAATACACACACTATATATTTTAAGCACTACGCGATATTTGAATATCATACCACACACTGGGCAGCCATTTTACCATTCTACCCACAATCTTGTTCAAAGAATTTAGTGTGTATATATTATTACCCTAAGCTTCAAGTATGTATATTTATGAGCAAAGGTCAAAGCCCCTCTCAAGTGCCAATCTTATCCATTAATAAGAATTATATGTCTCGAAAGTGCAAGCAAAAGTTCCAATGGATACTCTTTGGGTATTTTATCTGAACTAGCTCAATCTCGAGGGTCTGGGAAAACAATGTTTATCGGGAGAACAAAGCTATGGATGATCTCATTAAGAAATGCCTTATATCTCTAAATATAATTTCTATCTAAATCCAATCCTATTACAATAGCCCATCAGTTAACAGAAACCCAGAATGTAAATAATATATATAAGTTGTAATTAATTCTAAGATTTATTAGCACACACACATATATACAATTCATTCATTCCACTACATATATATTGTAACCTCTGCCTTCTTCACTTGATCACTTTATTAGATCTATAAATGCCCAGGTGTCAATTCTATACAAGATAGAATAAAATTTATAATTGTAAATTGCTTTTAAACTTATTTAAAAGATTCTTATATTGTAATTATTCTATGGCTTAGCTCAGTTGAGGTTATAGGATATGGTCTTCATATAGGATGCAAATAAAAGTAATAAAACATTTATGGATAGCAATTCTGTAACACTAATTTAATCATATGCCACACATTTATTCAATTATAAAACTATTGTAAAATCATCAATTATCATATTTAGTATAAGATAGATAATGATGAGGATCAGGTATCTTTTTATCCACATCACCACCTATTCTAAGTAAAGGAAAATATATTATTGGCATTGTAATACTGAGATTTATCAACCGCAGACAAATTAAATAAATTGACCTATACTGGCAAATCTAGATATTGTAGGGCTATGCTATGTTAATCATATATATGTGTGTGTGTGGAAATGGAGAATCGAACATATATAATCAAGCAATTCATATGGACTATTAATTCAATAAAACATTTATTAAAATGTAAAAGACAAAATAAACAATAAAAAAAATATTATTTATGCACCTTTCTAACCAATTACATTTATTCTACAGTAAAATCAAAATTGACTAATATTTAATATATGAATCATACACCTTCGAATGTGTGTGCTTTTATAATATCATAAATATAATCTATTTTTAATACATACTTTTTATTAGCTTATTTATAAAACTTAGATGATGCCATAAATCAATCATTTTTTATACATATTATATAAAAATTTATACAACACTTATCTGTTATAATCAGTGTATATCATCTAACATTAACTATACAAAATAAAGAAAGGCAGGGAAAAACAATAACCAAACACTTATACTTATATACGTGAGGGTTAAATAATATCTCCAAACTCAAACTAAATAATCTAATCGTCCCTTGACCATTTCTACCTCCAACTTATAACAGACAAGGTTTTAATTCTTTATTTTTTTTAAATAAACTTCATTAACGAAATTAAAGCATAATAAATACAATTAAAAAATAATAATAATAATTTATAGCATCATGCACACATCCAAATATCTATAATCACCTATAATATAATTTCTAGATCATACAAAATAATAAATTATCATATTATAATGATATGAAGTTACATTGTTTTGTTTTGTTTTTTTAAAGAAAAAAAAATTGATTATACATTTATTATAAGTAATAACGAAAATACTTATCAATATCTCATCATTACATGTTAAGTTTTTTTAAACAAAATTGAAAGTTGAAAGAAACATACATATCAATTTTAAAGACAACTGTAAATTATAACATAAAAAAAAATGTCTATCTGATTGTTAAAGCATAATTTTTTAAGAATGACAATAGTTTTTTTTATCCTAGAATTCCGTTATAGGCGTGATAAAAGATATTTGCATGCATTGGAATTATTTTATTATATATGCGCAAATAGCAAAGTTATATAGTATAAAATTATTCTCTTGATATAAGATTAAATAGATAAACTCTTTTCTTTTAAATTTTATTTTGTAGAATATTGATAGAAAATTCTTAAAATTGAAAATCAAGGTTTAATTATAGCGTTTAATAAGAAAATTTTAGCTAGCTTTATTTTAAACAATTTTGTCATTTTAATATTATTTAGCTTTGATAATACTTTAAAATAAATCGTAATTATTTAGCTTACATATCATCCAGGCATTTTAAAGGTAGTGAATATGGACCATCGTTTGGCAGAAATTTGGAGCTGGTTTCTTTCTGGGGTTTATCTCTTCATGGTTATATAATTTCAGTAGTATAATAGAAGATCCTCCACAGTTATATTATCAGAATCCTCACGATGTTTACTAATCTGTTTTAATACTTTTAGAAAGTTATTGATTCTTCTAAGCTTTATTTTTTTTTATAGCTTCTTCCTTGGAATTTTTTTATACTTTTCTCAAGTTTTAAACTTTCTGTCTCTCTTCACTCACGCCCTCTGTGTTTCTTTTATTATTACAATCAACTTTGGAAATGTGCCAGAATTTTACTTATAAAATTTTAACAATACAATATTTGAATGGAATAAACATAATAATAAAAAAAATATTAAATATTACTTTATAAATGTTATTCACTAATATACAAATAATCTTTATCATTTTAAATATAAGATTATGAACAATACATAATCAGTAAATAATAAATAAAATATAGAAAAGAAAATTCTAATTAACAATATATCTATGTATCTGCTTATTATGACATGTAAATTTTTCTACTACATACAAATATCCCTGATGTAGTTCATCCTCCTTTTCTACTACCAAACATATATAATCCAAAACTCTACTAATCAGTAGACCCAATTAAAGTTTTAATTTTTTAAATCCTAATTTTAACTAGCAAATTACATCTCAATTCATTTTTCTCAGATAATTATCTTTAGCCATTGTTAGCACAAATGTGAACTTCCCACATTTCTTCCTGGTGCCAACCTGGAAAGTCACAATATATAATTAATACACATATTAACGAAAGAGTGCGATTACATGTCAGAGTTGTATTTTTTTAAACAATTTAATAAATTATTAAGTACTTTATTTAAATTGAAATAACACATGTTTCTTTAGCCATTACTAAATGTTCATTTAAGGCAGATTAAGAAAAGATCAAAGTTACCTCTTAAGAGCGAATGTTCACGTGGCTGCGGTTAATAATCTGTAAGCTTACAACATAGAGAAGATGTTGATTTTAACGAAAGTCGCTGATCCAAATGATGATGACAAGCTCTGAAATATTCTGGTCAAAACAATCCCTACTAGAATTTAAGTAGATGAGTTTGACTTGATTGTGAGATGGTCTAGTTGTTTAGACTTCTGTGGCCATTACGCTTGGTTGGCTAAATGGCAAATCCATAAATAAAATTCAGGTGGGTCCCACAATAGCTGTCCATTGAGCGGTCTAATGACCCACACAATTATTCTTACCTCCTCATGTAGATGGAGTACATTATGAATAAAATTCTTAATTAATAATTAGGATAATCAGTTTATACGTCTTTCCCTACTTTTCTATATCACTTCACTGCTTTTTCTAATTTTAAAATCACCACTAAAATCACTGAGAACAAATATAGTTCTATTCTTTAGTGCTCTTTAATCTTACTTTTCTTTTCTATTCCTATGCCGATGACCCGATCTCAGGAATGCTTTTAACTTTCATTATTCTAAAAATATTCTTGACCAGTTCTAAGAATTCCGGTGGACAGTCATTAACTGAAACCGCCCGCAGCACAACTTTCCATTCCATTGATTATTTTCCAGCCTTATATGATTAATGGGTTTTGCTTAAGAAACACGTGTTATCACTCGCATTTAAATCTATCTTACGATATTAATAAACAATGAAATTTCTATTTAAACACAAATAAATAAAAAAACAATGCACCTTGATATATAATCGCGTCTCTATATTCTCACATATAAATATATTAGTAATTCTCACCCATTATAATAACATGTACAACAAATATATATATACATTTATACCTTTAATTGATTAATGTACTCATTCATATTCTTTTGTAACAGGGTTCGAATGACTATTTGTAAATTTTACCACATCGACCTATTTGATTTGCAACAACACTGGCAATTAAACCCATATTCGAACCCAGCTACTGTTAGAATATGTATACCATAATCTCAAATGCACTGTATGTATATATTATATGTGTGTGCTCAAATACACACACTATATGTGTATCATAATCTCAAACGCACTGTGTGCATATATTACTTTCAAAGATAAAGTTTAATTACACTCTCTGTATATATATACACATGTGTTCAAATACACACATTATATGTACACCATAATCTTAAACGCACTGTATGTATATATATTATATACAAGCGTACTCAAATACACACATTATATGTTCACCGTAACATCAAATGCACTGTATGTATATATTATATGCACATGTGCTCAAATATACACACACTATATGTACATCATAATCTCAAACGCACTATATGTATTGTGCCATTACAATTTGGTCACTAGCCAAATTTATAGTAATGTGCATGTAGAAAAGGTCAAACAAAATCATCATCACAATTTTATATAACCATAAAGGAAGTTGTAGGGCATCCAAGTTCAAACCCTACAAGGTCCAGTTCTAAAAGCTTTAAACAGAGAAAGAATGGGTCAACAATTATATGCTTTATTTGTTTGTGTGTTGATAGAAAGGTAATACACACATTTAAACTATTTAATATTTAAATTTTTCTTTAAAAAGCAAAGTTATAATGCATACATATAGGCAATGTATGTGTAAATTATTTAATTGTTTTATATTTCAAATATTAAACATTTTAACTTTCTTTAAAACTAACCTATGCTTGATCAATTCTAATATTTTATTCTATGCTTTTATTTTGCTTTTCTTTAATTATAAGTGGGATTTAAAAGTTACAGATTTAATTAAATAATTGGGTTATAATTACTAAGCTAGCAATTATAGTATTTAAGGTTAGTTTATGAATGATTTGAAAGAATGCAGGATGTGTGTACATTACATACAAAATTTTACATTTCCTAAATATTGAAAGAAAAGGAAGTATTAAATCTGTTAAATTATTTTTTTTGTACAATTTTTTTTGTTAAAAGAGGAAATCTGTTTAATCAGATATCGATCTTTGTAGTAATTTTTTTGTAAATGATTGTCACTTTGGAAACTTATAATGAGTCAGAGCTCTAAATTTTGAAATTGTCTTATCTCAAGATCTATAGAAAGGAAGCTCAAAGATTTGAAGTGTTACCTGGATGTTAAAAAGAAAAAAAAAACAAAAGAAAGGAAATAAGAATTGAGTCTATTTTTTTTTTTAAACAAAAGTGTCTGGAAAAAGGATTAAACTTTTCAGTTGAAAAATACTTTGGTTGAAAATAAATTAGAGATCTAATTAAAACAAATTTGTCCAAAAATAGCAAGTGATGCTATCTCTGATTGGTTAAGGTAGCTAAAAATTGGATATAAAAAGCTGTCTTGAATTATTATTAAGATTATTGTGATTGATTCAGATTATTAAACTATCAAATTTGAATGTTGAAAATATAAAAAAAATGGCTTGCTAGAAAAATTATATGTATGTCCCATCGGTTCCGGACCATCTGGGGAAGCTGCACATCACATAGGAAAGAAAAGATGTGTCTAAAATAATATTCTACACCTTTCAACTGACCAGATAAATAAGATGTTTTTAATAGAAGGAAGAAAGCATTCACCTGCATTCAAAGAAGATGAATTAATCTACTGATAAATATTAATCATCAAGTCCAATTAATTGTTACAACAACTGATTTTAAACTCAAGAAAATTTATAAATGTGAAAACAACTGCTGTATTTCATCCACATGCTTGACAGGAAGAGAAGAAAAATTAATATAATGATTTCCAAATTGTCCACTAAAGCAAATAACCTCAATAGAGTCATCATCATTAAATAGTTATACACCTCAAGAAAGAGATTGTTCCCACATAGTAGCTGCAGAAATATAGACAAGTTTGAACCCTTGAAAATTCGCCACAAACAAAAGATCGGTAATATGACTTTTTATATCTATTTTCTTTATGATATCAGTCTTAATAAACATTTTAGCAATAAAGTGGTATATTTTTATTTAAAGAACTTTTAAAGACTATTCAGATCGATTAAAACAAGAATGTCTTACTAATAATAACTTTGAGCTTCATAAATGATCTTGAATGTATGAAAATGATTTGTTTATTAATTTTACAATATTAATGTGTAAAACATTTTTTTTTATGGTATTATGATTTTAGTTTTAACTAATATATTATTATTATTTTGGGTTTTAAATAATATTTTGTTATCATGGGATAAAACACGCACATACATAATGATATTTTATATGTGTATAATTGCGATTGAATGAGGAATAATGAGTAGTATTAGAATATTGGATTATTTTGTTTCAAGTTCAGTATAGATTTCAGCGCTTGGAAGGGAGGGGGAGAAAATAATTTAAGACTCTTTTCTAAAAACTTGCTCTTTCAATTTTACTAACATTTTTTTTTATTCTATTTACATGTTGGATTTTTAAAGTATGTGTGTTAATGAGCAGATAATATTTTTTTGTCTTGAAATACTTTTCATGGTCAATGTGACGTCCAACTTAATACAAAATACATTTGAAGGGAAAGGGGGAAGAACTTAAAATTAATCTGAGGATTGTTATATAATCAATTATTATTATTATTATTATGTCAATTTTCATATTTATCTAGAAATTTTTATGTATATGTTAGAACTGTAGTAATAAATATTAGTTTGTTTTATTAAACGAGGCGTATATATTTCATTAAGTGTAGTCTTTGTTAAGTGTGATTATTCATCATCATCAATGGTTGAATATTAGTTATTTAAGATATAAGTAAATATGCTAAAATTAAGCAATAATTATGAATTTCTTTATAAAATTTAGTTTTATGTTTAGGCTTAGTCCTAGAGCTGTAGTTGAAACCCTTGTCATTATCGTTATTATTATCATCATCATCATCGTCATCAACGTTTTAATTAATGAGCTGTTTAACTGTTTAAAGGCCATAAATAAATATTGATTTTATAATATTTAGTGATTTCTTAGTATTATTATAACCACATCCCATCATCTATTTCATGCAAGGATGAGTGAATTGCCATCCTAAATTAGTTATATATAATCTGAGCTAGTGAACTTATAAAAATATTGAAACACATTTGTTATGTTAAGATCTGAGAAATGATTTATGTCTAATATACTCCACTTTGGTTTAAAGATGTTTTACTTTTACCTAAATATTAGTGCTTATAGTGATATGGCTCAAAAAGCAAAATCTTCCATTTTATTATAAATAAAGTACCAAGAAGGGATTCAAACCCGGTACATGTAAAAGGTTATTAGATATAACCGTGTCTAGATTCAGATAATCTAGTGGCGCCCTGCTAGACCATATTCACTTAGTATTTGTTTAAACATGCACTTAACATCAAACCAAGAAATGAAAGTGGATAAGATTACTGTCTGTATACCTGAGTTATATTTTATTGAATTACTAGTGTACTCACTTCACGTGATTTCCATATACCTGAGTATAATACATTGCTATAATAATTTGCTTATAATAATTCTTGATAGTGTTATATTTTGAACCTTTACTTAGTTATTTCTATTTGAACTCTTTATTTATGTTACAGTATATATTACTTTCAAAGATAAAGTTTATTTACACTCTCTGTATGTACATATTATATACACACGTGCTCATAAATACACATTATATGTACACCATAATCTCAAACGCACTGCATGTATATATATTATATGCAAGCGTACTCAAATACGCACATTATAAGTTCACCATAATCTCAAATGCACTGTATGTATATATTATATGCACGTGTGCTCAAATACACGCACTATATGTACATCATAATCTCCAATGCACTGTATGTATATATTACTTTCAAAGATTAAGTTTATTTACACTCTCTGTATGTATATATTATATACACACGTGCTCAAATACACACATTATATGTACATCATAATCTCAAGCATACTGCATGTATATATATTTTATACAAGCGTCCTCAAATACAATCTCAAATGCACTGTATGTAAATATTATATTCAAGCGTGCTCAAATGCACACATTATATGTACACCTTAATCTCAAATGCACTGTATGTATACTGTAGACTTTGGTTTTAACCAAAGCTTCCTGTGTTTAAAGTTGGTTTTATTTAAATCTGTGTATATGAAAATTTTCCTCATAAAATGCATTAATTGTACTATAGAGCTATTTAGAGAGTTCTATACTAAGTTCGAGTCAAAATAAAAATTGAATAGGTTTTTATAAAATTATTTAGTACGAAAGCAAAATTCTTTCATCAAGGCTTTAAAATAAGAATTGTTTAATTTAAAATATCCATGTAACAAAGATTTAAAAATGAAAAACAGTTGGGGTTGAAAATTTATTTAGTAAAAAAATATTTTACAGATCGGATTAATAGAGCAGATGAATCAAAAGTTTATAAAGTAAATATCCTGTTTATTTAAGTAATATTTACTGAGGCTATAACCTCGATAATATGCGTGTAAAATGCGATAGTAGGGACCTCTACAGGTGTTTTAACCACAAGCTTACGCTATGGAAGAAAAGAGGGGATATTTAAGTAAATATCCTGTTTATTTAATAAAGAAAGCATCTGATAAAAATCGTACTGTTGTAGAAGTAAATTATAACTGTAAAATACTAAAAGAAAGTTGTAAGGAAGAATCAAGAATTAATAAAAGTATTAAGAAATCGGTTTAAATAGAGTTATATATATATATATGTGTGTGTAAATGCATATATGTAAATGTATTAGAAAATTTTAATTATACGAACAATCAATAGACACGTGGTGTCGGAGGAAAGACTTTTGAGAGGATTATTACTTTATTTCAATATCATATTCATAGCAGTCAATTCCCATTCAAAATTTTGAGTTTAAAGTCGGTCCGTTATGTAGTTTTTATATATTAAAAAATTTTCATCTCTCAGGGGGATTTTCACGCTCAGGAGAATTCAACAAAACCACGTGGTGTCTGTGAAAATGTGGGTAGATAATTTATAAAACAATAGCAGACAACCAATAAAAATTGGATATAGTTTGATTGACAAAAAATATTATTCAGAAATTGGATGGGGGGGGGTACCAAAAATATTTAAACTCAGCCATCTTTAAGGCTGGGTTCTTCATCATCATTTTGTCTCTAGGGGAACTTCATTCAGGTTTAATTTTCATTTTAAAAATAATAAAGGTTTAAGTTTTACGAGAAACTATGTAAATATTGTAAATAAATTTTTAGTTTATCTTTGGTAATCAAATGTCATTTTAAAATAAAAGCTTTGTCTGTGTCTTAATGTTTTGCGGATCCCATAAATTCTGGAAATCCTAATCATACACTCAATACATTATTACTTGAATTTTACTTACGGTTTAATTCATTACACTACACCAGGTAATTCGGTAGAAGAAAAATTATTTAGCACTGTAGTTTCAAATTAATAATCACAAAAATTGGCTATCTTAATATAAAGATGAGCACTTATAGTATATATGTGTGAGGATAGTAATCTAGACCAACTGATGATTGCTGGTTTAGCATGAAATACGTCTATTGGTGATTATTTATCTTTTCAATATGTGTGTGACCAGGTGGTTCAGCAATATGAGATGGCACTGAGAGTAGTGGGTCGTGTGAAAATCTGAGTTCGAATTCCGCATATATTACATATATAATGTAGGTTTAAGCCTGTAGAATGTATTAAAAAATAAGTAATTAATTTAGCAACATTAAAATTTAAGATTTATAGTATGCAATAGAATTATTGAGGGATATAGAGTACGATGGATAGGCATACAATCCTTTCTCCATCCGCTGTATTCAAATACCTTCCCAGGTGAACTAATTAATTAAAATTTTCTAAATTATTAATGTTTATAGTACTTGATTTATAAAATTTGTAGTTAAAATTTTGATCTTAATTATTTGGAAAGATAGAGAAAGTGGACATTGGCTATGTGAAATTCAGCCAAGGTCAACGACGGATATAATCCCTGGGAGAGTATTCATTTATCTCTGATAATTCGCATCAGAGTATTACTTTTCCACACTTTACTGTTCTGAAGCCCTAAGACAAGATTATCATACCGGAAATAAAAGTTAGTAAAGAAAATTAATCGGGAAAATAAAGAAAAGTTTAGAATTAACAGTCACAAGATTATCATTCGCAAGACTGAGTTATTATTGAGAATGTGGTAGAGTGATGGATAAGGATAATGATGATGGGAATGGAAATAAATTTAATTTCCTTAAATTTTAATTGTGATTTTGATTTTAAATGGATGGGAAGTGTGCTGAAAGATTTATAGTACAGCGGGGAGTTGAGCTGAGATTTTCCTCCTCTCCAATAAATATAATAAGTCGCGAGAATATTAATAGTAGTAGTAATATCGCTCTCAGTGTTTATTTGTTGAAAATTTTATTTATTACCTATTCATTGGATATTAGTGTGGATAATTAAATGAATTATTGTTAAATAATAAATAGTATAGTGAATTTTCATCAGAGTTTACAATTTGGCGCCCTGGCAATTTTATTATCGATGTCCCATCACCGTCGAGCCTGAGGCCGGCCGCTCTGGAGCTGGAGACGGTCCAATGCGCTCTACTTTTCCACAAGTTACAATATATTGTATATCCGCGTGCTCAAATACACACATTATATGTACACCATAATCTCAAATGCACTATATGTAAATATTATATACAAGCGGGTTCAAATACACTCATTAGATGTACACCTTAATCTCAAATGCACTTTATGTATATATTATATACACGCGTTCTCAAATACACACATTATAATGTACACTATATACATTTTCCACATTTATTTTTCAAATTAAATTTATAACATTTTCAAGAAATAACATTTTATTTGCAAATTGACTGTAACACTGTCAGAATATGAAAACTATTGTTATTTTATGCTAAATTGCTGATAATTTAGGCAAAGTTGTAAATAGATTGTACAACTTATTTCATAAGTTGCTCTAATTTGTTACTAATGACTGAGGCAGTTATTAAATAAATTCTTTATTCCCTTGACACTTTTATACTATATTTTTGAAAATTTGACATTTATCTCTTGACAAGCAGAAATAATAATTATTTTAGAAAAATGAATAGAAAAGTACATTATAATCAAATGCAGTTTATTTCTCCTAAGTTGTTTATATAGTTTGATTTCTATCATACGTATATATAGTAAAAACTGATCCGTTTCTAATGCACAGCATATGTTAAGAAAAAATTTACACATAAAGCCTACCTTTGGTAATAGTATTATGTCTGTTTCTCGCAAAACCCTGTGCCACATTTATTTTTAAGATACCCTATCTCTTAACCGTTTTCATTCCAATATTTATTTATTATTATACAGGAGATCAGGAAACCTACATATTAAACCTTCACTTGAATGTAGCTAGCTCAGGAGTGTTAGTAAATCCTACATAGGTGCCTTTTAAACATAAATACACATATCTTACAATTCTAGGAATTAAAATCATCAAAACGTCACATGATCACCATTTCATATGCTTACACAGACCGTTAATAAAAATAGCAAACTGTCCATACAGTATTGGCACTAAATGCAAGCCATTGTAATCAATGGATGCAGGAAGGTTTGTAAATAATTTTTGATTGGAAACATTAGTGTGTTTTTATCTTGGACTCCTAGCTTCATAGTTAACTGAACAGGTAATGAATGGTTGCATTATATCCTAAGATCTAGGTGCAGTGCTCTCAAATCCAAGGCTCTTCATTGATGAAGGTCACAAGCTAGAAACTAGTTTGGGGATATGGGATGAATAGGCATTAAATAGGTATTTTATGCACAAACCTTCTTGCATCCATTGATTACAAATTGTTGCACTAGATGGCAATGCTGTATAGAAAATATACAAAATATAGAATGATAAATAAATACTATAATAGTAAGGAATGGGATAAAAGAATAGATTTATTAATAAAGAATAGGGAGTTAGAGAGATCGAGAACTAGTATGGAGAATAAAAAGAGTTTAAATATATATGTAGAAGTAAACAGAATACTAGGTGCGAGTTAATATATGACAATAGTAAGGAAAGTAGTTTAATGTTTAAGAAAATATACATGTAAATGGAAAAATATGGGTGATTTAGTCTGTAAATTGTGTAAGGAAGGAACAGAAAATATTAGGCATCTGTTAATTGAATGTAAATGCGTGAAAACAGAAAGGGTATAAAGAATGAAGTTATGGAAGAATAAATATGAAAAAAGTGATTATACAGAAAGTGGATTATTGGTTTTTATGCTGGGTTTGGGAAAAGATAAGGGGAATTTAGATATAAAAGCCATAGAGTTAACAAAGATTATGTTGTGGAAATGGGATAGAGCAGAATATGGAAAAACTTAGAGTGGGGAATAGAAGGTAAAGTGGCTAACAGGTTTCTCTGGGCATAGTTGCTGAGAGATTCATGACCCTGTTTAAGGAGAAGTCACAGTGCATACTTATCTATATAACAATAGCTCGGGTCATGCAATACAGTATTTGTAAATAAAAATAATAATAGTAATGCACTTATAAATTAATACTAACACAGGACTATTATTTATTGGGAATTATTGGTGTAAACATATAATGATTGAATTAAAAATATAATTAAAAATATAGGGTTTATAAATTAATTATATCTAATACTTGAGATGGGTGTGGAAGCTTAGATAGATGATGATAATGATTATCACACATCAAACGTCACTTTCAAAAGAAAGAAATGAATGATTTACTTTATATCACGCTTTTTTTTCAAGCCTTGATTACTGCATGCTTATCAAACTGGGTATGCCCATATCAAAATTAATGTCAATATAGACAAATTTTGAAGAATATAGTCCTTTTATTATAAATTGTAACTCTCACCTTGCCTAACAAATAATTAATAGTTAAATGGCAATATTTCTAATCATCATCATCTTCCTCATTTTCAATCATTATAAACCCATTGCAGAATGAAAGTTTCTACAAGTTCAATCCATATTCTCCAATGCTTCTCCACATCACACCTGTACACTTCCTTATTTCATACACCTATCTCACATGTGGTCTTTTTCTGGGTCTTTTAAATCTCTTGGAATGCAATTTAAGATATCAACAGTCCACCTATTATCATCTCTTCTAGAAATATGTCCAGGTCAACTCCACTTCAATCTCTTAATTCTTTTAGTGATGTCAATCACACCTCTTTCTCTCTTATTCATGCATTTCATTTTTTATTTCTTTTTGTTACTTCTAACATTCATATCTCCATACTTCTTTGACTGGTCTGAAGTTTCTGCATTGCTTTTTTGTTAAGTATCAAAGTCTCAGATCCATAAGTAAGAACTGGTAAAACACATTTATTAAAAACATTCCTTTTTAAACATGTAGGCATATTGCCTTTTATCTAAGTTATTTCTATCAAAAGCACTCCAACCAAGTTTAATTCTATAATTAATTTTATCTATTATGTTTCCATCTGTATTAATATTCTGATTAACATATTTGTAGTTGCTATCTTCTAATTCATCATTAACAATCTTTATTTTCATCTTTTTGACATTTACCTTTAGTCCTACTTTTTTACTTTCATCTGATAACTCATGCAACATTTTCTTAAGCTTTAAAGTATTATTATTATTATTTTCTCATGTGTCATAGCATCATCTGGGAAGCGAACCCACTAACCCGGGACAACTGCTTGTAAAGCAATCATCACTGACCTCTCGACCACCAATGCAACTACATCATCTACAAAATCTAAATGACTTAAATAATTTTTATTGTCTTTTATTCCTTTACCTTCCCATTTAATCCATAAAATACTTCTTGCAGCACTGCTGAAAAAGATTTGGAGATATAGAGTCACCCTGGCTTATACCTTTCTCAATGTTAATGTTCCTAGTATCATTATGTAATATAATTGTTGCTGTTGCATTTTTATAAATATTCTCCAGAATATGACAATATCCTGGATCCATACCTTGATGATCCAATGCTTTAATCACTGAAGCAATGTTTTTTTCAATACATTAATGTATTTTAAATAAAAAAGATATTTATATAGAAAAATATGCCTAAAAACAATTATCAAAATTAAAAATATTATTAAATACTCCAATCATAATCTTTATCACTAGTTTGTATTATTAGCTCTATTTATCAATGAGTTATAGTTTTCAGAGTAAATTGTTTGAAAAATGTTATAAATTTAATATAATAATCAATAATAGTTTTAACAAGGCTGGAAACCTTAGCAATGAGCGTCTGAAAAAATCGTCACTAGGGACCTCTGTAGGTCTTTAAAACACATGCTTACGCTATGAAGAAAAGAGAGAATCCCTCTAAATAAAATTGAAACAAACAACCAATAATATTTACAATTATTTAATTATCAACCTAGCTTTCATCTCTATTGAGACCTTTTCAAGATAAAAAGTTTATACATCACATGACCTATCAATTGCATTTGCTCCACCTATTGGACATTATTCTAGTTTCCACAATACAATTAACATTATAGGTATAAACATATAAATAAATGACAGATATATATATATAATTTTAAACTATATATATACCTATATAAGTGGAGTAAATGTATTTGATAGGTCATGTGATGTATACAACTTTATATCTTGAAAAAGTCTCAATAAGAGAAGAAAGCTGGGTTGATAATTAAATAATTATAAATATTATTGGTTATTTATTTCACTTTTATTTAGATTGATTATTATATTAAGTATATATCTATAACAACATTGTCGACAGGATCTTGTTCATTTAAATATACTGAAGAAGAATGGGCAGGATACAGGCTGAATTTGTAATATTTTAAATACAATGATATTTACATACCTAGAGTCTAGATGGAATATAGGAGATTTGAACCCAGGTTTTCAAGTTCTCTTCAGCCATCCACTCTATCTTACACAGCCAATGCCCATGACCACACACATGTGAAAAACATAATATATTGGTATTTAAAATATTACAAATTCAGCATGTATCCTACCCATCCCTCCAATGCATGAGGGATCAGAGTGACTTAAAGTCAACATGGGCATGACAATAATATTGGCATTAACAAGGGATTTGGGTGTTTCAGCAAGATTTTCAGGGGTATAGATGACTGAAGAATAGGAGGGTGTAGTAGACTGAAGACTGTCCATTAAAGGGTAAAGATTTGCTATCTTAATATAAATCAAGTACTTATTATATGTATGTGTGGGAGATAATGATCTGGACAACTGGTGACTGCTGGTTCAGCATGAAATATGTGTAATAGTAATTAATTAGAGTCTTGTTTTGCAATGATCTTGGGGTGTCATGTGACATTAAACAATAGCATTTTAATTAGTTGACCAAACTAAAATTTTATTTTTTTATAGTGAAGATTCATTCGATCTATGATTCTTTATTTTTTGAGTCCACTATGGGCTAAAGTAGGAAAACAATAAAACTTTTAAATCATTAAAATGTAATAATTCTGTTTATTAAATTTTATTTTGTATTCATTTAGTTTATTTCTATTTTTTCTTCCCATTTATATGGTCACATATTGGACATCTTTTTATAATAAATTATATTTATTTAGCTTGTGGATTTTTTAATTTAAACAGCTTTACTATTAACAGAATATTACAAAGGAATTTAATATTTAAATACAAGTATATTATATATAGTTTTAAACTAGATGTAATTAAATGGGGATTTGAACCCAGACATTCAAGTTCCCTTTAGTAATAAATTACATCCCATACAACCTATATATATGACCACATACATGTGAAAAAGATAAATGATCTCAAATATAAGTATATTATGTTGAACCAGCACTCATCAGTTGGTCCAGATCGGTATCTTCCACACACATATATAATCAGTACTCAATTTACATTGAGATAGCAAATCCTCAAACTTTAATAGACAAGCTTCAATCTACTCCACTACTCCAATTCTTCAGCCACCCATATCATTGAAAATCTGGAGATGGCATGTTCAAAGTCTTTGTTTGCCAATTATGTTGTCATACCCATGTTGACCAAAAGTCACTCTGATCCCTCATGTACAATACTGTAAGCCCATTTAAATACACTGACTAGGAATGGGCAGAAAGTTTGATGTCAAATCCCCTCTAATTGTATCTGGATTAAAATTATATATAATATACTTGTATTTAAATATTATGTATTCAGCCTGTATTCTTTCCATCCCTCTTCTGTGTATTTTAATGGGCTTAGGGTCCTGCATGTGAGAGGTACATGGGTATGACAACAAAATTCGCATATAAAAGCTTTGAACATATCATAAACAGATTTTCAATGATATGAATGGCTGAAGAGTTGGAGACTAGAGAAGAGTGAAGCCTGTCCATTAAAGTTTGATGATTTGCTATCTTAATGTAAACCAAGCATTGATTACATATATGTGTAAGAGATGATGATCTGGACCAACTGATGTGTGCTGGTTCAGAACAAAATATGTATATTGGAGATAAATTACCATTTTGCATGTATGTGACCATGTGTTTTGGTAGTATAGGATGCAGTTGATTACTAAAGGAGGTTTGAAAGTCAGGTTTCAAATCCCCTCTAATTACAAAGCAATTTGAAGATATTTCAATCAAGACTTATTTTCACTAATGGCTTTATTAAATCCTTAACTGTTGCTATTATAGTCAGAGATTCACAAATCATTGCCAATGGGAAGTTTGTTTTAGTTCACATTTACATTAATCAGAAGCTTCCAAATTCTATTTATGAAGCAGATAAGTATAATGACCAAAAATCTAAATTTATTGATGAAACTTCAGTTGTGTCTAGGAAGACCAACCATACAGTAGTACCACCCAGTGCAAGCCTTAATATTCAATGGATGCAGAAAGGTTTATACATAAAATCGGCATCTAAGGTCTACTCATCCAATATCCCCAGATTAGTTTCTAGCCTGTAGTTTTTATCAGTGAGGAGCTTTAGATCTGAGAGCACTATACATGGATCTAAGAATCTACTGCTATTATGCAGCAGCTTCATTTTACCTTTTTAGTTAACTATAAATTTAGGAACTCAAAATGAAAACACTAACATTTTCAATCCAAGCTTATTTGCTTTCAGTATCTATAAATTTTGATGTCCTTATGTTTCAAAAGTCACATTCACTATCATCCCATAGGCAGGAATGGGATAAAGCCACTAAATCATCACATTGTAACATTTTCTATGCTTACATGAGCTAATAATAGCAATAGCAAACTCTCTCTACAGTAGTGCCATTCTTTTCAAGCCTTAGTAATTGCAGGAAGATTGTGTGTAAAATCTTCATCTAATGTCTACTCATCCATAACTAGTTTCCAGCTTGTAGCTTTCATCAGTGAAGAATTTTTAAGCTGGAAACCATGTGATGTTTTATTGGTTTTAAGACCAAATACAGCTGATATAATTGTTTGATCTTGAAAAACAAATTTGTTTAGAACCTCAAAAGAATTTTATGACAATTCTTCAATTGGAGATTCTTAATTAAACATTAATTTTTTTTTTACTTGTGATGAATAGTAAATGATGAAACTATATGTTGAATTATTAGCAAATCCCATTTCCATAATACTGGTGTTCTCTGAGGCAAGTTTTTGTCTGGTATCTGGTGAAGAAAGTTGAATTTTAACTTTACCATTATGTCAGTGAACTTTATTCTTTTTGTTGTAAAGATGATGTTTACAGAATGTTCTAGTTGTTCAATGTTAAGCAACAGGTGTGTTAATAGTGTTAATAATTAACAACATTTACTAATTATTTGCATGATTTAAAAAAAAAAACAACTATGAGTATTGCTTCATTCTTTTTTTTTTTTTGCAGATTATAATGTAGTAAATGGTGTTAATAATCGTAAAAATAAAAATAAAGGTAAAACCATGGATTAAGCACCTATAAGAATATGCCAACAGTGAAAATGGCACCACCATTATTAAAATCATATCATACAACAAATATTTGATCAGTCCAAATTACACTTGACTTTGGATTCTTTAATTAATAATTATTGAGCATTTATTTAATAACTGACATTGGAAGGCTAGTTGCTTTGGCTACAAAAAACCACAAATTCTATGCCTGTCAGTAATCTAGAAAAAGTTCATCATTTATCCAATCTAAATTCAAAGTAAAGCCGTAGTCATTTTAGACAATTGAAGTAATAACTGCACTTTAGCAGTTAAATGTACATAATGTAATTAAATTATTTCATTTACTATTTCTCTTTTCTTTTTAACTTTATGAGAATTTAATTTTTTTCTGTGTGCTTATTTTATAACTCATGAATTACACACACACACGACATAGAAAGTTTATTGTCTTCCTGAAGGTTTGCGATAATGGTGTTTTAGTTGTATTTTTATATTGGACTATTTCCGTCATTTAATATAAGTATTGAATGTCTTTAAAAAAATTTCACTTTATTTAAATATTCCAAATACATTCAACTGTTAGTAATAGCACATCAAACAGGTTAGTATATGCATAATGTTTCGAGAGATATTATTCTCCCCTTTTCTTCACGTGTTGCTGGCCTTATCAGTGATAGCATAGGAATCGAATCTGGATTGAATTTTAAGGTAACTAACTAACTGAATCACCCTACCAAAGCTGGACTGAGTACTAGCATGGGATTTGAACCTGGTTAGATTTTTGAGAATTGAATTTTAAGGTAACACTCTAACCAACTGAACCATCCTACAAAGTTTATTGTTTATAATTTTTTTATCAATATTTAGCTTTCTTTTCAGTATAAATATAGTGCATGACCTAAATTGTGTAACACTTATCTAACTACAAAACTGGACATTTTATATAATGTCTTACTGCAGTCTATTTATAATTATGTAATTATTGAAGCTATTACTGAAATATATATAACATTTTTGTAGCACAGAATTATTTATTATCTTTTTAATATTATGCTTTAATATTTTATTATAACACATTTCTTTTTCTTTTTTTTTTTTACCAAAATCAATAAATAGATGATTCTCGTAAAATAATATAATAAGGAAACTAGCTTTTAAAATATTTACTTAATCTCAAATTGGACGTTTTAGTAATTTTTATGTGATTAATCTATTGTAATATTAAAGCTTATGATAATATATCACTTTAATCAAAGAAGAATAACAGACTCTTTTATGTACTTTAGACAGTGCAAATACAATGGTTTATTATTCTTCACTTTTATTGGAGACTTATTTATTCATGTGATTAAAGAAAGTTTTTATAAAAAAAATACATTTAATTCAGTTTGTTTAATACATTTTACGGGCTTAACGCCTGCATGTATATATGTAATATATGCGGGATTCGAACTCAGACTTTCACACGACCCACAACTCATAGTGTCATTTTATATTGCTGACCCACCTGATCACACACATGCCGAAAAGATGCATAATCACCAATATTCATAATTCGTGCTAAACCAGCACTCATCACTTGGTCCAGATTACTATCTCCACACATATAAACAATCAGTACTGAGCTTTATATTAAGATAGCCAATCTTCATACTTTAAAATGGACAGGCTTCAAACTACATTCCATCATCAGATTTTTAATGACATGGAAGACCTGTCCATTAAAGTAGGAAGATTGGCGGTCTTAATATAAAGCTGAGTACTGATTGTATATATGTGCGGAGATGGTAATCTGGACCAACTGATGAGTGCTGTTTTAGCATGAAATATGTATATTGGTGATTATTTATCTTTTCAATGTGTGTCTGATCAGGTGAGTCAGCAATATAAGATGGCACTGGGAGTTGTGGGTCGTGTGAAAGTCTGAGTTCGAATTCAGTTTGTTTAATAAAACAGAGAAAGTTCTAATACAAGTCACTTTTAGTTTCAACTTTCGAATTCAGTTTGTTTTGTAAAACAGAGAAAGTCCTAATACAAGTTACTTTTAGTTTCAACAAAAGAAAGTTAAGTTTATGATATTTCACCAGCATTACAATAAAGTAATTTCTTTCATAAATACTACACAGATTCTAAAAGAGAAAACATTTTTCAATCACTGATTCTGGGAACTTACAACTATCTTTTTATAGCAAATGAGACGAGAATGATAAGATTAAAAAAAGAAATAATTAACAGGAATAAAGCAGATTTTTCTTGGATTAGAAATAGGATGAAAAAGTAAGACTGAAAAATTCATGTATCATATTGTAAATAATATTTGATAAAAAACTAGAGTTCTCTTAGTTTTGTTTCACATTTATTATGTGTTCTTTTTGTTGCCTTTCTATTATGAACACGTCTTAGATCGTAGGCATAAATTAGCGTCCAAGTTTAGCTCTACACGTTTGATTAATTTAAAGCATTTTCTATATCTTTTTGTCACTGTGTCTGCTTTTCAGAAAGCAGTAATAACTCCTCTTCTTAAGATGTTATTGCAATTTCTATTTTTCATATCTTGTATAATTCCTTCTAACATCTTTTTCATAATCATTCTTTTCTAAGAACATGTTCATTTCAGTTTTTTCATAATTTTTTCAAAAATTATTTTTTTACTCAAATAGTAAAAAATTGAATTAATGACTTTATTTATAGCAAGTGAAATGTTCTTGTGTTGGGAGTTAAAGTATTCATTTATTGTTAACACTCTTAAAAAGCGCATGCACAATAGCTTGACAAGGCTGATCTTTAATGTATTATAAACAAATTATTTAAAATAGCCTAATTTTTTTTCATGTGTCATAGCATCGACCAGGAAGCGAACCCGCTACCTCCCGGACAACTGCTTGTAAGGCAGCTGTGCGGATCTCTCGGTCACCAACTAATTTTCAACCACCCAGATAATTAAATAAGAAAATTTTATGAAAAGTTTCACAACTAACTGAAGTCAATAATCCCCCCCCCTCTTTTTTTTTTTTTAAAGTAAAAGAACTATTATATCTAAGGTTTACATTTTAGGGTAATAATTAGGTGAAAGTTTTTTAACAAAGCAAACGAGAAAAAAAAAATGAAAATATGCACTGTTCCATTGTAGAATCTTTTTGGTAATGTTCTAATGTAGGTCTAAGTCCCTTTTAAAAATTATTTATAGAAGATTTTAATGCAAAAATTTGAATACAATTTAAGAATTGTTTCTATGTAAGAATGCGTGGATATGAAAAATAAATAAATATGAGACCTACTTATAGACTTTCAAAGAATAACATTTTCATTTAAAAATACTATAATTAAAAATATATGTGGATAGTTGTTTTTTTTTTTTCAATAAAATTTTATTATTCAAAGATATGAGATACAAGTAACCTATCTGTGAGCAAGAACGTTGTGTGTTAAAGATCCAAAAAAGATCAGGATATATATGTTAACAGGTCAAATTAAATATGAATTTCTGTTGGGTCAGCAATTCCAAACCACTATTTATAGAAGATTTTAATGCAAAAATTTGAATACAATTTAAGAATTGTTTCTATGTAAGAATGCGTGGATATGAAAAATAAATAAATATGAGACCTACTTATAGACTTTCAAAGAATAACATTTTCATTTAAAAATACTATAATTAAAAATATATGTGGATAGTTTTTTTTTTTTCAATAAAATTTTATTATTCAAAGATATGAGATACAAGTAACCTATCTGTGAGCAAGAACGTTGTGTGTTAAAGATCCAAAAAAGATCAGGATATATATGTTAACAGGTCAAATTAAATATGAATTTCTGTTGGGTCAGCAATTCCAAACCACTATTTTGACAGTAATAATATAGGGATGATTTCACATCAGGGAAAAATGTTTTTAAGTTAGCTTATTCTGATCCTTTCAATGTCTATCAATTCCCATGTGTTTCTGAACATTATTTGAAAAGCTATACGATTGTCTCTTTCTTTAATTGTCTTGATTTTTCTGATTAATATTATTAGGGGATCCGTGCAACTAGAATCAAATAGGAGTGTACATCATGTCATCTAAACACTAAACAATAAGAATGTAACCCTCCTTATTCCCGAAAAATTGCCTGATTTGATGCTTTGAATCAATATCATCATCAATGTGTTTTTCTTTTTATAGATTGAAAAAATTAAGGTTTTACAGGTTTCCAATGTAACACATCTGTCAAAAATGTGTTCAATAGTCTCTTCCTCCCTTGTACACAAAACATATTTGTCATCAATAGATGAAAATCCTCTATTTTTTGTCAAAAAGCTATCTGTGGGAAGCACATTAAGATCGATTTTTATCAAAAAAGCGAAATACTTCAACTCCAGGCACAACCATTTAATTTGTTTTTTAAAGACGATTATGTTGAGTGTTGAACTGATAAGCACAATTGTTTCATAAATGAGGTTATATGATTTCCATTATCGATTTTTTTCAGATTTAGCTTGATCCGAGATTAAATTCATTTTTGTGATATCAGATAGCAAATCAGAAAGCCAAAACTTCATACTGCTTGCAAAAACAAATTTTATTCACATTCATATTAGGCAAAATATAGGAAAGTGTAACAGGAATACACAATGATTAAATGAAATAAATTATAAAGTTACATAAGTAATATAATGATTAATTGATATATATATATATTCTAACCCAGTTTATTAATTAGTTTAGTTTATTTTATTTTATTTTTAACCCAATATTTTTATTAGTTTATTTTATTTGCACTTGTTGTTAAGGCAACCAAAATAAAGCAACATATCCATTAATTTTCCAATATGATCTAAAATACCTTTCATATAATACAATTGTACATTCAATTCTCTTAAGCCATGCCACGATTGTAATAACAACAATAATTGATCACTTATTAATTTAAAGAATAATTATAATAATATTAATCTCAGGGTTCTTTGTTTCATGTAAGGAAATGCTCGGCAGTATTGTGTTGTCGCATATGACTGGCATTCTGGTCGGCTATAGGAAACATTTATTTTACTTAAATTCAATGTGTCTTCATCTCTCATATCAACTGCTATATTATTTAAAGAGATGATAATTCTATTCAATAATGACGTATAATTTTGAATAACACAGCCTTTTTTTTTTTTTTTTTTCAGAATCTCAGTCAGAATAATAAAAAGACAAGGGTGCTTTTTGTGTCCTTCCATCATCCATGACAACACAATAATATAACTAAGATTTATTACTTAGACAATTTAACTAAATGGGAATGGAATAATGTGCAACCAAAGTTAATGGTTTGGGAATAAATTCATTTTTTTTTTTTTTATACAAAGGTGAATGTTTAGTCTTAAGTTTTCAACTCCATAAATAATTATCATTAAACTAAAATATAATGACATATTCCGATCTGCTTAACTTTATTTATCTGGTATATTAAGTTTTTAAGAATTTGGAATGATTTCGGACTCAAGAAAAGGTTTTGCAAATATTGTGCAAACACTTATATTTAGCATATAAAACAAAAAAAATGAATCTACAACAAATTTTAACAAGACTATAATTTATTACTATCACAAAAAAAATATATATATATATATGAACATTTATTCAATAATCCCATAGTAATACAAAAATATAAAATATAACTAACATTAATCTGTATACTCTTTTGGTTATGGACTAGAGGTTACTACTTCTCCTGTATGCAATCATATGGATTGATTAACTAAAAGTACATTTCATTACCAATACATTGTTTATTACATTTTGGTAACCTTGTAGAAGCTTTTATTCAAAATTATTGACTAACTATTTTTTTTTTTTAAAATGATTAATCCCATCATATGCAATACGCAAAATATTAAATTTATTTCTAATACATTTACTTTATTTATGGTCTTTAATGGGATAACCTATTCTAATTATAGTCCAGCTATCAGAAGTTACACTTACCATCTTACATTTAACTTAATGCTAACTTAAGTTATGATACAAATTTTATTCATACGTATAATTTTAAATATGAGTATTATTTAATTACTAACCAGAATTAAATATTGCATTTGAATATTCCTTCAGTAAATAAGCGTTTTAAATTACGCAATTTTAATTACTTTCTCCATTGATTTACTTGTCAAATACTAGCAATATTTAGCAGCACAATACAGATATTGATCTTAGTTACTAATGCACTATTTATACTAAAGTGGATCTTGAGGAACTAACACCTCCAATATAACCTTTATCTTGCCCGAACTTTCAAAATTAAGCACAATAATCAACACCTTCCATGGTGGAGCTATCTTTATTTTCACATGAGGAATATGGAATAACCACGAAGGTCTGTAGAGTAATCTACTACATTAAAATATTTTGGTGGTTTCTTGCCTCTTACTTGGGCATACAACGAACACACACCAAATACAATCCTCTCCTGGGATTTAAATGAATGAAGCATACTAAATGCTAGATAAATTCTTGATCGTCCTATCTATGAGAATCGATCACTTGGGCTATAAACATACCCGAACATTATATTTAAAATCTTCCTCTCATGGAAAACAAAGCTTTTGGGGAGATCATTTTTCATCCCACAAAATAAATACATTATAATTATTACCTATGCGAATATTAAGCATATACCAATGCTATATCTGGGCAGGATAAGTAAATACACTGATTATAATAAACTTATGTTACCGGGTATACTTTGATCAACATCTGAAATCAATGGACATCATAGAATAAAAGTATAATAATTTTAATTTTAATAAAGGAACATTCAAAATAGTTGGTAGCATACTATCTTAAACTAAATAAAGTGGATGTGTTATTTAAGAATAATTAGGAATAAATTCCTCAATTAATACAGTATAAATTCGTTTCAAAACTTTAACAAGAAATATTTTGTTATAGCATTTTTTTTTTTTTAGTTACTTCTGATAATTTTCAATATTTATTTTACCCCTTAAATATCTAAATATTTTTCTTTTATGTATCTAACATACAAAATTTCTACCTACAATTGTATGTAATAATTAAAACATATTTATAGATTTTTTTTCTTTCATGTTAAATATCAACTTAACCTATAATAATTATATTAAAACATACCTTTGTCATTACAAGGCTATTAAATATCACTTGACCATACAGACTTTAACCTATGTGATATAACAAAAAAAATACATATCATTTATAACTTAGTTTTAAACAATCATTAATTAACAAGTGCATACTCTCTCATTAGAAAATGTCTTTCTGTTGAGCAATTGGTCCAGGTGAAGAGCTTTATCCAGTCGTATTTCACGAAGCAAGTTTAAAAACAATAAACTCATGGTATTATTTCCTTTAAATAAAAGTTTTCTCTTATTTTGTGCATTTAATAAATTAGGTAAAGAAATATATAGCAGAATTGAAGATTAATTCTTACTTGAATTAAACTACTACAATTTTGGGATCCAAGAAAATAAAATATACATATTCTAACATAATGAACAGTTGACGATAGACGATAAACATACACAATATTTTTTTTTATTGACGATACATATACTTATTAGCTAGCTTACTTATGGACGAAAATGCGCAATTTTTCAAGAGATTATTATGATAATAACTGCAGTCAATTTACGTGTACATGAAGTTTTAATAATTCCAACTGATGTATAATAGAATATATCATTTATTTTTATCATTAAGTCACTAAGATATTTGGTTTTGTTCATACTTTAGGAATTATAAATTTTTTTAACGGTAACTTCTCCGTAAGAATGCCCCTATATAACTTTTCCTATATTTACTCTGAGAAAGTTTATATTTTTTTTATATATATATATATTTTTTAAAAAATATACAGGTGCATAATTTAATCTTATTTGTCATTATTATTATTTTCAGACAATTCTTGGTGAATAAAACATATTTTAACGTATGTAACTACATTACTTGTAAAGGCAGACAATATTGAGAAAGAGCGCGAAAATGTTTCTAGTTGATTTTCCTTGGTTTCAAAATATTTCTTTCAATTATTTTTTTTTTTTTTTCTATACCAAGAAAATATCAATAAATGACATAAAGTTAATAAATAATTAATTTTTTCTTGGAAATCGCTTCTTTTCCTTAATTTAGATATAATATAATTTTTCGTGACTCTTTTAGTTAATTCTGTCATTTTTAACTTTAGCGTGAGACAATAAATTTTTAAGTATAAAAGGTCTTTAAATAGGTAGATGGCAAAGAAAATCAGGATATCTTATCAAAAAATTTTTAGCCACACATTATATTATTAAAATTTTACTTTGATTACATTTATTTCTGCAAAATAAAATGAAAAAATTGAGTTACCAAATTTCAGCACTGTTCCTTCCTTGAAAACTAAAAGCAGACTATATTTTTCAAAAAAAATGATCTTGATTATGAAATTGGTTGTTTCGTTTTGTTGTTGTTGTTTTTTTTTTATTTTTTACTTTAGCGACCTCTTCCAGAAAAATAATCATTTGATTATAACATAAACAAAAGAAAGGAAAAACTTATGACAATCATATAGTTTTCAGTATTATCTACCTGGATTACAAAGTAATTTGACAATATAAAAAAAAATAATACATTAAATTAACAATCAGTGATGTATAATTCTTTAAACATTATATTTTTTTTTATTTTTTTTTTTATTTCTTCTTTTTTTTACAAAAAGAAATTACCAGAAGTTATTGTGCTTTATGATAAGACACTCATCCACTCCCCTCTACCCATCCAAAATCAATTAATGTTTAGCTTTTATACCATATTAATTTGCTCTAATTATTCATATCTAAATATTAAATTATTCATGTTCTCTCTTTAAAAATGACATTGAGTTATTAAATCTATTAGTTATTCATCCAAAACATGCCAAAGTGAGTGAATAGCATACTTTATTAATCAATTATTACTATTGTTATTTTATCTTTTTATTTCTTTAAAGAATAGCATTGTTTTCCTGCAGAAATAATGCCAAGTAAACCAAGTGTCAATAACACTAGGTTACAATATATATATATATATATATATATATATATATATATAAGGGTTACATTTTAGAGCTGGGTGACAAGGCACTAGGAACAAGAAAAGGGAATAAGTATATTTGTGTGGCCCAGAAGGGTCAAGCTAAAATCAGGTCTGGCTCCAAGTCTGTTCAGTCAGGGTTACAAATAAGAAAAGTTAACATATAAATACAAAGATGTATAAAACATTTCATACTAGGAGGTGGGGTGCCTGTGGGATGCATATCTCATGGATAAAAGTTTTTAGGGATAGTTTTGAAAAGTGATTATAATAAACTTGATTTTTTTATTAATTTCTAAGATGTAACAATATTTATCAGTGTTATTGCATGTAATGACCGAGGTCTGCCTACATTATATTTAAAAGCTTCAGATTAATTCTTCTTAAATAGATTTGTAAAATATTAAAATACTATTAAATATCTATCTATTTGCATTTCAAGAAAAGCCTGAAGGTAGATTGATATTTTTAAGGATCTTGTTAAATTCTAAGATTCAAATGATTTGAATAGTTAGTTGAATCATAGAATTCACAAAGGGATGAATTTAATTTCTGGTGGGGAGAAAGATTTTAATAAAGTTTTAAAAAATTAGTAGTCTTAAAATCGACTTAAAAATTTCGTTAAAATCAAAAGTAAATATAGGGGATTTGAACTCAGACTTTCAAGCACCCACCAACTATCCACACTATCTCATACAGCCGATAAATTAAAAGCAACATTTTATTTCCAAAAACAAATATGTCATATTGGTAAATTTGTTTTTTTTTTGCTTTTTAATAGTAAAATAATTCTTAAAACCCATTAAAAAAATGTTTAAAAAATTAAAAAATATATAAACACATTTTAACTTTAAAAAAAACTAGATTGTCTAAAATCATCATCAGTAGAGATATTGTTGGAGTTTTTCTTTTCATGTAAGAATGATTTTTTAAATTGATGTGTTTAATAGAGAAAAAATTAGACGCAGTATCTGAAGATGAAATTCATGCTTGATGTTATATATGCGTTTCAGATATAAAAAGTTGAAAATTACCAGGTAAATATGATATAATAATTAAAGTTGTTAAAATTAATTAGGCTAGATTAAAAATAATATTATCACTTTTGTTTATAATATTACCAAAACAGAATTTTCAATATGTGGAATGCTACATATCTGTAACCTTCATTAAATGGAACTATGATATTCACTGTGTCAACATATACAACTACAACTATATGCTATTCAAAACAAATTATAAATAAGAAAATTTATAAATTTAGTAAATTTAACAAGTCTGTATTACCTACGGTGTGACAGCAGAACTTGTGGGCACTTAGTAAATCTAATATTTTTAAATACTTGCAATTCTAATGTTATGTGTTTTTCATAAACTAAATAAGACGAAATCATGTGTTTTATTTCCACTGCTTTCTTTTAAAAGTTTCTCATAGTATGGTATATTATTTAATAAAATATTTTTTTTAATTCCAAAGATAGTCACTTTGCAAGATTTAAGAGAACTGGTAAAGGCTTTCCTTAAGCAATAACATGGCAGTTATCAATTTAATAATGAAAGAAAAACCATGTTCTAATATGGGTTGTCTATTCAAAAAGAATGGGACATTGATTAGAAAAATATTAAAAAGAGAAAAACAATTGTATGGCATTGGATGCTCCTGTAATAGCTACTTAAGATCTGTGTGAAGAGTGAGTCCAAGTACCTGAAATGTATATCTCATTCACTCAAATTAAAGGGTGATTACATAGATCAAAACAATTGGAAAATCAATGTCTGACAATAATGAGATTAAGCCAATAAAAATCACATGACCACCACCTCTTATGCTTGTGTATAACTGTTGTTAAAACAGGCAAAACTCACTATACGTATTGCCACACACAGCAAGCTAGAGTAATCAGTGGATGCCAGAAGGCTTGTGCATAAAATCACCATCTAGTGCCTACACATCCAATATCCCCAGACTAGTTTCTAGCTTGTGGCCTTCCTCAGTGAGGAGCCTTGGATCTGAGAGCACTGCATCCAGATCTTAGGATCTAATGCATCCCTCCAGCAGCCACCTTTTATCTCCACTTAACTACAAAACTATGAGTCTTAAACTGAAAATGCCTTAATGTCTTCAATCCTAGCCCATTAGCTTATATAGTCATATGGGTCTGAACTCATGGCTTGGATTGAAGACATTAAGGTGTTTTCAGTTTAGGACTCATAGTTTTGTAGTTAAGTGGAGATAAAAGGTGGCTGCTGGAGAGATTCATTAGATCCTAAGATCTAGGTGCAGTGCTCTCAGATCCAAACTTCCTCACTGATGAAGGCCACAAGCCAGAAACTCGTCTGGGGATATTGGATGAGTAGGCACTAGATGGGGATTTTATGTAGAACCCTTCTGGAATCCATTGATTACTCTGGTTGGTGGCTGCCGAAGGGTTGCATTAGATCCTAAGATCTAGGTGCAGTGCTCCCAGATCCAAAGTTTCTCACTGATGAAGGCCACAAGCCAGAAACTCGTCTGGGGATATTGGATGAGTAGGCACTAGATGGGGATTTTATGCACAAGCCTTCTGGCATCCATTGATTACTCTGGTTGGTGGCTGCTGGAGGGTTGCATTAGATCCTAAGATCTAGGTGCAGTGCTCTCAGATCCAAGGCTCCTCACTGAGGGAGGCCACAAGCCAGAAACTAGTCTGAGGATATTGGATGAGTAGGCACTAGATTGGGGATTTTATGCACAAACCTTCTGGCATCCATTGATTACTCTAGCTTGCTGTGTGTGGCAATACGTATAATGAGTTTTGCCTGTTTTAATAATGAGACTGTTAATATATTTCTAGCATAATTTTTTTTAATGTTGAATAAAAAGAATGTCACCTAGAACAACTGTTTGATTGCATTGAAAGTGTGTTATATTAAGACATCAGTCTACTTTGAAAGTCAGTAGATTGACATGTTGCTATACATTTTAATAAATATAAAATACAGTATGATAACTTTATTTTAGCCTTCTTTTTTTGAATGAATGTTATTGAGCAAACACGTATAAGCATTAAATGAACATGTAAATGTGATTTCAATTTACTATTCATAATTGCTTTATCATACTTTTAAATTTTATTTATGTTTACTATACATATTTAAAAAAAAACATATATGTTGTGAATACACGTGAGTGTGCTTAAAATTAAAATATACCTACAGAAAATTACAGTAAACATTAACATTGTAATGACATAAAGCAAAACTAACAAAGTGTGAATACTAATTTATATAATTTTGTAGGGAGCTTGTAATAATATATGTAGTTGTGTGCAGTTTAAAATATATATATATCTGTTACTTTGTTACTTTTTCTTAGTAAAAACAAAAAATATTTGGAACTTTAAACAAAAAGCTGAATTTACTCAACCCAAAAAACATATAAGATTTATAAAGAGATACGATGTATCCTTGACATATAAAAGTGATGATACTTTAAAGATATGAGAATGGATTAGTTGGATAGAGTGCTTCATTAAAATTCAATATTCAAGAATCTAAAGGTCCAGGACTGAATCTCATGGTAGTACTGTCACTGATTAGGCCAATGAAGAATGACACAGGTGGTTAGGTGTTCCTTTAAAATTCAGTATTTAAGAATTTAAAGGTTCAAATTCGATTCTCATGCTACCAGGCCAGGAACAAACTGAAAAAGAAAGAAAAATGACTCAGGTGGACAGGTTTTCCTTTAAAATTTAATATTTAAGAGTCTAAAGATTTGGGTTTGATACCCATGCTAGTACTGTCACCGGTCAGGCCAACAGTGCTTGAGGAAAAAAAAAGAATTCAGTTGGATAGGTATTTTTTTTAAATTTAATATTTAAGAATCTAAAGATTCAGGTTCGATTCCCATGCTAGTACTGTCACTGGTCAAGCCAGAAACTCCTGAAGAAGAAAGAAGAAGGACTCAGTTGGATAGATGTTCTTTTAAATTTTTAATATTTAAGATTCTAAAGGTCCAGGATTGATTCCCATGCTAGTACTGCCCCTGGTCAGACCAGCAACACCTGAAGAAGAGATGAGAATAACACAACTCAAAATGTTGTATAGATACTTATGTGTGTGCTATTACTAACAGTTGAATGCATTTGAAAATTTAAATAAAGTTTAAAATTATTTAAAGGCATTCATTATTTAACGTTAAATGATCCAACATATAAATACAACTAAAATGGAATCATTACAAACCTTTGTGAAAACATCATGTAATACATTTGAATTTTTAAAAAATTATTAAGAAAATATACAAAAAGATCACTTAATCGATAAACTTATATGAAATAAATCTACATTTTTAAGTAGAAGGTTTTATGCTAATTATGGAGAAAATTTCAATTTCTCCAACATTATTTTCAGCAACTAGAAATTCTTAAAGGATTACATTGGAATGTGGCAGCTATTAAAATGAATGGTGATCATTGAAGGATTATTACATATACTGATGAATCATGATGAGTATTTACAATCACAAATTTTCCAAAATATGTTTACATAGCTTAAAGAAAATATTTTTTGTAAATATTTACAGATATATATTTATTATCCTCCTTTATTTCAGCCATTATTGATCTACCACAAGATGAAGGTTTCTCAAAATATCCATCTTCTCTGATCCTTAGACTCTCTTCTGTATTTACTATATATATATATATATATATCATCACCACCATCATCGTTTTCAACAATTATCAATCCATTGCAGAATGAAGGTTTCATCAAATTCAATCCATCTTTTCTGATCTTTAGCCTCTCTTCTCCACATCACTTCTGGTATTTATTATCTGAGGATATATTAGTAAAAAAACAAAAAAATTAAAGTATGAATAGTTAAATTAACATTAGGTCAGATAATATAAACTTAACCACATAAATAAAAAGTAGAGTTAATATTACATTCTATTTTTTTTTTATCGTTTGGTTTTGGGTTTTTTCATATGGTGATGGTAATATTTTATTATCTGCCATGAGAATTATTTTTTTATTATAACTAGCCTTTTTTTCTTAAGGTTTTTTTTAAAACTATCATACTTTAATTTTTCTTAATAGATAAACACTCTAGTTCGTAAGACACCATCTAAACTTTAATTTCATATATCACAATACTAAATCACTCTTTCCAAAAATTTATATAACATTAAGACCAGATCTATGGTCCAGCTAATATTTTTGCAACTTTGATCTCATTAACAGTGACCTAGTGACCTGTCTAGTGATTGTACTAATTAATATGCCTTAGATATATTTATTATTTCTCAATTATAACCAATATTTAATATATTATCATCACCATCAACCATTATCAATTCACTGCAGGATGAAGGTCTCGCGAAGTTTAATCCATCTCACTTCTCCAACATCACCCTTGCACATTTACTTATTTCATCCATCCATCTCACATGTGATCTCTTTCTGAATTTTTTACAGTCTCATGGAATCCAGTTTAAGATTTCAATTGTCCATCATTATCATCTCTTCTAGAAATGTGTCCAGACTAATTCCACTTCAGTCTTTTAATTAATTCAATGAAACCAGTAACAGCTGTTTGTTCTGTTACCCATGTATTACATTTTCGATCCTTTCTTGTTCCTCCTAACTTGCATCTCTTCATAATTTTTTGAGTTGCCTGAAATCAAGTCTCTGTATTGCTCTTCTATTAAGTGTCCCAGTCTCAGATCCCAAAGTAAGAACTGGCAAAACACATTTATTAAAAATCTTCATTTTTAAATACCTAGACATATTTCCTTTTAATATGTAGTTATTTTTACCAAAAGCCCTCCAACCAAGTTTAATTCTATGATTAATTTCAGCCATTATGTTTCCATCTGTAGTAATAATCTGACCAAGATATTTGTAACTGTTAATTTTTTCTAACTCATCATAATCCATCTTTATTTTCATCTTTTGAAAAAATTCATTGAAAATTACTTTAACCTTTTTAACATTTACCTTTAGATCTACTTTTTCCTACTTTCATCTGTTAACTCTTGCAACATTTTCTGAAGCTCTAAAGCATTATTTGCAAAAACAACTACATCATCTGCAAAAAGTGACTTAAATAATCTCCATTTACTTTTATTTCTTTAGTTTCCCATTTTAATCCACAAAATACTTCTTGCAACAATTCTTATTACTTCTTTATTTGAAATTTCTTTTGTTTTTCTAAGACTTATATAATCTCTAATAGCAATGTACATAGTAAACCTCATAAAATTGATTTAAAACTAAACATAACAGTCAATCAAAAAATTGTGTTTACTTAAAAGAAAGGATGAATTTAGGCAGATTCGGGTATTTAACCTATAGAATATGAAGCTACAGCTGCTTGTAAGAGATAATAAGTAAGTTTACAGATATATTAAACAATGTCCATACTTCCACATTCTTTTTAAATTTCATATAAATAAAGATACAATAAAGGACAAATAACCCCAAGATGCATTTCATGCTGAACCAGCATTCGTCTGTTGTTTCAGATGGCCATACTTCCACAGTCTTTTTAAATTCATATAAATAAGAATACAATAAAAGACAAATGACCCCCCAAGATGCATTTTATGCTGAACCAGCATTCATCAGTTGTCCCAGGTGACCACACTTTCACATTCTTTTTAAATTCATATAATTAAAGATACAATAAAAGACAAATGACCCCCAAGATGTATTTCACGCTGAACCAGCCCTCATCAGTTGGCCCAGGTGACCATACTTCCACATTCTTTTTAAATTTATATAAAGATACAATAAGAGACAGATGACCCCCAAGATGCATTTAATTCTGAAGCAGCACTCATCAGTTGGGCCAACTGATGAGTGCTGGTTCAGCATGAAATGCATCTTGGGGTTCTTTGTCTTTTATTGTATCTTTATTTATATGAATTCAAAAATAATGTGGAAGTATGGATGTTATTTAATATATCTATAAAGATATTACACATGAGAAAGAGAAAGATGAATAACTCCATATGTCTGTATGTTTAAAAAAAATCAGATATATTAACCTTTAACTGAGATTTAAAGTTTATATCTGTACTAGAGATAATCTCTAGTTTAGTACAGATTAGTAATAATCAGTATTTATCTGAGGTGGAATGGTCTCAAAGTTGTGAGTGGAGCGAGTTTGACAGTTGTAAATAAAATATAACAATAAGTAAATTGTAGTTAATAAGAGAAAATTTTAAATTTATTACTTCATAAATACATTAAACTACATTTAATTTAATCAGAGTTTTTATATAATTTAAAATGATTAGCATAAAGTTATAATTTATATATATTACATTTTAAAAATATTTATCACTTTTTCTTATTTCTGAAGATATACATCAAATGATTATCATTCTTTATGCTTACACAAGCTGTTTAGACAGAAGCAAAACTCTCCATTCAGTAGCGCCACTTAGTGCAAGCTAGAGTAAAGGTTTTTGTATAAAATCCCTATCTATTGCCTACTTATACAATATCCCCAGACTAGTTTCTGACTTGTGGCTTTTATCAGTTAGAAATTATGAATCTGAGTGGACTGCCACTAGATCTTAGGATCTAATGCAACCCACCAGCAGCCATCTTTTACTTTTTAGCTAACTATAAAGTTTTGAGTCCACAATGAAAACACTAAGGTTTTCAAGCTAAGCTCATTAAGTTGTATAGTTGTAAAGATATGAACTCAGTTCAGCATCCATAATTTTTGGTATAAGTATAAAGAATGGTAATCATGTGATGTTTGATGGATTAATTCCAATCCAGCCCAATAAAATTATGGTGGGTGTGGTTATTAAAAAACCAAAGACACCAAAAAGTATGGATGCCGAATTGAGTTCAGATCTATACAAGTGAATGATCTTGGGTTGGAAATATTATTAGGTTTTCATTTTGGACTCAAAGCTTTATAGTTAGCTAAAATAGTAAAAGGTGGCTGCTGAAGAGTTGCATTAGATTCTAAGATCTAGGTGCAGTGCTCTCAGTTTCGTGCCTCCTCACTGATGCAAGTCTGTGGATATTGGAGAGTAGACACTAAATTGGGATTTTATGTGCAAACCTTTCTGCATCTATTGATTACTCTGGCTTGTTCTGAGTGGTGTTACTGTATGATGTGCTTATGAATATATATATATATATATATATATTCATAAGCACATCATACAGTAAATATATATTTATATATCTTTTTATTTATTATATATATATATATATATATATATATATATAATAAATAAAATATCCATTAATTAAAAACAATATTGTAATTATAAATTGAAATAATATTTTTAACGGTTTACAAACAATTACAAACATTCCTTAAATCCACAGAAGTACTTTCGGTTACTTTCTAACCTGCTTCAACTGCCATTAAATTCAAAAACAAAAGCGGAAGCAAACGTCATCAATTCAAATTCCACGAATCTCGTATTTTAATGTTAGAAGCTTGTCGATTTATTAAATGCATTTTATTCCTGTTTATAAAAATTGCCTCTTTAATTTTTCTTTTACTATGGTTTCTCTCTTCATGAAGAATTTTCACATTTTCAAAATTAAATTTAAATTTATATTTACATGTTTTTTCGTGATCAAAGAAAACTGAAGGAGATTCTAAATCACCATTATTTTTATTTTTTACACGCTTATATAACAATTCATATTCCTTCAATCTTTTCTCAATACTGCACCTAGATTCACCTATATATGATAGCATACAATCACAAAAAATTTTATATATGACATTACTTTTTTGCTTGACAGGTATGACACATTACTTTTTTGCTTGACAGGTATGACATCCTTAGAATTATTGACTAATTTATTAATATTGTTTGGAACATAGAATGAAACATTAAACACATTCTTATATATATCCTTAAAAAATTTCACTTGTGGATTTGAAATAAATGGAATAGATATCCATTTTTTACTATTAATCTTCATTTATTTTTAATTATAATTTTTTTTTTAAATTGACATAAAGTATTGTTTATTTGTTCCATTTTATAATCAACATCAAGCAATTCCTTGGCAAATATCTCAATATTTTTCAGTTTATCACTTTGGTAATGACATAATTTTTCATTCCGAAAGAAAAAAAAAATTAAAACTTGCCATCTTATGTATCATTGGTACTTTTGATTTACAATTGATATATCCCCTTTTTTGCAGTGGCTTAATAATTAGTTTATAATTTAATATACTGTTATCTCTTTAAAACTTGCCATCTTATGTATCATTGGTACTTTTGATTTACAATTGATATATCCCCTTTTTTGCAGTGGCTTAATAATTAGTTTATAATTTAATATACTGTTATCTCTTGATAAACTAATTATTAAGCCACTGCAAAAAAGAGGATATATAAATTGTAAATCAAAAGTACCAATGATGCGTAAGATGGCAAGTTTTAAATCTTTTTTCTATCAGAATGAAAAATTATGTCATTACCAAAGTGATAAACTGAAAAATATTGAGATATTTGCCAAGGAATTGCTTGATGTTGGTTATAAAATGGAACAAATAAACAATACTTTATGTCAATTTAAAAAAAATTATTATAATTTAAAAGAAATGAAGATTAATAGTAAAAAAATGGATATCTATTCCATTTATTTCAAATCCACAAGTGAAATTTTTTTAAAAATTTATGTAAGAATGTGTTTAATGTTTCATTCTACGTTCCAAACAATATTAATAAATTAGTCAATAATTCTAAGGATGTCATACTTGTCAAGCAAAAAAGTAATGTCATATATCAAATTTTTTGTGATTGTATGCTATCATATATAGGCGAATCTAGGTGCAGTATTGAGAAAAGATTGAAGGAACATAAATTGTTATATAAGCGTGTAAAAAATAAAAATAATGGTAATTTAATATCTCTTTCAGTTTTCTTTGATCAGGAAAAACATGTAAATATAAATTTAAATTTAATTTTGAAAATGTAAAAATTCTTCATGAAGAGAGAGACCATAGTAAAAGAAAAATTAAAGAGGCAATTTTTATAAACAGGAATAAAACGCATTTAATAAATCGACAAGCTTCTAACATTAAAATATGAGATTCATGGAATTTGAATTGATGACATTTGCTTCCGCTTTTGTTTTTGAATTTAATGGTGAAGCAGGTTAGAAAGTAACCAAAAGTACTTCTGTGGATTTAAGGATTGTTTGTAATTGTTTGTAAACCGTTAAAAATATTATTTCAATTTATAATTATATATATATATTAAAAATAATGAATTTAAACACAACTCACCATAAACAAAAATATTATTAATCTGACTTTCAGTAGTTAATGGAACCTTTTCAAGATGTTTTTTTTTACACAATCACATGTGATGTGATGTGATGTACTGTAGCTTCTCCTTAAACAAAGTCAAAAATCTCTCAGCAATTATGCCCAGAGAAACCTGTTAGCCACTTTATTTTCTATTCCCCAGTCTAAGTTTTCCCATCCACAACATAATCTTTGTCAACACTATTGCCTTTATATCTAAATCTATCTTATCTTTCCCCAAACCCAGCATAAAAACCAATAATCCACTTTCTGTCTAATCACTTTTTTTATATTTATTTTTCCATAACTTCATTATATGTGCCCTTTCTGTTTTCAAGCATTTACATTCAATTAACAGATGCCTAATATGCTCTATTCCTTCCTTACATAATTTATAGACTAAATCACCCATATTTTTTCCATTTACATGTATATTCTCTTGTTGCTAAACATCCTGTTTGAGTCTTAAACAATAAACTACTTTCCTTATTATTATCATATATTAACTCGCACCTAATATTCTGTTTATTTCTATATATATATTTAAACTCTTTTTACTCTCCATACTAGTTCTCCATCTCTCTAACTCCCTATTCTTTATTAATAAATTTATTTTTAACCCATTCCTTACCACTATAACACTCAACAATCCTCTTAACCCAATCATCCTATCTTTTGTACAAATATACTGATATAAATTCTTTATCCAAATCTTTTGCATACCGCATTACCTTTCTCACCCATCTTGTTGCCTACCCTTTACTCATAACCCAATTAAATACTATTTTGGCTATTCCTTTATTATCCATAAACTGCAATCTACCAAACATTTTCATTTTACTTTTTGCATCTCTCATAAGAAAACTTGACCATCACATTTCTCCATGAATTGCCTCCTTGCTGTCCATACATCTGCATCCAATGCATGACCAAGCACACAATAGCTACTCCTCCCAATGGGCATTATTTACATTATATTACAATAAATATAATTATTAAACATATATATTAAAATGTAATTATACATTCAAAGATCATCCTTTCAAGCTAATTGTGCATGCATCTTCTGCAAGTGTTAAATAATAAATGAATACTTCACTCTACAATACAAGATATAGTATTTATGCAGGAATAAAAGGAATCCTCTCATTCCTACAATTCAAATTCTTTTATATGAGAAAATCTGAAGTACTGTTGAGTAAAGCGTGAGAGTAGAATTCTCACTTTAAATTACTATCTACGATGTTGTAATGAATGACGTTGGTGAAATTGTCTAGAATTTACTAAACATCACTCTAAGTAGTAAAATACAGATATGTACATAAAAATGATTAAACTTATTACAGTCCCTTTTTTTCTTATAATATATATATATACAAATAATTAAAATAAAAACAATAATGACATCTTGAAAAAGTTCCATTAAAGAAATGAAAGCTGGATTGATTTATTAAATAATATTTTTATTTATAGTGAGTTGTCTATTTCAATTTTGTTTTAAATTTATTATTTTTAATTTTGTAATTATAAATTTATTTAAATGCACATTGATTACTTAAATAATATTCATTAAGGCTGTAGCCTCAAGCACATGCGTATAAAATGCGATAGTAGGGACCTCTACAGGTCTTAAACCCACAAGAGTAAACTCTACAGGTTTTAAACCCACAAGCTTACTCTTGTGGGTTTAAGACCTGTAGAGGTCCCTACTATCGCATTTTATACGCATGTGCTTGAGGCTACATCCTTAATGAATATTATTTTTAATTTTATATATTGAAGGCAACATTATGAACAAATTTTAACATTGACATTTGATCATTTAAAGTATATAAAATAAATTTTATGTAGCAATTCTTATATTTTTTTTTTTATTTTTTATTAAAGGCGAGGCAGATTACAAGAAAGCAGAAATTTTCGAGTTACTTTTTAATCTGCACCAAATATTTAAAGAGTTAAAAGAAATATATCCTTATTCCTAAGAATAGAATCTTTTAATCGCAGTAACTTATTTGATTTTGATTTATGATTATGAAATACAAACTTTGATTTCAAAAATAAACTAAATTTAGTGGCATAGAAAAATTGGACTGGTGAATTTAAACTGGCATTATCAATAGAACTGTAAAAAATAAATTAATATAGAGATGTGATGGATACATAACAAAAGAAAGATGACATTCTATGGGTCAAAACAATTCTCATCTGGATACCAAGAAATATAAAGCATTCTCAGAAAAATCTTTTCTTACATAGAAAAATATTTTTAAAAAATCTGACTTATGGAAATAAGGCTTGTGTCTGATCTTTGTGGAAAGATCTTTCCCATGCAACGTATCATCCCTGGCAAAAAATGCTTATGATTGTTGCTAAAGAATAAATATGTCAGAAGTAATTGAAACCTGTATGTATTTGTGTGCATAAAATATCACATTAATATTTTTAAAATTTATTATTATTTTTATCTATGCCCACAGAAATAGAATGAAAGTTCAAATGGTAAGGCAATGAAGATGAACACAGAAATAGAACGAAAGTTCAAATCGTAAGGCAGTCAAGATGAAAATATTTTAATTACTAAATCTGTCAATTGCTCATGGTATGGACAATCATTATTTAAAAGTATTGATATTAGATATATCCAATTTATGACATAAATATAATGGGTGTTATTCTTTATAAAAGTATTTTATTTGTCCGTAAATATTTTTGTTAAAAGATATAGCTAAATAAATAATCCATTTTATACTTTAAACAAAAAAAAATATATATAGGATTTCAGCTTCAGATTAGAGAAGTAAGTATTTTACAAAAATCAATGGAGTGAAGACGTTTTTTCTCATGTATGTGAATTCAATATTTTTTTATCTATTACCAGTTTAATAATCTTGAGATCTTAATGCTATTTAGTAACTGAAGTCCAACTTGCTATTTTTTTTATATCTTTCTATGTTTTTTTTTAAAAGAAGACAAATCCCAATTATTTATTTGTCTAAATAAAGCGTTCTAAATGTTGTTTTTATAAAGTATTTTATTACAAATAGCACATATAAACAATTTGTTTATCAGAGTCTAAACAATATTGTTATTTTTACCATCGATGTTTGATGTTTGTCCTTAGCTTTTATATCTAAGTCAAATCATAAAAAAATAGTTTTTAAATAGCAGGATTCTATATCTACTATATTATTCTATAAAAAAATATAAAAATACTAAACATCACATGATCACCATTCTTTATGCATACACAAACCGTTTACACAGAGGCTAATCTCTCCACGCAGTAGCACCACCAGTGCAATTCAGAGCAATCAATGGATGCAAGAAGTTTTTTGCATAAAATCCTCACTGATGAAATCCACAAACTAGAAACTAGTCTGGAGATATTGGAAGAGTAGGCACTAGATAGAGATTTTATGCACAAACCTTCTTGTATCCATTGATTACTCTGGCTTGCACTGGTTGTGCTACTGTACGGAGAATTTAACCTTTGTGTAACATAGGAAGACCTTAATAATGCTGGATAAAGCAAGTTTGTGTTTCACTCTCTGACAAAGAATATATAGATAACTATTTACAGCCCAATAATTCCCTACCCATCTAAATTGGGTAGAGGTCAGTTATTCTAAAGATATTAAAATCGCTTCAAAGTTTTAAGCCATTAAAAAAAAAGTTTCCAAGTTCATCTGGAATTTGAACTCAGGTCATGGCTATGGCAGGTAAATGTACTACTTACTACATCATGATAAGCCTTAGGCTTAATGAAAGAAATAGAACTTTTAATGAGCAAAGGTGTTTTTTTTTTAATCTTTACTTCCTCGGGATGTTTCATTTATTGCACATATGCAGTCCACTGAATTTTATCTATCATTAGGACATAATGATTTTTACTATATTTGGATTTTCAGCTAGCATTATGTAATTGATTTATTTATGTAAATTGTATTAGTATTTAGTTTGGTGGTTAACATATATAACTACAGATTTACGTGTTCATAAACATAATGTATTGTCTTGTTAAAGTAAGATAGAGTAAGTAAATAATAGAATTCATTGGCAGTAGCATCTTTATTCAGGACTGGGTGTTCAGGTAAAGATGCTTTATCATGGGGTTGCCATGACAACAAGATAATCAAGTTTATATGCAAATGGAAATGTTTACATTTTCAAATCACTGCAATGTTAGAAATACATTGAGTGTAAACATATTTAATTTAAATATGAAATGAATACTTCTTTGCTTAAACTTATTGTGACAATTGCCTGAACCTAGAATTTTGAGGTTCAAACTCAAAATATACTACATATCGTAACAGGAAAAAAAAGTTGCCCTACATGTTTAAGCAGCCTTTTATAACTAAAATGGAAAAAATAATGATGAATTAATTTTTATTATCTCCCTCAAATTTAGAATGCCATTTATAACAGATTAAAATGAGGATATACTCTTCATTTAATGCCCCACAGATTTGGGAGCCATTTGTAATAGATCGGATATGACACAGCCATGATAGTGATCCTGTTTAATTATGCTCTGCAAATTGCACACTGTTTATAACAGAAGAAATATGTGTATATGCCAATATCTGTTATAACTCCAGTGCTATGAATGGCATTCATGGCAGATCAAAAGTGTACAATGGGAAATAATAACTCTAATATAATCTGAGTAATATATATATTGTGATGATCGCACATACTGCAGTCACACATATAAATATTAAACATTCACAGAATATTAAATATCATGTTTGATAAAATAAAGAAAAAAGAGCGAGCTTAGAAAATTTATAGAACAAAGAAATGTTTCAATTACTTAAAAAAGAGAGGGAAGTAGAATCAAAAAGATTCTTATCTTTTACCCTCCAAAGTTCGGATTTTGGTGAAATTTAAATGTAAAATTAGAAATATTGGAGGTGTACGTTAAAAAATAAAGTGATAAAGAAATATAAATCAAATGCAAGTTAAAATCTGATTTTGAAAAAAAGTAAAGTTTTAAAAAAAAACCTTAAATAGCGCGTTAAACATAATCAAAAGATAAAGATCCGGGTTTTAAAGTACACATTTTAAACGAAATGCATGTATGGAGTGTATTTGAAGCAGAATATAGACAGCAATAATAAATGCTTGTCCAAACTTAAATAAAAAAAAGAGAGAAAAACATGTATTAAAGTCTGTGTAATTAAATTAAAAAATATTGAAATAAATAAATGTACATTGTGCTACAAGATTGGGTAAAACCAATTTACATATGGCCGAAGGCATAGTAAGAAAGGTGTGAATGAAAGTGAAAACAAAGGATCGGAAAGACAAAGGCTGGTGGAATTTTTTAATTAAAAAAAAAGTTTTTCAGAGGGATTAGACCTAGGGACTTCATGTTGAGAGGGTGGTAAAACACAGTTCCAATAATCAACCGCTATAGTTAACAGATATGACTTTCAACATCGGTGCCTCATCTAGAATGGCTGGCTAAGGCCGTCGTGGTCGCTGGTCAATCCGGACTTACTGTACTAATAGTTCTTGTCAAAATGTAATAACCGCCATTGTAGTGCTTGCCGGTGGATTCATTTAGTTGCCTTGTCCTTGATGCCTTGTTCTTGATGCCTCATCCTTAATGCCTTAAACACTGAGGAGCTACACACAACCAAATATAACATGCGGCCGTACCTCCTAAAGAAGGGGAGAAAATCCACATGATGGTTGGCAAGACATCGGATAAATTCAGAGACTAAAACCTAGGTAAAGATACATACTATTTTGTTATATATTTCCGTGTACACATAGTTTAATTAGACAATGGCCACATGCCTTTTGTGAATGATAAAGACATTCTTGAATATTTTTCTTTTGATAAATGCCCAGACTGACGATTTATAAATGTACCATCATTTATAATAGTTTATATGTATTCTTTTCTTGTAGCACTATAGATTATAATCTGTTTTTCATTTCATGTTAATGTGTTTTTTTTTATATCTCTTTTACGATTAATTTATTCTATTAAATCTATTATTTTATTTAAACCTGCCTTGTCTCGTTCTTCGCCATTCCAAAAAGGGTAGTCTAGTCTAAGGGTGGGAAAACTATTATTCATTTTTTTGATTATTGAATTAACACGTGGAAGTTGGTGGTGCAGTATTTGATCCCGTTAAATTTATATATCATCCAAGCGCTGTAACTCTGTCAGATCTTACAGCAGTCGAGAGACAGTTGGTCGGGAAAAATAATCTGGTGCTATATCCGTATAGCATACAGATTCGGCCAAATATGGATATGGATTCGTGTATGTCTGTATGTTCTCTCTGCTTGAGGTAGCGGAAAGTGGACGATCTAATGAATTCCCCATTATGCACTCATAAAAGGGAAGTGTAGCCTTCGATCATCCCACGCCCGTTACAATATATTAAAAATAATTCAATAAAAAATTATTTAATAAGACAATTTTTTAAAAAATATTATGTTTAATAAACTTCATCAACCTGGATTTCGCTTCTATATTGGAGCCTTATCAAGATGTAAATACACAAAGTTATATTATAATTTCTTTTATTTTACAGCAACTTCATCTACAGGCTTCATTTTACATTACAATATTAAAGCTAAAATAATCTATTTCCTATTCAGCGCATACATAAATAATTATACATAATATTTACTTATAAATTATAATCATGTATTTACATTAATAATCACATATTTATATTTTAATATTATTTATAAATTTCCTAATTTTCTCTTTTTTACATGTTATAACTATATTTAATAATTTAAACTTAACATAATTAGAATGATAATTATCTATATAAATATATACATATAATTTACCTATAATTATACTTAACTTAAATTAAATTTTCCAGCTTCTATATTGGAGCCTTATCAAGATGTAAATACACAAAGTTATATTATAATTCCTTCTATTTTATTAGATAGCTGGACAATTTAATTTAAGTTAAGTATAATTATAGATAAATTATATGTATATATTTATATAGATAATTATCATTCTAATTATGTTAAGTTTAAATTATTAAATAAAGTTATAACATGTAAAAAAGAGAAAATTAGGAAATTTATAAATAATATTAAAATATAAATATGTGATTATTAATATAAATACATGATTATAATTTATAAGTAAATATTATGTATAATTATTTATGTATGTAATGAATAGGAAATAGATTGTTTTAGCTTTAATATTGTAATGTAAAATGAAGCCTATAGATGGAGTTGCTGTAAAATAGAAGGAATTATGAGTTTTATAGATACAGAGAAGGCATATGATAGAGCGAATAGAAATAGATTATGGATAAGTTTAGCAAATCTGGGTATGAATAAAGCTTTAGTGGGTGTTATTAAGAAATTATATGAAAATAATTACTATACATATCAATTAGGGGATATAGAATCAGTTAAAGTTAAAACTGGGGTGGGACTGAGGCAAGGATGGCCTATGTCACCTATTTTGTTTGTCTTGTATTTGAGTGAAATGGAGAGAGCAATAGAAAGTCTAGGAAAAGGGATAGAGATACCGTTAACAGGCGGCAAGAGAGTATATACATTGTCAGGTCTTTTTTTTTTGCGGATGATGTCTTTTTGTGTGCAGAAAGAAGAGAAGATATGGAAGTTATGCTGAGGACATGCACAAGGGTGGGTAAAGATATGGGGATTAAAATTTAGTGAAGAAAAATCAAATATAATGATGGTGAATACTGGGGAAAGAGAAGACAAAGATTTCTTATTGGGGGATATAAAGTTAAGTGTGGTGAATAGATATAGTTATTTGGGAATCATCTTGAGTAATAAGAAAAATTGCTTGGATGAATGGGAGAAAAAATTGATAAATGATGCAAAGAAAAGAAAGAGATTGATAAAGAAATTAACAGTGTTTTCATATAATAAATATGATGTAGCTAGAATTGTATGGAAGGGAGTGGCAGTAGCAGGGTTAACATACAGCAATGATGCATTATGTGTTAGTAAAGGGGTATTAGATTGCTTAGAAAAAGTACAAAGGGAAATAGGAAGACATGCATTAGATGCTGAGGTGTGGACAGCAAAAGAGGCAATTCAAGGAGAAATGGGATGGTCAAGTTTTTATATGAGGGATGCAAAAAGCAAATTGAAAATGTTCGGTAGATTGCAGTTTATGGATAATAAAAGAATAGCCAAAATAGTATTTAATTGGGTTACAAATAAAGGGCAGGCAACAAGATGGGTGAGAAAGGTAATGCAGTATGCAGAAGATTTGGATAAAGAAGTTATGTCAGTATACTTGTACAAAAGATGGGATGATTGTGTTACGAGGATTGTTGAATTATTATAGTGGGAAGGAGTGGGATAGAAGAATAGATGCATTAATAAAGAATAAGGAGTTGGAGAGATGGAGAGCTAGTATAGAGAGTAAAATGAGTTTAAATATATATAGAAGTAAACAGAACATTGGGTGTGAGTTAATTTATGATAATAGTAAGGAAAGTGCTTTATTGTTTAAGGCTCGCATGGGATCTTTAGCAACAAGGGAATATACACATAAATGGAAAAATATGGGTGATTTAATCTGCAAGTTGTGTAAGGAAGGCATAGAAAATATTAGGCATCTGTTACTTCAATGTAAATGTTTGGAAGCAGAAAGGGTTCAAATAATGAAGTTATGGAAGGTTAAATATGAACAAAGTGATTATACAGAAAGTGAGTTATTGGTTTTTATGCTAGGTTTGGGAAAAAATAAGGGGGGTTTAGATATGAAGGTCATGGAGTTGACAAAGATTATGTTGTGGAAATGGGATGGAGCAGATTGTGGGAAAACTTAGGGTGGACAATGGAAAAGGAAGGTAAAGTGGCTAACAGGTTTCTCTGGACATAGCTGCTGAGAGATTCCTGACTCCGTTTAAGGAGAAGTCACAGTACATCACATCATTATAATATAACTTTGTGTATTTACATCTTGATAAGGCTCCAATATAGAAGTGAAATTCAGGTTGATGAAGTTTATTAAACATAATATTTTTTAAAAAGTTGTCTATATTACGTTGCAATTTTTTTTAAAAAGTTGTCTATATTACGTTGCAAAGACAACATTATGAACAAGTTTTAATTTAAAATTTGATCATTTTTGATATATATATATATATAGCCCAGCCGTTGATCACCATATGTAACAGAATGTGAACAAGCCCTGAAGTTGGACATCATTTATAACTGAATAAAATATAAATAAAAAATAATAATGCTAATTTTATAATGCCCTATGTATAATAGTATCATTCATAATAGAATGAATATAATGAACACAGCTAAATAAATACCAGTAAATAAATAATTATTCAGTACTAAAAAATAATTCTTTATCCAATCACATATTTAACTGTTAATTATGCCAAAAACAGTGATGATAATTATTATAATAACATCATGAGTTCAGACAGCATTTAGAACATACAGAAAACAAATAAAATCATTATATCAGGTATCGTAAATATAATCCCTACTTAAAATATATTAAAATAAAGCAATTAAATACTGTCTCAAAACGATATATGCTTAAGATATATTTCACATATAATCAAATGAAAACAATGATAAATCATTCAACAACTAAATTCTAATATGCTTAACAAATCAAACATTGCTTATAATAATATAAACTTATATTACAATTTAATGATATTCATATTTAAAAAAATAACTTGTTAATGATTGAGATAATAGGTTTAGGATGTGCTACAGGTTTACAATATTCGTAATATCTAAATAAATATATGTCACAGTAATTAATTTTAAATCTTAATTAAATAAAGTAATAAATTATGCTAACTTAGCCGTGCTATACTTTTATATTGATTTTACTCGTACTAATTAAGCTAGATATAATAAAATGAAATACTTAATAATATTGTAATATCAATAAATCTATAAGATAATCTTGATTCTATAATATCCAATCATACCAATATATAAAAGACATATATAGGGTATATGAGCACAGACTTTCACACAACCCACCACTCTCCACTCTATCTCATAACACTGATACACTTGAACACATATATGTCGAAAAGAAAAATAATCACCAATACACATATTTCATGCTATACCAGCAATCATCGGGGTGGCCTTTGAGCATTCCATCATCAGATTTTCAATTGGATGGACGGTTGAAGAGTTGGAGGGTGGAATAGATTGAAGCCTGTCCATTAAAGTATGAGGATTGGCTATTTTAACATATATCTGAGCACTTATAGCATATATGTGTAGAGATGGTAATCTGGACCAACTGATGATTGCTGGTTTAGCATGAAATATGTGGTGATTATTTATCTTTTCAACATATATGTGTTCAAGTGTATCAGTGTTATGAGATAGAGTGGAGAGTGGTGGGTTGTGTGAAAGTCTGTGCTCATATACCCTATATATTACATATATAGACACAGGTATATAATAAGCGTGTGTTTCAGTTATTATAAAAGACATAGTAGATCGCTATATAATATTTATTTAAGTACCGTTAACTAATATCAATTTATTTTAAAATTCCTGTAACTAAATTATTAATAATGTATATTATAACAATAAAAACATAAAAAAAATTATTAACATTTATTGCAATCAAATGTGAATATCAAAAAAATGTTATATATCCATATATATTTTTTACTTCTTCATCTATATAAGAACATGTTGCATAAACCTGAATTATCTGCATATGGTATCTTCTCTTAAGTTGAATAACTAATCTTGCCACTCAGTCTGATTTACCATAAATCTTCACAATGTTGATCTTTCATTTTTTATTTATAATAAATCCCTCTCCACTTGTGCTACCAACCATTTTGGTCTTTGTAGTGAAACAAGTGTCAAACTCTCTTCACTCACAACTTTGACACCATCCACCTCAGATAAATACAATAATGATTATTACTAATCATTTTCTAAACTAGAGATTATCTCTACCACAGATATAAACTTTAAACCTCAGTTAAAAATTAATATATCTATTTTTTTTTAATTTTAAACATACACACCCATGGAGTTATTCACCTCTCTCTTTCCCATGTGTAATACCTTCATAGATGTATTAAACAACCTCCATACTTCCCCATTCTTTTTAAATTCATATAAATAAAGATACAGTAAAAGACAAATGACCCCCAAGATGCATTTCATGCTGAATCAGCACTCATCAGATAGCCCAGGTCACTATATCTCATATATATCTCTATTTTAGTAAATTGTTACAACTTTTATTTACAACTGTCAAACTCACTCCAATCACAACTTTGACACCATCCACTTCACATAAATACAATAATGATTACTACTAATCATTTTCTAAACTAGAGATTATCTCTACCACAGATATAAACTTTAAACCTCAGTTAAAGATTAATATATCTGATTTTTTAATTTTAAACATACACACTCATGGAGTTATTCACCTTTCTCTTTCCCATGTGTAATACCTTCATAGAGTTATTAAACAACCTCCATACTTCCCCATTCTTTTTAAATTTATATAAATAAAGATACAATAAAAGACAAATGATCTCCCAATATGCATTTCATGCTGAACCAGCACTCATCAAATGCATGACTATTTTTCAAATCGATTGCCCTTTCATCTTTTCTTCTAACGGAAGAAGATCAACAATTTTCCATTAACTATAGACAATTTCTTCCAATTCATGCAATATTTGTTTACTTGAAAGAAATCTGTATTTTAGAGATAGCTAAATAAAATATTATCATCAAATGATAATTTGTACCAATCAGGAGATTCTTAGCATTCTCTGCATTCTATCACTAACTTCTGGCTTGGCTAACAATTCTACAGCTTCTCGAAAATGACGACTATAATTTTGACTTGTATGTTATTGTTACTTCTGCATTAAAAATAAATTATGAATACTGTGCAATAAATTATTATATACATGTATTTTAAAATAGAATTTAAAAACACACACATATGTATAATTAAATAAGTGTTTGTAATTTAATAAATCAGTAGCTCCATTAACATTACAATTTTTACCTTTTTACTTTTACCTTAGTTCAAAGAGGAAAGAGTGTTGTCATCAGATGACAAGTAAAAAATATATTTTCATAAAATAAAATGTAGAGATTAAAGATGAGAATCAAATACTCAGCAAACTTTTATTATTTTTGATTATCAGAATATCACATGATCACCATTTCATATCGTTACAAATGCTATTAATAAGAGTATCAAATTCTCTATACAGTAATGCCACCAAGTGCAAACCTTCATAATCAATGGATGCAGGAAGGTTTGTGCATAAAATCCTATCTAGTGCTTAATCATCCAACATCCCCAGATTAGTTTCTAGCTTGTGGATTTCATCAGAGAGGAGCCTTGGATTGGAGATCACTGCATCTAGACTTTAGAATCCAAAGCAACCTTTCAGCCATTAATTATGAAGGCTTGCACTGTACTGAATAGAGAGTTTGGTACACTTATTTTACATCCACTGTATATTACAATTAATAATTATTATTGTATTTAATATTTGCAGTTAAATTTCCAAATACCTACAGATGCGTAAGGTAATAGAAAATTTATAATGGACAAAACATATATTGTTGAGGTTTACTACATCTATTTAGTTGAACAGAGACAAAAATCTTCATACAGTAGTGCTATTCAATGCAATCCAGAGTAATTAATGAATGCAAGAAGGTTTGTGCATAAAATTCCTATCTAATGCCTACTCATCCAATATCCCCAGACTAGTTTCAAGCTTGTGATCTTCATTTGTGAGGAGTATTGGATCTGAAAGAACTGCACTTCTCTTAGATCTAAAGGTTATCATGTGATGCTTAATGTTTTAATGTCCACTTATGTTGAAGCAATTGTTAATCCCAGAAAACTAGGAATCAGAAATTCAACATTAATTGTAGTGCATCTGTGTATATTGTTATCTGATTTATTTGCTGTAATTATTTAGAAATGTACTATTTATAAGTAGCGTAAATTCTACAAATCACTAGTGCATGTTTAATACATTTCACATTGTATGTATTATGTGCAAATTTTATAATGCATGGTATATGAAAAGTTTATAGCAATGTAAAAATAAAAGAAAGTTTATTTACAATATGTCTCTTATTATCTTGCCATTTAATTTGCAATCAATCAAAGGTCAGTTATTTTAAGTATATAGCCATTTTGATATTAAATTTTTGGAGGTGTGAAGATAAATTTTACAATTACTTAGAAAGTCTAAAATTGAAAGTAATTACATATGCAACATTCATTTGTTATTCACTGGAAGAGCATAATGGTTAAAGCTTAGAAAGTTAGATATACTATTTTTAGCTTAAAAATTGAAAGGCATAGCCTCCATAAATATATATGTATGTTATTGGTTCATTTTTATATTCTATTCAGATACAATATAGTTTATTCCATACATACATATGATGTCAAGATATTATTCTATGTGACTAACTTTGTTCGACATGAAATGGAAGAAGCAATAGGTTAACATATATATGTATATCACAAACTAGTATTTACTTTTTATGTTACTATAAAGTTTTTATAAGACACATGTCATATAAATTTTACCTGATTTACATGTAGAAAAAAAACACAGACTTTAATTTGTATGATTGTTATGTACCTTACTATTGGCATTGTTGGGGGTTTGAACTTAGACTTTCACATGATCCTCAACTATCCATGCTATCTCATGCTGACATCTTTTATCACACACATGCTGAAAAGATAAACAATTACCAATGACGTGTGTGATCAAGTATGTCAGTAGTATGAGATTGCGTTAATAGTTGAGGGTCATGTAAAAGTCTGAGCTCAAACCCCCTATATATTACATATTGGACTGCAGATTTGAAAAAGCCTGTACTGTAGGAACAAATTTATATATTGGCAATATTGTAAAACCAGTGTATAATTAATTGTTTTTACACATATATTCATTGTGCATTACCCATACATGTAAAATCAATGTGAATGTATGTTTGTCTGTAACACTGTAAATATTTGTCTGTAAGACTATCGTGTGTCAAGTTCATAACCAATTAAAAAAATCTAGTACATTTGTTTGTAATTATATTATAAGAATTTTAAGCAAAGGAAGTAACTCCACCCTGTATAATTAATAATCCATTCTTTTTATTATGAAGCATATTTTATGCAAATGAAGTAATTCTGCCATTAACAAACCGTAATTTTTTTATGAACCAGTTGTCTGTAACACTAGAAAATTCACATATCAAATATAATAGCCATATTAAAAAAAATTAATTTTAATTTATCTGAAGGCTGGGTACACAAAACTATTAATAAAGCTAAATTTATTAATACCTTACTGGGTACATTTATGAAGTGTACCAAACAGGCCAGCTTGTTCGAAACATTTTTTTTCTAATTTTTCAATTGTCAATTTTTAAATATTTATTTATATAATATTAAAATCTTTTTTTTTATTAATTTACATTAAATTTTTTTTAAAAAAATTGATCAAGCAACCATTAACAAAAACTATTACAAAAGTGATGGTCTTTTGGTCTTGTGTAAATTTCTCACATTTATTTATATAATATTATTTGTTTAATTTACATTAAATCTTTAATATATAGGGGTTTGAACTCAGACTTTCACACAACCCTCAACCATCCATGCTATGTCACACCACTGATACACTTGATCACACACATGTTGAAAAAAAATAATCTTAATATAAGTTGAGCTTTGATTGTATATATGTGTGGAGATGATAATCTGGGCCAACTGATGATTTCTGGTTTAGCATGAAATACGTTTATTGGTGATTATTTATCTTTTCAACACATATGTGTTTAAGTGTATCAGTGTTATGGGATAGTGTGGAGAGTGATGGGGCATGTGAAAGTCTGTGCTCATATACCCTATATATTACATATATAGTCACAGGTATATAATAAGCCTGTGTGTTTCAGTTATTACATAGTAGAGATGTCTGCCCATCCCTTGTATATGTATTAAATAGATTATGTCCTGTACATGAGGGGTCAGATTGACCTTAGGTCAACATGGGTGTGACAAGAATCTTGGCCTCAGGGTGGCCTTTGAGCATTCCATCATCAGATTTTCAGTTGGATGGATTGTTGAAGAGTTGGAGTGTGGAGTAGATTGAAGCTTGTCCCTTAAAGTATGAGGATTGGCTATCTTATTATATATCTGAGCACTTATTGCATATATGTGTGGAGATGATAATCTGGACCAACTTCTAAGTACTGCTTTAGCATGATATATGTATATTGGTGATTATTTATCTTTTTGACATGTGTGTGATCAAGTGTAGCAGTGGTATGAGATAACATGGATGGTTAAGAGTCATGTGAAAGTCAGAGTTCAAACTCCCTATATATTACATATAGTGCAGGTATGAAAAGCCTGCACTGTAGAAAAAATTCATATTAAATCTTTAAAAAAATTTGTTCAGGTACCCAATTAAAAAAAACATGCATTTGTAGGTCAGGTACATCTGGTATATATATATTGTAACCATATATTTTAGTATAAAATATAATAATTGATGTAACTGGTATAAAAATTTCTCTGTCTTCTTTTGGTGATTTGATTGGCTTGATTTGCACTTTGAACAGATTACTCTCTTATATTCAAAATAATTTATTAGAGAGAATGGGTAATATTTTGCCTTACTTGTTGTCTATATTATTTTAATAAATTTAAATTGCTTCTTTCCATATACTAATTCATATCAAAATGTTTAACTTTTTAAAAATTTGACAACACATTAAATTTGGTAAAATATTATTAAAAATAATAATATTTTATTTGTTTAAAATGGTCTTAAAAATTATTTCCATTGAAAAAAAAAACCATTTGTTCAACTAAATTTAATTATTAAAAATAAATACAGTAATTACTTATGCGTTTCAATGTAAAAAAGAAAGAAGCGCGAATTTAAAAGAAGATCGTCTGATAGTGTTGCTTTTGGAGGCAAAAAGAAAAGAAAATGGTAAAAGGCAAATGGTGTAAATATGATAAGCTTATTTTAAAATAGTTAACAAGTAAACGGATTACCACAAAGTTTTCTATAAACGTAAAAATAACATAGTGGTATTTAATAATAAGATGAATTGCTAAATTTAAAAGTCTGTTCGGGAGTCGGCTAGCCAGGTGGATCAAATCGCCAGTAATAATTTTCCAATATTACATTTGAAATATGTCGGAGCTTTCCAGTTTAAAAGCAGAAAAAATTGCAAGATTTTGGTATGTTTTAAAATATTTATTATTCTACAATTTGGAAAAATTAAATAAGTGTTTTAATTACAGAAGTTTTATAAATATGAAAATTTGCTTTTTAAAAAAGAAGAAGTTTAAATTAAAGTAAAATGTTAAAGTTATTAACATAGTTTAATATTTCCGTTTATAATTTTAATAAAAAAATATAGTATTGATTGATATTTAACTTTGCAATGCCAGTAATATATTCGCTAGTTAATTTGTTTACCATTTGGATAATAAAAACAGTCTTCAAATAAGTAATCAAAGCTATTTTCTAATTTTATCATCAGTTTGGAATGATCAAATTAATTGCTATAATTAGTATTCTTAGATTTAAGCGTGGATAAATAAATATTAGCATGGATGTGATAAACTTGGAACAGTTTTAATAGAGAAATGTAGAAATTAATAACTTATGAAAAAACATTTTCATTTAAACTCTGCATGTCATATCATTGGAATTGTTTCAGGTTTATGGAGCCACGTAAAATCGTTAATCTAATAGTGCTTATAAAAACTAATACAAATGGATAAAATTACATGTATGGAATTCAACTATAATTGTAGCTATTACTTCGTATATTTATTGTTCGACACATCGTATATGGATTTCACGGATCATATTTGTAGTTATAAAATGCTATACAATTTAATTTGTGATACACACACCTGCTAGAATTCATGTATTGAACTATAAAATGCTATACATTTAATTTATATCACACACACACCTGTTAGATTTTATGTATTTGATGAATAATGCATTACTTTAATTTTATCGTTAGATGAACTTGCATGTGAAGTTCATAAGTTATATTTTATTAAGTTTAAATTAATAGGGGTTGAATAAAATACTTATTCAAGAGAATAGCGCTTGTGAAAAAGCTTGAAAAGTACTAAATGAATTTATGAGATGTATCAATTTTTATGAGGCATTTTGTGAGTCTTTCCAGATTTCTATTCCTATACTAATATTACTTATATTATATTACATATGTTTTATCTTAAGCAAGATAAGTTAGTACATTAGTTGTCCTGATTAGCGTAACATTTTATTATGCAAGAACCCACATTTGCTAAAATGTTAGTGTTTTCTGAATGGTCAAAATAACTGAAGAGGATGATTTTGCACTTTAATGTGAAGTAAATAGTAATGTTGTTTTATAATGTTAAAAGGCATTAATCTGTGCCGGTGGTTAATCCGCAGATTACTTAATTGACATTTTTTGTATTTTACACTCATTCCTGCGCTGGTGGTTAATCCGCGGAATTGTGTAATTATACTTATTACTTTATGATGGTGTATAAATCCACAAAGCGTTTAGTGTTATTTAATTCCTATGTGTAGATGAATGCATCCACAGGAATATGGTTTTACTTCATAGATATAAGTTGGGCAAAGTATTTTAGTTATTCTGCTAAATCATCTTCTTCCATTTGTAAGTATAATTTATAAGTTAGATTATTAAATTGTAGCAGGACATTCTATTCAAGTTACCTCATAATAATTAACTGTTGGTTGATTATTATTTACCTGAATGTAAGTTTAAATTTTCACTTTATTTAATGATTGCATTATAGCTAAATCCTACAGATATAATATTATTTATTATATTATTATAAGTTTACGGTATAGATTTATTGAATCTGGAAATGACATTAGATGTTTCATGAGTTGATGTTGAATTTAGTATAATTTCCTCAATACATTCATTATATCAAATTGAAATATAAGGTATGATTAGGTTTTTAAAAACTGTACCTATGATATGTTATTGAAGAAAGTCGATGGAATTATAATTTATTTATTTTATTTGTTTATTTATGTCTTTAATTATAACATTAGAATTAATTACTTATTATTCATAAATTTGTAAATAAACGTTGATTTATAATTAAACTTACTGTGCCGTTGCTATTTGTCATTCGTAAAATCAGAAATCATAAACCTTGGATAGAGCATACATTGAAGTACATACTATCGTCAACATGATATAAGAGTTTAGTGATATTTAGAGAAAACATTTGGATGCTTTTCGTCTTTGGTAGTTTATGATGTGTAAGGTACAATAAAATCCCATTTACCTTTTCCATCATTTTAGCTTTGCGTAGTTGATTCTAGTATACAATACAAATTGATTATTAAACCTGTAAACAGATTTACCAGATAATGACATGATTGAATATATTTACTTAACGTTTTTAAATTGTCATTTGTCAATATAATAAGAGTCTCAGTGATATAGTAAACTATAAAAAAAGAACCCAAGTATTTACGTTTATTTATTGCAAAGCTTTACCTGGACTAACATTTGTATTAAAAATCATATAGATGGTTTAAAATTTCATAATCTTATGTAGTTCCACAAATTATGCCATCTTGTACATGGTCGGCCATCGGGTCTCATACAATGAAAATCGCAAATTAAGGTTTGAAAGATAATAACATTACATACTTATAATTTGTTTAATGTATTTTATCATACTACTATGATAGGTCTTCGCGGTACACCCTGGCTGCGATCAAATTAAATCATAAAAAGTTTATGTTATATCATTAGTTTGGTCTGTGGTAAGTTGCTCCAGATTTTGGTTGTGGTCTTTGGTGCACAATATAGATGGCATGATATGCTTTTGGTTACAGCTCTTAATAGCTGACAATGTGCAGCGGGAATTGATCGGTGATCAAGGTTACAATTCTTAGCACACTTATGTTTTGGTGATATTATGTAGTTGGGACAATAATCGAACGGTTACAATATATATATATATATTATTCTAATAACTGATATTTTTATTATAGCTAAAATTAACCCTCTCACCCCATCATCTGGACTTTCATTTTATTTTTTGATTAAATTTTTGAATTTTGAATGTATGTTTTCCTTTTTGAAATAAACTAAACAAAATATTTAGTTTTTATATACATTTGAGTAGAAATTTTGAAAAATTTCTATTTATAAAATTCCTGAGGAAAGTATAAAGCAGTATAGTAAAGAAAGGAAAGGTAAATTTGTTTATATTATTTAAATATATGTTTGTATACCTACATATTTATCAATGAAAAATCTTTCAAAATTTCTAGCTAAATTATGAATGACTTTCAAATAATTATAATCATTTATATCTATAGTATTAGATAATTTTTATAGAATTCAAAACAATAATGACTATTGCTTGCCTCAAGGTTTGTGACATGGCATTTTAGTAGTATTTATATGTAGGACTATTTCTATCATCTAATATTAAATATTGAATGTGTTTAAAAAAATATAACTTCATTTAAATTTTCAATTACATGTAACAGTGGCAGGATCCCTCACTTGATTAGAGCATTAACTTAAAATTCTATATTCAAAAATATAAAGATCAGCTTCGATTCTTATTCTAGTATTGTCACTGGTCAGGCCAGCAACACCTGAAAAAGAGAGGAGAATAGTATTTCTCAAAATGTTGAGTATATACTAACCTGTGTGCTATTACTAATTATTGAATGTAATTGAAAAATTAAATAGTTAAATTTTTGTAAAGACATTCAAAACATATTTTAGATGATGGAAATAGTCCAATATATAATACAAATAATGACTATTTCTTTATATAGAATATACTATTTTTTATATTCATCCATGTGACCACTTGTTAATAGCTCTAAACAAGCTTTTGTCAATAAATGACATAAGAGAAAACATTTAAAATCTTTATCTAGAATTATCCCTATTCCCAAACTGATTTTGAACTAATGGCTTTCATTATATTACATTTGTAAATACAAGCTAATTAAGTCATATGATGTACAACTTTGTTTCCTTACTATTATACTTTGGGATGTCATATTGCTAAGGATATCATTATATGGTATATTTGAATTTAGTTCAATTCCATATGGCTATTTAAGTAAGATAGTTGGATTTGAAGACATATAAATGTCTGATTTTCTACTTAATAGTTAAGTATTTAATAAATGCTGGGCTTGAGTTTGTATTTTAAATCTAGTATCTGAAAGTCTTAATGCCTCACTGATGAGAGCCATTAGCTCAAAACCAGTTTGGGGATAGGAATAATTCTAGATAGATATTTTAAATGCTTTCTCTTGTGGTATTTATTGAAAAAAGCTTGTTTAGAGCTATTAGTATGCTTGTTATATTACATTTGTAAATACAAGCTAATTAAGTCATGTGATGTATGACTTGGTTTCCTTAATGTATATATAAAATAACAATAATAAATCGAATGATAATTCCTCAACTACTGTTAAACTCAAAAAAAAAAAGGTTTCTGCTGATTGAAAAGACTGCATATAACAGTTAATTACCATTATACTTATAACTTTTATTGCTATTACAATAGTTTTTTTTTAATTAATGGACATTTTATTTGTATATATATACTTTCAAGCTTTCTATAGCTATGTACTCTGTCTTATTTAACTGATGCACATAACCACATGAATGTGAAAAGGATAAATGATTTCCAATGCACTCATCAGTTGGTCCAGATCATCATCTCTCTCTCTCTCATACACACACACACACACACACATATATATATATATATATATATATATATATATATATATATATATATATATATATATATATATATAATCAATGCCCAATTTATGAACTTTAATGCACAAACTTCAATCTTCTCCATCCCCCAAATCTTCAGCCATTCATGTCATTGAAAATCTGATGATAGAACAATCAAATCCCCTGTTGATGCCATTATTATTACCATACCTATATTGACTTTAAGTCACATTGATCTCTCACATGTAGGATCTTAATATGTCCATTTAAATACACAGAAGAGAGATGGGCAGATATATAATATTCAAATATAATTATATTGTCTATACTAAACTTAATGTAATTAGGACTTGAACTCAAACTTTCAAGCTTCCTACAGCTATGCACTCCATTTTATTCAATGAATGCACATGACCACATATATGTGAAAAGATAAATGATCTCCCTTCTCTGTACCTATTAAGTTCCTATATGTGAAGGATCAGAGTGACTTAAAGTCAACATGTGTATAACAATAATATTGGCATCAACAAGAGGCTTTGAGTGTCCCATGCTCAGATTTTCAATGATATGGATGGCTGAAGACTTGGACGGTAGAGAAAGTTTGTCGAATAAAGTTTGGAGATTTGCTATCTTAATATAAACTGAGCACTGACGTATATATGTGTGGGAGGTAATGATTGCACCAACTGATGAGTGCTCGTTCAGCATGAAATATATATATTGGAAATCATTTATCTTTTTCACATATATGTGGGTATGTGCATCAAGCTTGAAAGTCTAAGTTCAAGTCCCATCTAATTACATTTAGTATAAACAATATACTTGCATTTGAGTATTATATATATGCAATAACTACAGGCAAAACTCTCTCTATACAGTAGTGCCACCCTGGTCAACCAGAGTAATCAATGGATGCCAGAAGGCTTGTGCATAAAATCCCTATCTATTGCCTACTCATCCAATATCACCAGATTAGTTTCTGGCTTGTGGCCTTCATCAGTGAGGAGCCTTGGATCTGAGAGCAATGCATCTAGATAGGGATTTTATGCACAAATCTTCTGTCATCCATTGATTACTCTGGTTGGCACAAGGCAGCACTACTGTATGGAGAGAGTTTTGTCTTGTTTAATAACAATTATGTGCTAGTATAAGAGATGTTGATCGTGTGATGTTTAGTGGTTTATCAATAACTACAGGCTGTTCAAAGTTCCCAGGTGATGGCACCTAACTTGAGTATCAGTATTATAATAAAAATAATAACAAGTATATCATAGTGCTATTTTTTAATTATGAAAATAATTATTTTAATAGGTGTTGTTACATATATTCTTGTTTTGTTTATTGCACAATATTCAAGATTGCAACTTATCTTCTATTAAATTTTTTTTCCGTGATTAATAATTGAATTAATCTGCTTATTTTTCTCCAAAAACAAAAGGTTTGATTCATTAAAAAAATTAAATGATAAATACTTACATATGATTGAACTTGGTTGAAGTGCTTTTGCTAGAAATAACTTGATACTAAAAGGAAATATGCCTATGTGTTTGAAAAGAAAAGTTTTTATTAAATGTGCTTTACCAGTTCTTACTTATGGATCTGAGATTTGGACGCTTAATAGAAGAGCAACACAGAGACTTCAGACCGCTCAAAGAAGTATGGAAAGATGCATGTTGGGAGTAACAAGAGGAGATTGAAAACGCAATATATGGGTAAGAGAACAAACAGGTGTTACTGACCTCATTGAAAAAAATAAAAGACTGAAGTGGAGTTGGGATGGATATATTGCTAGAAGAGATGATAATAGATGGACAATTGAAATCAAACCGGATTCCAAGAGAGTGTAAAAGACCCAGAAAGAGACCATATGGGAGAAGGATGGCTGAAATAAGAAAGTGTGCAGGGGTGATGTTGAGAAGAGAAGCTACAGATCGAAGATGGTTTGAACTTGGAGAGACCTTCATTCTGCAGTGGATTGATAATGGTTGATGATGATGATTATTACAAATTCTAGAATATTTCATGATTTTGTAGTCATGAATAATTGGTTAAAATACCAGATTATAATTTGTGTTACGTTATATTTACAGTCAAAAGTTCACCTTGCAGTTATTTTGTCAATTTTTTAATCGTATTTTATGCTAATTTATTTACTTTTCTTTTATAAAACCTTTCTTATTAAATTAATAATAGGTTTTTTAAATTATTAAAATATCTTATAATAATCGTTTTAGTTTTATTTTAACCTTTCTCCCAATAAGACAAATCATTTCTCCGGAGAAATCTTTCCGTTTGTTTAAATCAAAAATAAGTCTATTCTTCATCCATATATATGTATATTTTATCTTTTTTACTACAAAAATTTTTATTGCTTGCTTTTATAAATTTTTCAATCGCATTGTGAAATGTCAAATAAATAAATTAAAAGACTTGCGTGATATATATGTTTTGGTTCACAGATCACGTTTTTTCAAAATTCACCCTTAACATTCTATTCTTTTTTGTGTTTTTATTTTTTCCATTGCGAGTAATTAAGATGGACCATTTATTTAGAATAGATTATTATGATGATATTTTAGCTTTGTTAATTTAAATTTAGCAACATTTCGTATTGTTTAATTAGTAATAAGAATTGTTTTGTGGCTTCTGCGTTTATAATTTGCATATTAATTCCAAGTTATCATAGATGTTAAACTTGCTATTATTTTATTATAAAACGAATATGAAAGTATCAATATTTTCCATAAGTTCGTGTAAATAATATATCATTTATATACCTAAATGTGTGTGTGTTTGAATGCATTCCCTGACTAGCATTTATGTTTAGGAAATGAAAAATAAATTTCAAACATTAAATAATAAACTACTACACTCTTATATGTAATATGTTACATACATATGCATGTAATAGCTTTTTTTAAAAAAATAGCAACATAAATATTGCCTCAGGGTGGCCTTTGTGCATTCCATCATTAGATTTTCAATTGGATGGACAGTTGGAGAGTTGGGGTGTGGAGTAGATTGAAGCCTGTCCATTAAAGTATGAGGATTGGGTATCTTAATATATATCTGAGCACTTATAGCATATATGTGTGGAGATGGTAATCTGGACCAACTGATGATTGCAGATTTAGCATGAAATACGTATATTGGTGATTATTTATCTTTTCGACATATATGTGTTCAAGTGTATCAGTGTTATGAAATAGTGTGGAGAGTGGTGGGTCGTGTGAAAGTCTGTGCTCATATACCATATATACAACATAAATATTAGAGATAGAATACACATTAGTTTGCAGTATATCTATATGTCAAAAATTTCTAAAATGATAAAATTAATATATGTTTTGTTTTTTATTGAAAGTAAAGATTAAATTGTAGTTTATGATAGAAAATAGTTTATGTCAACTGATCAATTTTTTTCAGTATTTTTTATTCTAATATATATATTTAAATAAATCAATATGCAATAACAGTAATCACACACAATTAATTTTTGCCCTTTTCAATGTGTTGACACTTTTACAATTACGACCTCCATGCATATGACAGTAATACAATATTTACAATGCAAAATACTCCTGTACAAATGTATACTATATAATTTTCCATTCATTTATCATTAGTTAAATTAAATGATTTTATATATACAATTATTTTTGGCATAATTCATAATTCGTTTTATATATTTTCCTTTTATTAAGTTCTTTAATATAGTTTAAGGGTTTTATATTTTTTACACAATCTATTTTACGTCTGTATTTTAAATAATGAATATATAAGGCAGATATATTATCTCTTTTATTAATGACATTAGTATGTTTTTTTTTTCTTTTTTATCTAATTGTTTCCCTATATGTTCATAGTAAACCTTGGTACTGATGAAAGCCACAAGCTAGAAACTAGCCTGGGGATATTGGATGAATAGGCACTAGGGATTTTACGTACAAACCTTCCTGCATTTATTGATTATTCTGGTTTGTACTGAGTGGCAATATGTATGGAGAGTTTTGCCTCTGTGAAAAACAGCTTGTGTAAGCATAAAGAATGTTAACCATGTAATAAGGTTCAATGGTTTAACTTCAAACTATGATGAAATCTTTTCTCAGATTTATTAATGTCAAACCACTACTTTTAGCTGTCACTGATATTAATATCCCTGCTATAAAATATTTATAAATGAGTTCTATCAATTTCTAATAAAAAAGGATGAATAATGATATGTTAAATATTGGATCACCATAATTTTAATAGCTATATAGTTTTTGGAATTCCATAATAATGTTAAAGAACAAAAAGGCAATTATATTTTCAATGCAAAAATAATCTGTTACATACATGCAAATAGGCAATTTAGCCTAACAGATAAATTTAAGACCTGCCTAATTAATATTCAAGATTTTCAGACCAGTTTAAACAACTATAATGAAATTAAAAACTTCAAGCACCTTGGCAAAAAAGAGCTGCAATCTCACACTTCTGTATTATTTAATTTCATCCTTAAAACAAGTGTGCAATCATTTGATTTACCCATCTTACCCTTGATAGATAATTCACCATCTATAATCATCCAAGCAATCCCCCCCCCATATAATGCTTCTATTTAACATCTAGAGATCACATCCTAAAATGTCCTGATAGCTTTGTAAATACTGTGAGCTGAAAAACAGAAAGGCACATTAATGTGGATGGTCATACATTTTATCCCTGCCAGAGCAGAATGCTAAAAGCACTGAAGATAGAACTAATTTCTGCTACCTCAACACAAGACAATAAAGTGTTTTCAATTAGTATGACTTATAATTCTTCTAATATAAAGTTTGAAAGCAATCTCACCAATAAGATTGTGCACATTGATAAAATAATCTCATTATAGTCCGTGCCTCACGGACACCATTGATGTTAAACCACTAAATGTCACATGATCACTATCTCATATTAGCACAATAATTGTTATTAAACAATTAAAAAAAAAAAACAAAGCATCCATTGATTGCTCTTGTTAGCACAAGATGGTACTACTATATGGAAAGTTTTGCTTTGTTTTGAATTGTTTTGACACCATTGATGTTATAGTTCAATTTTTTCCTGTTGTATGTTTTCCAGATATAAAACCAAAGCAAGTGTAAAGTTGACTGTCTTCTGCTTAAGAAATACAGAAAGTAAAAAGATCAGTTCAAACACAAAAAAGAATCACTAGTAAAACAAAAAAGAAAAATATGGTGGCAACTAAAAGATTCTCAGAACACATTGATTATCCTGATATGTCACACGATAATACCATTATCATAATGAAGATTAGTTTTCCAGATCATTAATATATATGTACATAATATGCAACTATTAATTCAAAGTGTAATCAGTACTCAAATTAAATTACTGTTTAATTATTATACTACCCTTCCAATGCACACTAGCGAGGCTATATTTTAATTGTTTTATTTTGGGTTACCACTTTCAGGCCATATTTGTTCCCATATTCATAGCCTGGGTCATTGATCCAAAAGGATTTTTTTTTGTTTTAACATATAACTCTAGTTTATTAGAAAAACATGTACACATTATCAGCAAAATTCATCTCCACATTCTTTTACTTACCAACACACTCACACCTATCTAAGTTCAACTACTTACATTAATCACAATGTTAATCAAACTGTGAATAATTGCAATAATATGAATTTAAAGATGCTGGAAAATTATGAGAACAAGAAAGCAATCTGGTCTTGCTGAAGACCATTTGCAATAATTAAAATAATTTGTCTATTGTATAAGACAATCAAATCTATGGATAAAGTAAAAGCTTCATAAAACTGAAGGAATTATAATATATATATATATATTAATTCTAATGTTTTCACGGATAAAAGATGTCATATTATTATTACTATTTGTGGGATATTCCGTGTAGTGAAAAAGCTAAATGCTGACGTTTCAGTACAATATCAAGTACCTTCCTCAGAGCATTCTCTTTCTCAAATCACATGCATTCTTATGATTTGAGAAAGAGGATGCTCTGAGGAAGGTACTTGATATTGTACTGAAACGTCAGCATTTAGCTTTTTCACTACATGGAATATCTCGCAAATAGTAATAATATATATATATATATATATATATATATATATATATATATATATACAGAAACAGAAATCATTGGAAAAGCTATAATAAATTTTCAATAATAAAATATTGACATTTAAAAAAGGTAAAAATAAAAAGATTAGGATTTCTAGATTAATCTTTTATTAATTCTATCCATTTTTTTTAAAGATAATGACCACATTTATGGTAATTTTATATTTTAAACCAACCAAAAGAGCAAATTAGATTTTAAAAATTATTTCACCTTAAAAGATCACATATTAGTTTTATATGAAGATATAGAAAGGTCTAATGAATTTGTAGATTTTGAAAATATATCTGGTTGCACAAACATTTTATATTTTAAAACTTTAAACATAAATATTGTCAAAGTTTGAAAAATATTTATCAAAAGCCAACAGCTATGATTAAATGTCCTGGTAACACTGAAAAGATGGACATGATAAGGGTGTATAACTGGAGAATTCTATATCTGCAAAAAATTTTACCACAATTTTACAAGACATTTTTATGGGCTACAATGGGAAGATAAGGGAATAAAAGTAAATGGAAATTATTTAAGTCATCAAGATTTTGAGGATGATGTGATTATTTTTACAAATAATGCTTCAGAGCTTCAGAAAATGTTACAAGAGTGGTCAGATGAAAGTAAGAAAGTAGGATTAAAGATAAACATTAAAAAGACTAAAATAATGTTCACAAAAGAAGGAAATAAATGGTGATATCAGTGAATTAGAAGGTAATAACTACAAACATCATAGTTCTGTTATTAACACATAAGAAATAATGTGGAAGTATTGGAAAATTCCCAGTGAGTTATGTAAATGAAAGTAGGATTAAGGGGAAACATTAAAAGGACTAAAGTAATCTTTACCAAAGAAGGAAATAAAGACTGATATCAGTGAATTTGAAATTAATAGCTACAAAAACCTTAGTTCAGTTATTAACACAAGAAATAATGTGGAAGTATTGGTAAATTCTCAGTAAGTTATATGTAAACTAACTGTCAGTAAGCATAAATAGTAGAATGAGTCCACCTACATTTTAGCTTTGATTATATATAAGCATCCCATTTGCTGAAATAATTAAACATAGATCTTGATTTTATATATACTAATGAAATTTCAAGACAACTATAAGCTAATTCTAAAATCACTATAACTAATTAGAGGTAAAGGCCAAGTCTTATTTGTAACAACCTCTTACTATTAAATTAATTGTCATTGAAAAGAAATAAATATCAACCTTTTACCACCTCGAATATAGACAAAAATAATGTGGAAGTACTGAAAAACCCCAGCAAGCTATATGTAAATTATCAATAAATAAAATGTAGAATGAACCCACCTACATTTCAGCTTTGATCGTATACAAGCATATAATTTACTGATTGATTAGTTATAGTGATTTAAGAATAGCTTATAATTATCTTGAAATTATGTTAATATATATAAATATCGCTCTGTGTGTAAGTATGTCAATAAATGGTATACATATATATGACCAAAGTTAAAGTATAGGTGGTCTCATTCTGGATTTAATGCAGTGGATTGATAATGGTTGATGATGATGATGAATTTACATATAGCTTTCTGGTACTTTTCAGTACTTCTGCATTATTTCAACCATATTCGAGCTGGTAAAAGAGTTATATTTACATATATTAATACTTATGAAACACAATGGATAAAATTAATTATCACATGATTACCATTTCTTATGCTTACACAAGCCATTTATACTGAGGCTAAACTCGTCACACAGTAGTGCCACCAGTACATCCATTGATTACTCTGGCTTGCACTGGTGGCACTATTGTATGGAGAGTTTAGCCTCTGTATGATAAAATTAATCATAGAAATTACATTTGGGTGGAGTGTTTTTGATAGAAATAATTAAATGTTCAAAGGAAATATGCTTCTCTGATTGAAAAGAAAGGTATTTAATAAAAGTATTTTATCAATTCTTATATATGGATCTAAAACCTAACTATTTAAAAAACTATACAAATACTTCAGATCACACAATATAGTATGGAGAGATAGGTGTTGGAAATAATAAGGGGGGGGGGATTGAAACAAAATGAATGGATGAGAGAACAAAAAAAATATTGACATTAAAAAAAATTGAACTAAAACAGTGTTGAATTAGACATATTCCTAAAAGAGATGATTAATAGAAGGATAGTTGACATTTTAAATAGGATCATATGACATTGTAAAAGACCTAAAGAATGACCATGTATGAGATTGATGGATGAATTTAAAAAATTTGTTGGAGGAACTACTTTTAATTTAGTGAGACCTTCATCTAACAACAGTTGTTAATAGTTGAATATGATGATGATGATGATCGTTTAATATTTTTGATGTGATTTTTTTTCCAACTTGGCAAATTCCTCACTTATTTTCCAGTAAATCACTATCATAAAATTTACTCTTCACATAACTGCATCTGTTGTTTTAATTATTGTGTATTTATATTGTCTATTAAATATTTTGTAAGCTTGTGTTTAAGACCTGTAGAGGTCCCTACCTTCGCATTTTCAACCGTACATGCTTTAGGTTTAATGCCTTAGTAAATATTATTAATATATTTTGATAATTTCAAATCTCTTCGAAATCATTTCACCTCCATTAGTAAATATAACTATTTGAAAAAATATTGGTGTCATTTTTATTTATTAAATATACCAGTTGAACGTTGAGGCATTAAAAATTATCTTATTTATTGTCACATTTTGATTACTTGATTTTTCATTAATCTTTTTTTTTTCTATTTTTGATATACATTTTTGTTCATTTTTTCTTGAAGTTGTGTTTTGGTTTATGGATAATCTATTTAACCATTGAGCACCACAATAATACATCACGTATGAAAAAAATAGTTATTGGCCCAGGTTTCTTTGAGATACCAACAGGGTTATGGCACATTGAATGGCAATTCAAAATACATGTTTAATTTGGCTTTTTTCTTCTTCATTAGAAAATTAAATAGAAGTTATTAAAATTAAAATTGTATACATTTTTTTATACTTTTCATACAACATGTGTATGTTTTCATGCGCGCGCGCACACACTCAGGTATATAACGTAGCAAGACATCTGAACTTTTATCAATTATCTTTGTGTTTATGTATTCTTTCCACATTTCTGTGAACATTTACAGAAATGAGATGCTGTTCTGAACTAATTTTGTAAATTATATTATCTTAGCATTTTGTATTTAACATTTTATAAAATATAAAATATTTATGAAGGAAGGAAAATTCATCATTACTAGGTTAATTTACTATTGAATTATTTAAATATTTTTTAAAATAATTGTCAAAATGCACACGCATAATAAATGTTTATGGTATTGAAAGATTAATATCATTGAGGTAAATATTTATATCTGGAAAAAACACTATTAAAAAAAAATAAAAAGCAATATTTAGTAATAGAGATCAAAAATCTTTATAAATACTTTAAATAACCTCAATATTACTACATATTCTTTTAAATCCATATAAATAAAGATATAATAAAAGGCAAATGATACCCAATATGCATTTAGTGCTGTACCACCACTCATCAGTTGATCTAGGTCATTATCTCATATATATATATATCTTTATTATATAAGTAATATTTACTAAGGCAATAAATCTAAAGCATGTGCGGTTGAAAATGCGAAGGTAGGGACCTCTACAGGTCTTAATCACAAGCTTACGCATTGGACAAAAAGAGTGTAAGCTTGTGGTTAAGACCTGTAGAGGTCCCTACCTTCGCATTTTCATCCGCACAAGCTTTAGGTTTATTGCCTTAGTAAATATTACTTACGTAATCAGCGTTAAATAAATTTATAATTACAACTTTATTATATGAAAAATATTTATCTATATTAAATAATTACATTTTGAATTACAAGTGACAAATTAACTCAACCCACATGGGAAAAAGAAATGCGAATAACTGCATGTGTTTGTGTTTTATTTATTGTTTGGACTACTTCTCTCATCTAACATGAGTATTGAATGTCTTTAGAAAAAAATAACTTTATTTAAATATTCCAAATACATTCAACTGTTAGTAATAGCACAGAGGTTAGTATATGCACAGTGTTTCAAGAGGTAATCGGTGCTCTTAAGAAGAAAAAGTGAAAAAATCAGGAAGAACCTGTAGATAAGTATGTGAAATTTCTATTGACTGTTTCCTTTGGCAGGATGGCTCAGTTGATTAGAACATTACTTTAAAATTTAATACTCAAGAATCTAAGGATTCACATTTGATTCCCATGGTGGTCAGGCCAGCAACATGGAAGTATATTAACTATATTTTTTAGTCATTCATTACGCTAGAGGTTATTCAATAATGAATAATATTTCTGTAGTATAATTTCCACTATACCACTCCCATGCAATGACTGGATTATATCTGCCTTTAATATCTTGTGGAAAGATGCAATCATATGACCAAGCCATGGGAAAAAAATGTGTGATCCTAAGATGCACATTTCATGTTGAACCAGCACTCATCAGTTGGCCCAGACCACCATCTCTTGTACATATATCTTTATCATTGTTCAGTACATATAGATATCAAGATATTATATTTTAATTGATAAGTGTCAAATGTGCTACCCTCACAACTTCGACACACATCACTTAATGTAAGTATATTAATTATTATTATTATTATTATTATTATTATTATTATTATGATGATGATGATGATGATGATGATGATGATGATGATGATGCCATTCATTAGACTAGGGATTATCCAATAATGAATAATATTTCTGTAATATAATTTCCACTACATAATTCCCACACAAGGTAAGAACTGGGTTCTATCTACTTTTAACACTTTGTGGAGAGATGTTTTTACCTTGCATAAGAGTTGGGTAGTGGAAATTACACTATTCATTATGGCATAGTAATTGTTTATATTTTTAGTATTACTCATATTTTTAGAGAGACTGTAAAATCACTACATTTGATGTTGAACCAGTATTCAGTTGGTGCAGACCATGACCTCTTACACATATCTTTAATGTTGTTCAGTATATATAGATTGTGAAATACTATATTGTTGTTGGGTATATATAGATAGAAAAATACTATAGTTTAATTAACAAGTGTCAAATGTGCTACCCTCACAACTTTGACACAAGTCATTTAATAGTAGGAAATTGATAATATTCATTAATCATTTGTTAGACTAGAAATTATCCAATAATAAATAATATTTCTGTAGTATAATTTCCACTATACTACTCCCATGCAAGATAGGAACTGGATTTTATCTGCTTTTAACATCTTGTGGAGAGATGTTCTGACCTTGCATGAGTGCGGTGTGGTGGAAATTACACAACTCATTATAATATAGTAATTGTTCATTATTTTAATATTACTCTCATTTTCAAAGAGACTGTAAAATCACTTCTTACTGTACATAATATCAGCTATCACAGTATAGGTAATGATTTTATAATCAACTTACATAATAAAATTAAAAAAACAGCAGTGATGTATTAATTTAAAAAATGTGGTGTCTAATGTATATTTAAAGCAAAATAATCCCAGCCTTACTTAGGAGAAAAACTAAAATGCATTTTGAATTAAAGTGTTTACAAGTCTAATGATTGTACTAAGCATAAATATTTAAATTTTATTAATTTACTAGTTAAGTTAGCAAAATATTTTCACAGTCTTTTTCTGAATAGCAGTCTTAACTTATTTTAAAAATTCATTACACATCACTTTTAATATATTTACTGATTTTTTTGTCTGTTATTGATCTATTAACAAGGCAAACTCTCCATACAGTAGTGCCATCCTGTGGCAAACAGAGTAATCAATTGATGGCAGAAGGCTTGAATATAAGATTCCTATCTAATGCCTACTCATTCAATATCCCCAGACTAGTTTCTGGATTATGGCCTTCATCAGTGAGGAGCTTTGGATCTGAGAGCACAAACCAGAAACTAGTCTGGGGATATTGGATGAGTAGGCATTAGATATGGATTTTATTCACAAGCCGTCTGACATCCATTGATTAATCTGTTTGACACAGAGTAGCACTACTGTATAAAAAGTTTTGCCTTGTTTATAAACAATTATGTGCTAGCACAAAAGATGATCATGTGTTGCTTAATGGTTATTGATCTATTCAGGTAGTTTAATACTTTTAATGTTTATTTAGTATTATAAAAATTATATATATTTGAAGAGTATAGTTTAATGCTCCTTAGTGCAACTAAATTTTAATACCATTCACTGATATTTAACATAACCAACTGATCTCTGGAACTGCTGATGTTCCATCAACAACCCAGCCTTGCCAGATGTTCCAAAGCATCACTCAATTTTAAATTGAATTTACACCAGGTAAATTAAACATTTATAGTATACGACAAAGACAATTATAGACATAAAAATAGTTATATATCACATGACCCATTTTTTAAGCTTGTAAATATAAATAAAGAGCTTTTCTAATTGCTCAACAAGGTTTATGATAAATTCTTAGCAAGAGAAAGCATTTAAAATATTCCTATCAGAATACCCAAACCCCATACCATGGTTTGTAAGGGTTGGTATGTTGTTTGGGTGTGGTTTTTGACAGGGATATTTTAAACACTTTATCTTGCTAAGCATTTATCATAAAGTTTGTTGAGCAATTAGAAAAACAATTACAGACGTATTTTAAATTTTATGTACATTGTCAATTATTATAAACGCTAAATTAAATATGAAATTCTTGTAGACTGATAATAAATCCTAATAAATGAAAAACATATTAAATATTCTCTACTGCCACTATTATAAAATGGTGAATAGATATATAAATATTTAGCATATCTGATGGGTCTATCTAAAACCTATGTATCAATAAATATTAATATTTTTGTTTTACATAGTTAATTAAATTAATTGATATTAAAATTTAAATTCACACCAAACAGCATTAAAATATAGTTATCATTAGTTATGTTTATTCTTAATGCATTTGCTAACATTATATAAACTAAAAATATTATCTCTGTTTACATAGATATAATCTCCTTATTTTTATTTCTTATTATAATAACAATTCATGGATATATTTAATTCAACATATTGAAGCAGTCAATTTCACAGTTCCACCTAACCTCCCATCACCAAACCAAATTCAAACCTTGTCTGCTATGCAAATATACGCACTCATCTCACTAACAAATTTTTTTTCTAAAAAAAAAAAACTTTGACAGGTGTGTCTATGGATATCTCACACATAAATAAATAATAATAATTGTATTAATATAATGAAGAGTTATGTATGTGCGTAAATGACATGTATATATAATAGGTGATGGGAGATGATATATAAATGAACAATTATTTCAATTTATTATATATTTTACTGTATATTTAAAATATTATTGAATATTCTGTATTGTTCTATAATGGCAGTCAGAAGGGCTGATGCAATCCTGTCAAATATTCTCAAATGCAATTACAATAATTAATACCAAAATCTATTAGTTAAATTTAAAAAATGGTATGATTTTATAAACACAATATAACAATCACTAATGGAAAACTTGTTCCAAAGTTGGTTTTAAAATCTAAGATTAGAGTTTAAAATAATCTATCAAGAAATTCTGGCCAGTTTGCATTGTTTTTTGGTTAACAAAACAAAAGCGGTCATCTGGTCCACAGTTACACAGGTCAATGGTATGTAAATTGCCTCAGGTTATATAAACTAAAAGCATTCCATCAAAACAAATAAAAAAGTATAAGTAGAACAAAAATTGAAGGCAAGAGAGCTTAGTGACTTATTTAAAAAGCAATGGCCAACTTACTCCATGCTGGTCAAAATTTTAATTCAATGTGCACCGAGTAGAGGGAAAATCCACCTTTCCTGGTTGTTCCAATGCCATATCCCACAAAGATACTATCCTGGACCTGTCACCTATTAACTATGCTACTATGCTTGAAAATTAAATAATGGAAATGCTACCTGCCTGGCAATGAAGAGAAATAACTAGATTTAGTATGCATATGAACTACTTTAGGAAACCTTACGGGTGCTTCAATCAGTCGGAGACTGCCAGTTAATAACTAAGGTCATCAAACTATACCTTCATCCAAGATCTATAAACTTTCTTATAATAATCTAAACCTTAGTCTGACTGTTCTGTATAAAGAATTTGTAAATGTATTATTTTAGCTGATCTTGAAATCAGTAATTAATTTTCAATTATATTTGTATTTTTCTTTCTTTTTTAAAATTTGTACTCGACTCTCTATAAAACTCATACTATAATATTTCTCCTATCATTAAGCCTCAGTAATGTCATCTTTTTTATTAAGTGTGGCAACAGTATTTTATTATTATTAGTTATTTATTATTATGTTTTATATTTTGAATTAATTTAATATGCCAATAACCTCCCAAACTCACAAACACATTCGCTATTTTTTAAAAAACCTCTTTTTTTTAAGAGAGGCTAATTAATTACTAGTTAAAATATATTTTGTTATTTTTCTTTTTACTGTAGACATTTTCCAGATTGGGAGAATTCTTGTTAATTATGTTTTTAATGTCTTACTAATGGCAGAGCAGAAATCAATAGATAACTTCTAGATAAGTGCTTGGCTTTGGGTTGGTATTTTTAGATCTAGTGTCTGAACCTACTCTGGCACCTCTCTGAGGAGTACCAAAGCATGAAACTGCGGTCAGGGGTTGGGGGGGTCCTGACAGAGATATTTTAAGTGCTGGCTCAGACTAAGGATATATCACAAAGCTTGTTGAAGAATTGGCAATCCTCATTGTTTATTAACGGTGCTAATTATAAAAATCATGAATGTATTCATATGAAATTAAATGATTGTTTTTATTCTATTAATTAAATCTCAGTGACCATCAGCAACTAGTTATATTTGAATTTTATTAACTTCTAAGTTATTAATGTGCACTTACGATCGCAAATATGTATGTTCTCTAATGTCTATGGGAAGTTACTATGATATTTAATAAATAAGGGAAGGGATTTCAATTCAACTTAGGTTAAATTCTCTGCCATATAAATTAAATGATATAATGCTGTTCTGTGATCCTGTGAAATGATGTTAGTGTGAGTTTTGACAAACTAAAAATACCAAAATGTATACGGAGTTCAGATCTTTATGACTATACAGGTGAACGGGTTTATATTGCAAACATTAATGTGTTTTCATCTTGAGTTCCTAGATTTATAGTTAATGATATAAGTAAAAGATGACTGCTGGAGGGTTGCCTTACCTCATTAGATCTAGGTGCAGTGCTTTCAAATCCAAAGCTCCTAACAGATGAAAGCCACAACATAGAAACTAATATGGGATTATTTGTTGAGTAGGCTTTAGATTGGGATTTTATGCACAAATTCCTGCATACATTGATTACTAAGTCTTGAACTAGGTGGCACTACTGTATGAAGAGTTTATATGGGATAAAAGAATAGATTTATTAATAAAGAATAGGGAGTTAGAGAGATGGAGAAATAGTATGGAGAGTAAAAAGAGTTTAAATATATATATATAGAAATAAATAGAATATTAGGTGTGAGTTAATCTTTAGCTACATGAGAATATACATGTAAATGGAAAAATATGGGTGATTTATTTTGTAAATTATGTAAGGAAGGAATAGAAAATATTAAGTATTTGTTAATTGAATGTAAATGCTTGAAAACAGAAAGGGTACATATAATGAAGTTATGGAAGAATAAATATGAAAAAAGTGATTATACAGAAAGTGAATTATTGTTTTTTATGCTGGGTTTGGGAAAAGATAAGGGGGATTTAGATATAAAGATTATAGAGTTGACAAAGATTATGTTGTGGAAATGGGATGGAGCAGAATATGGGAAAATTTAGAGTGGGGAATGGAAAATAAAGTGGCTAACAGGTTGAACTGGGCATAATTGCTGAGATATTCTTGACTTCGTTTAAGGAGAAGCCACAATACATCACATCACATATTGCTAATAACATAAGCTCTGTCACATATATGCAGAATATATTTTAACAGCTAGACAACGCAAAAATATACACATTTAATTATATATTTTCCTTCATTAATGAACTATAACATATGAATCAGTGTATTAAGCATTCTCCACTGAGGTTGTATATATCATTATAGATTTTATTTCCAATGAGACTGGTATATCTTAGTAAATTATATATTTATTAGTTTCGTGTTGTTATTTTATCAATTCAGTGTTGTTGTTTTATATTAATCTAAACAATGTAAGAGAAAGAGAGAAAACAGTAATGGTAAATTGTAATAGCATGTTATGACAATATTTTCTGATTTTCAAGACATGTGACAATATGATTTATTTATTTACTTTATAGTTTGTTGCAAAATGTTTAATTTAACAACTCTCTTGTTAGCAAATCTGTATACACACATCATATTAATAAATATGTGTGTTAAGTACAATGCATACATTCACGACTATATAAATATTCAAATATGTCCTGTATGTTTCTCTTTATTAAGATTTTAAATGTGTGTGTGACTTTAATTTTATATATTAAATAAGTATTTTTTTTTTTTTTTTTGGAATGTTTAGATTTTTTTTTTAAAAAAAATCTTGCATTGATTGTTAGTTCTTGTGGATAATTATCTCATCTTCATCTGAGGTTGGAGATTATCTAAAGAACCAAAGCTCTTCTGTAAACTATTGATTTTTTTTATGTCGTCCCTTTCTTCCCCTCCCCCTTTTTATGTCCCCCATCCTCCAAAGATTGATTCCATTCTGGCTGTTTTGTTATTTTTCATTTTAAATGAAAATGCTAAAATAAATAGAATTTTCCTCAAAATGATTATTTCTGTTTTATTCTAACAATAATGATATAATTGTATTTATATGTTGGACTATTTCCATTATCCAATATGAGTATTGAAGGTCTTTAGAAAAATGTAACTTTATTTACGTATTCGAAATACATTCAACTGTTAGTAATATCACACAGTATATCATATAATACTAAATCGTCCATGCACTGTTACACAATGCTTTATTTACCACCCTCTTTCACAGTTTACAGTTAGAGTGCCCCATAAATTTTCTTCAGAACTACAACATAATACAAACATATGAATATAAATATACATGAGCATATAATAACACACAGGGTTAGTATATGTACATTTTGAGAAGTATTATTTCCCTCTCTTCTTCAGATGTTGCTGGCCTAATCAATGACAGTACTAGTATGGAAATGGGACCTGAATCCTTAAATTCTCGTGTATTGAATTTTAAGGTCAACTGAACCATCCTGCCAAAAACAATAGTCAGCAAAAATTTTTATATACTTATCTATGAGGTTCCTCCTGATTTCTCCACTTATTCCTAAGAGCAAAATTGATTGTGGTTTCCATACACTATGTACAGTCACACTAGGTTGATTTATGGGATTTTTTGCCATTGTCATGTAAGCAGCATCTTTAAATTTTATTCCTTATACCTTTTCTTCTCTATCCAAACCCAATTGAACATATGTTCATTGGGATGTATTAGCTGAAGGTTTATGATTATGATATTTTACTTTTAGTTATACACTTGATTATTTTCCATCATATAGGTGAACTTTTAAATGTTTATAATTTTTAAGCACATTCAGCTGATAGTAATAATAAACAGATTAGTGTGTAATGTCTAACTGTAAATAATGATGTATATAAATTTTAAGGGATAATAATCAAATATGCAATAAGCTCTTAATTCCTTGATTTAATAATCCATATTCTTTGCTTGTTATAGACTAGATAAAGAGTTACACAGCTAGAAATATTGGCATACATTTTTTGAAACAATTAATAGAGTAAATGCCATTGTCACATGATCACCACCTCTTATGCTTGCTTATAATTGGTATTAAAACAGGCAAAAACCCACTATGCGTATTGCCACTCACTGAAAGCTAGAGTAATCACTGGATGCCAGAAGGCCACAAGCAAGAAACTAGTCTGGGGATATTGGATGAGTAGGCACTAGATGGGGATTTTATGCACAAGCCTTCTGGCATTAATTGATTACTCTGGCTTGCACTGAGTGGCCCTACTATATGGAGAGTTGTGCTTGTTATTAAATGTCATTGTCTTTTAAAGCTGCTAAGACTTAACATGGATTAAATTCAGTCAAAAGAATTTTCCATTGCTTCATTGCCAAAAATTCTTATTATTTGAAGTGGAATAATTAATTAAAAATATTATTCAAACTTTTTGGACATTCTCAATTATTTGGTGTAGTCACTAAGGGATTGCAGACATTTCAGAAAGAAGAGAACTTTGATAATAATAAAATGAATTAATGATGATGGTAACTGTAAACTTCATCTTTGGAGAAAAATGATAATTTTCCTGACTGCATCATATGTGTAAGAAATTGTGATCTGGACCAAATGAGTGCTGGTTCAGCATGATTTTCACATGTCTTTGATCATGTGTTTATGATTGCATTCCTCCACAAGGTATTAAAAGGAGATAGAAACCAGTCCCTACCTTGTGTGAGAATGATGTAGTAAAAATTACTCTACAGAAAGATTATTCATTAAATGGTTAATCTCTAGTCTAATGAATGACTAATAAAAATTATTAATATACTTTCATTAAGTCGTTTGTGTCAAAGTTGTGAGAGCAAAAAGTTTGACGCCAATTAAACTATAGTAATTGGCTATCTATATATGCTAAACAATGATAAAGATATGTGTCAGAGAATGGGATCTGAGCCAACTGATGAGTGCTGATTCAGCATGAGTTATGCATCTTGGGACCATACATCTTTTTACATCTTTGGACATATGTATATGATTACACTTTCACAGGTGTTAAAGATGGATAGAGACCAATTTCTATCTTGCATGAGAGTAGTGTAGTAAAAAATTGTATTACAAATAATACTGTGTCCCCTTTTCAAAATAATGCTTCATTTAAATAAGCTTATTTACATCCATCATTTAAATATATGCAAATCCCCTATCTTGTTTATTCTTTGATAAATGTCAAATGCTTCTTGGACAACTATTGATATGAATATGACTACCTGATAGCCGAAAGCATGCTAAGCATGCTATGCTATTAGGATTAAATAAAGCTTTTCTCTATGTATTTCTGTATGTATTTATTTAGAATTTCACTTTCCAAGAAAGGTATTAAACTTTTGAAGTTACATTATAACAAAATGGATACTCATCAAAAATGTAAGATGGTAGTCAAACTTTGTAAGTCAGCTTGTGTTTTAAAATAATTTTCTGAAACATACTTAGTTTAAAAAATCTTTCTGAATTGCTGCCAAATTTATGTGTCCAAGTCTATTCATAACCAGGATAAAATCACCATCCTACTAAAATCTCTTTTACTAAAAAACGTTATTAAAGGTTATAAGGGGGCATTGAAATTAGAAGAGCAATGTAAACAGAAAATTAGTTCATCAGAACTGCTAGATATTAATGCCAAATTTTTGTCAAGAGGTCATTGCAGCCACCTTGCAAGCAAGTAGTTGGTTGCAGACAGTTGTGGGTTCACCTCCCGGCCGATGCTAGGACATATGGAACAAAATCAAGAAATTTTATGTCTTAACATATAAGCTAAACATGTGAAGAAAATAAGCTTTGTTGCAAAAAGACAAGGGTTAAAATGGACTTCCCCTATTCCATATAATTTTGTCAGTTTAAAACACACAATCCACTTGATAACATAAAGAAAATTCTAGATTATGAACCATGATTTGTTGGTTGAATATGAAAACACCCAATGAGGGAGCTTGTTACTGACATTGAAACAATATGCAATGACAATCAGCAAAGAAAAAAGACTATTGTCCAATAGTACAGACAGTAGTTCATAATCAAATCAAGGTGCAAAACAAGGAGTGGTTTAAAATCATTGAGTCCACTAATCAATATTTTCATGACAAAGATATTATTTATGTTAAAGAAGATAATGGGAATTAGTTTGTATTACTGTGCAAATAGGTTTTTTATCAAAAATGAACACACAAATTAATAGTTTAAAATTCAAACCAATGAATTAGTAATAAGAAATAAAGACAAATTTACATCAATCATCCTTTGAAAGTTTTGTAATAAGGCATTTAGTAAACATGAATATTATAACATCTATTCATCAGTTGCAGCCCCACACAGAATATTCATTAATATAAAACTACCTAACATTGAGTGCCCTCTATGTTTAATGATTGATTTCGAGGGAGCATATTATCACAAAGCTTCAAAAATGATTGGCCAATGGCTCACTGAACAACTTGGTTTTAGCAGATTTACTGTCAAATCGTCCATTGAATGTACCAACAAAATTTAAAATGTAAGAATGGGTGAACAAGATCATTTTGTATTATTGGACATTACAGAATTATATGGTTCCTTCCCATGAAAATTATCTATTCAAATTATTAAAGAGGTGTTCTTGTTAAAGCTAAGTACAACATACAAAAAACTGAATTTATTATTGAAAGCCTAAATTGGATCCATGAAGATATTATTGCCTTATCTAACAATGTATATTGTAAAAATGGATTAGTGATGTTTATGGATCTTCCTATGAATGGCATAATATTAAATATCATATTTAATAAATTTGAAGAAGAGATTTTATCTAAATACTTTAAGCAAATCCTATCCCTGTTATGTACATGCAATACATTGACGATGTCCTTATTTGTGCCACAGATGTGCAAATTAAAGAAATATAGCAGAGTTATATACATACATCTACATTAAAATAGACAATAGAAAATCAACATAATCTAAAAGGCATTAAGTTCTTAGATTTATTTATTGAGTGCGAAACACCCAATTAAACTACAAAATGTTAGTTAAACCCATCCATGTGTGAGGTGTTATAAACTCTAAATCCTTGTCATCTAAACCTCATAAATTAGCTGATATCAAAGCATTTTTATACAGAAACCATAATCTTTGCAATTTTGAATTTGATAAAAAAACTAACATTGAAGCATATATCACTAATTTTGGAACATCAGATACAAAGATTAAGCTCCCATACAAATTCTCAAAAGATTTTATACTAAAATTAAAGAGTCCTAAGTCAATGATAAACCATTTCCATTGGATAAATAAAATCAGCACTGAACCATACCAAGTTGGTTTTTACACCCCTACCACAGACAAAGTGCCTTCTGAGATGAAGTTCCAAGTGGTGTACAAAATTGAATGCAACAATATAAACTACCATGCAGTTTATTACAGGGAATCTTATGTAAATATATTCATTTGAATCGCATAGCACAGATATCTATATATAACCAAGCTAAAGCGAACATGGCAGTTAAATCCATTTCCTTTGAGCACGAGTCCAAGCTCATCCACAACTTTAAACCTAGATCTGCCACTATCATCTGTTCTGAATGAAACAATGCTAAACATAAAATTAAAGAAGCATGGCATATTGCCAAAAATATATACTCAATAAACAAAAAAAGAATCCTGCATCTCCTTTTCAAAAACATGGCTCGTTTAAATGAATTTATTTACATTTGTTATTCAAATTTTAGCCAAATCCTCTATCGTGTTTATTCTTTGATAAGTATCACAAGTTCCTCACATAACTACTGCTATGCATATGACTACCAGGTAGTCAAAAGTATGCTAAGCAGACCATGCTGTTAGGATTAAATAATATACATTTTTGTAGATCTGATGAAGACTGCTAGGAACAGTCAAAACTGTAAAATTAATAAATATATTTTGCTTTAAAGTGTAAAAAGAGTAGAATGTTGCTATTATATGTAATATACATTTTATGTGTATATATTTTGAATATTATTCTTTAATGGATAATCTTTAGTTTAATGAATGACTAATAAAAATTATTAAGCATCATATTACAATTATACTTTTTTAATAGTCAGTGCATTAATATTTTTTGACCAATACTTATTAATTTTGAATCTTTACTTTCTAGATAAGCATAGAAGAACAACCAACTTTCCAAATTCTGTTTATAACAATGTGATCACTTCTAGTGTCCAGCGCACACAAAATATTTATTTACACATGCTTTCTCAGATTTTATTGATATATGTTAAATGATAATTTTATGTGTGCGTGTAATTTGTATTTGGAAAATTTGCCATTTCAATAATTATTTGAGCATTTTAAACAAGAATACAAAATGCCATTTTAATTAATTATTTCCTATATACAATGGTTTTAAAAAAAAGTGTACAAATTTGTTCTGTGATGTTTAGTTTAATGTTTGGCTGTATTGAAAGAGCCTTTATTTATATGTGTATTTCATTTTGAAATTCAGCCTAAATTCCACTTGTTAGACTCCTCATTTGGTATAATATCCGAGATAACATACATAAATGATTGTTTTACCTGTGTAATGGGTTCCATCCCTTTTCTATGTTTTTACTAATTTCAACTTATTCTATCTTGATTTAAACAATTTTTATATGACATGTTATCAAATGGGATTAATAGTTAATATAGAAATGAAACATGTATTTTGCCGAAATGGACTTGTAGCAGCCATAACCTGGAGACAAGTTATTTTAAAGCTTAATCTCCCAACAATAAGAAAAGACAAAATAAAAGATATTATATAAATACTTGAAGTCGGCTTGTTTTTATTAACCATTAATTATTATTTTCCCAAGCAATATATTTATGGACGTCAGTGTTTTCCGACTCCAGGTACCAATCTTATGCGTGCGTAAGAATTATATTGCTCGAATTAATAAGAGTAATAATCCTGTATTACTTAATGCATGACCACTAGCTAGCTCATTGAGGGCGGGTAGTCCTGAGACTGGCAGAGGTGTGTTACTTTGGGGTAGTAAACAAAATTGTGCAATTCATAAAACATATACACATTTAAATTAAACTACTAACTATGAGATAACGAAAATAAATAAAGACAAAAGAATAACAGAAAAAATAAGTTTTCAATTCTTTATTGAGAGTATACGCATAAGTAGATATTTTTAACAGATAAAATTATTATTAATTATAACAATCAAACATTCGCTTTTTACATTTTAGATATATGAAATTTTAATAGATGCAGACGTATATATATTTTAACAGATCCAATTATTCTTAATTATAACAATTAAACATTCTCTCTTTACATTTAGATATATGAAATTTTAATAGATGCAGACGTATATATATTTTAACAGGTCAGATTATTATTAATTATGCGAATCACACATTCTCTTCTCATACTTAGATATATAAACTTTAACAGAATTAAATCCAAGTTATGTTGAAAAATTAATAACGTGCGTACATTTACATTTGTATATATATATAAAAAAAAATGGTAAACATGAATTTGCCAGGTTACAACACCAGAGTGTTTCTCGTCGAATTATTTAAAAATTTGTCGTGAAATATCAAATACACGCAGGATAAAATTATATTATAAAAAATAATTAAATATCTAATAAACAATAATTTATTATAATAATGACAACATGTTTTTCTAACAACATTTATAATTATTATCCATTGTAGTTTTCGGACTGACGCCAATTTGCGAATTTTATCGCTTGTATAAGTGAAAACTACAATGGGCAATAATTATGAATGTTGATAGGATAAATATGTTGTTATTATTTTAATGAATTATTTGTTATCAGATATTTAATTATTTTTTTATAATATAATTTTATGCCACTGTGTATTTGATATTTCAAGACAAATTTTTAAATAATTCGACAAGAAACACTCTGATGTCATAACCTGGCAAATTCATGTTTACCAAAATACAAGCTGTTAGCTCTTAATCCCTGGGAAAGTTAGATTATCTTTATTTATGAGTAAAGTAAGCTTACTGAATAAGTAAGAATCCATAATGCGTATCCATCATAAAAGTCTCTGCTTATAATTTCTGAAGAAATGATTGCATGTCTGAATGCTTGATGCTAGAAGATGTACAGAGCAGATTTCTAAAGTTTGAACCATCATGGAACAAAGAAACAGTTTTGATTTACTTCCTGGGGCTATGGGAGTAAAACCCAGCATGTCTATGGTTTCACACCTATATTTTTCTTTCAATTTCATAGGTTTGAAAATTAATCTCTTATAACAACAGCTGAAGGTTCTATTTAATATCAAATACAAATCAGCACCAAAACAGCAAAAGACAACAGACAAAAAGCCAAAGGCAAAAGACCAAAACTAAAGACCATTCTGTATTCTTCTATTGCTATTTATATCATTTTTTTATGTCCCCAGGCCTGAATTTCCGTCAGTCCTTCAAACGTCCTACTTTTTTTTTTAACTTTATCTTACTCGATCTCCTCATTCCTGGACATTACAATTTTCTAGATGTGTCCCTTTGTCATTATTTTTTTTTCTTTTACAAAGGAAAAACTTTTAGCATATTTTATCAGATTTACAATTTTGTCAAAACACTTTTAAAGAGCATAACTTTAACAGGATTTCCATTTACAACATTCCTTAAACCAGAACAAAAGCTGTTTCGTTCTACTTTTTCTTATCAGTATCTACCTATACTTGACTACTTAAAGTTCCCTTTTACTTTGGAACAGGGTTTAAACCCTGCCTCTTTTACACCTGGGTTACATATTGTACTGGACCATACTTCCCTGTGGATTTCCTAATCCTAATCTTGCACTGAGCATGAAGTGAACAAGATTTAATAGAAAAAGAAATGGATACCAATTTAGCCGATTGTCTGTACTCATATATATTGGTACTTCCAGCTAAACTGATAGAAAGAGTGATTTGACAGGATTCTTCCAGTTAAACACCCTTTAGTTGATATCTTATCTGAATGCCTGAATATTTAAAACCATGGTAAGTACACACCTTTGAAAAGTCTATTTATAAAATAGACTTTAGCGCACCACTTCTAGAAAAGAATCAAAAAATGAATCCCCCCCCCTCCTAGAAGGATGTGCAATTCCATATGTTCAGTGAAGCATAAGAATAAGATTTAACACCCCGGTAGAGCGATATCCCATGTTGCTAGCTCAGTACTCTATATCTAGGGCCTTCAATGGGTTAGTTAAATGATTATTACAGGTACATGGTTGATAAGGAAAGAATACATTTTATCAAATAAATAATAATATGAAAATGAAACAAGTTCACTATTATGATTAAATATTTATTTAATCTCACATAACCACCACCGTCACACTTAAAATGATATAAAAATAAATAAATGAATTATTATCATAAACCTGATATATATATATATATATAAAATACATATTTTGCGGGTTCATCCGTGTTAAAAACTTTTAATATCAATTTACTGACGTTTCGACTTGGTCACACAAGCCATCCACAGAGTTATAAAAAGGTAGAAAGACGGTTGTAGAGGCGCTACAATCACTGGTTTGAATAAAACATTAAAAATCCCACCAATAGCAAAAATGTTAAATTTAAGAATGTTTTTTAAAGAAATCTTTCCAAATAGGAGGAAGTTTGCACGTATCATCTCGCTTATTGATACAATCTGGCCTTTTAAGTATCTCAATGGCTTCTCTGATTTTGCATTGGTAGAGATTATCACATCTGGATATGATCCTGGTACTAGAAAAATCTATTTTATGACCTGAATCTATAGTATGGAGTGAGAGTGCTGATGATGATGAGTGTTGTTTAACTGCATTAGCATGCTCATCTCTCCTAACACTGATGCGACGATTACTCATACCTATGTAAGAAGCTTTACAATTTTTACATGAGATTTGATAGACACCATGAGATTCAAGAGGGATTGAATCCTTAGGCTTGGTTATTATATTGCTGATCTTTTGATGAGCAGAAAATGCTGTATCTATATTATAGCGTTTTAATATACGTCCGATACTGTCTGTAGTTCCTTTTACATATGGAACACAAATCCTAATAGCTGACTTATCATCTTTTTGTTTCCTATTTTGTCTATTTTGGGCTTGAAATAAGGCTTTTTTTATAAATTTGTAATTATAACTATTTGCTAATAAAACACTATTAATATGATTTATTTCTTCTTTCAGATGTGTGTCATCTGAAAGGTTAATTGCTCTATTTAAAAGAGTTTTGGCTACAGAAACTATCTGAGTTGGGTGATGATGAGAATGGAAATGTAAATATCTGTCTGTGTGTGTATCCTTTCTGTAAATAGAAAAAGATAAACTATTTGGTGTTCTGGTGACTAGAACATCAAGAAAAGGGAGTTTTCCATCAGACTCTGTCTCCATTGTAAATTTAATATGAGGATGCATATTATTTAAATGTAAGAAAAAATCATCTAATGTATTTTTTCCATGTTGCCATATGACAAAAGTGTCATCTATGTATCTGAGCCAAATGAGAGGTTTTAAAGATGATGATTCTAAAGCACGAGTTTCTATATATTCCATGAATAAGTCAGCTATTACTCCTGAGATCGGATCCGAGCGTCATAGGAGTACCAAAAACTTGTCTGTAATGCTGTCCATTGTATACAAAATATGTATTTAAGAGACAATGTTTAATCAAAGCAATAATATGGTCTGGTAAATTGCAACGTTGTGAGATTATATTTAAAGCTTCATCAATTGGAATGTTTGTAAACAAAGACACGACATCAAAACTGACCAGAATGTCACTAGCATTAATTTTTAAACTTTTTAAAACAGAAATAAAATGAAGAGAGTTTTTAATATATGATTTAATAGATGGGATTGTAGGTTTAATGAAATCCGATAAGTATCTAGCTAAAATATGAGTTGGAGAACCTATTGCACTTACTATTGGACGAAGAGGGGTATCTGGTTTGTGAATTTTTGGAAGTCCATAAAATTTTGGACAGACACAAGATTTTTCACGAGGGATTATTTTATTTTTTATCTCTGTTTCAATATGTAGTATGATCTGTTTTAAAAAGTTTAAAAATTAATGCTAGTGACATTCTGGTCAGTTTTGATGTCGTGTCTTTGTTTACAAACATTCCAATTGATGAAGCTTTAAATATAATCTCACAACGTTGCAATTTACCAGACCATATTATTGCTTTGATTAAACATTGTCTCTTAAATACATATTTTGTATACAATGGACAGCATTACAGACAAGTTTTTGGTACTCCTATGGGCTCACCTATCTCAGGAGTAATAGCTGATTTATTCATGGAATATATAGAAACTCGTGCTTTAGAATCATCATCTTTAAAACCTCTCATTTGGCTCAGATACATAGATGACACTTTTGTCATATGGCAACATGGAAAAAATACATTAGATGATTTTTTCTTACATTTAAATAATATGCATCCTCATATTAAATTTACAATGGAGACAGAGTCTGATGGAAAACTCCCTTTTCTTGATGTTCTAGTCACCAGAACACCAAATAGTTTATCTTTTTCTATTTACAGAAAGGATACACACAGACAGATATTTACATTTCCATTCTCATCATCACCCAACTCAGATAGTTTCTGTAGCCAAAACTCTTTTAAATAGAGCAATTAACCTTTCAGATGACACACATCTGAAAGAAGAAATAAATCATATTAATAGTGTTTTATTAGCAAATAGTTATAATTACAAATTTATAAAAAAAGCCTTATTTCAAGCCCAAAATAGACAAAATAGGAAACAAAAAGATGATAAGTCAGCTATTAGGATTTGTGTTCCATATGTAAAAGGAACTACAGACAGTATCGGACGTATATTAAAACGCTATAATATAGATACAGCATTTTCTGCTCATCAAAAGATCAGCAATATAATAACCAAGCCTAAGGATTCAATCCCTCTTGAATCTCATGGTGTCTATCAAATCTCATGTAAAAATTGTAAAGCTTCTTACATAGGTATGAGTAATCGTCGCATCAGTGTTAGGAGAGATGAGCATGCTAATGCAGTTAAACAACACTCATCATCATCAGCACTCTCACTCCATACTATAGATTCAGGTCATAAAATAGATTTTTCTAGTACCAGGATCATATCCAGATGTGATAATCTCTACCAATGCAAAATCAGAGAAGCCATTGAGATACTTAAAAGGCCAGATTGTATCAATAAGCGAGATGATACGTGCAAACTTCCTCCTATTTGGAAAGATTTCTTTAAAAAACATTCTTAAATTTAACATTTTTGCTATTGGTGGGATTTTTAATGTTTTATTCAAACCAGTGATTGTAGCGCCTCTACAACCGTCTTTCTACCTTTTTATAACTCTGTGGATGGCTTGTGTGACCAAGTCGAAACGTCAGTAAATTGATATTAAAAGTTTTTAACACGGATGAACCCGCAAAATATGTATTTTATATATTTAACCCGTGCAAATCTTCGTTTTAACATATATATATATATATATATTTGATGCTTTTAAATAGATAAATATATAAATACAATTTAAATGAATAAGAAAATATATGTAAACCCCTAAAGCTATTTACAATACAATGTTTCATAAAGAATGGAAGTGGTCTGAGCTTTTTACCCTGTAGAAATAAGTTATACTTTGTGTGATTTGATATACAGATATTTCAGATAAGAGATTTTTGGTTATACAGGCACACACTTTTACTCAGTACTTTAAAACCTTTTTTATTGATAGCAAATATAATAACAAAAGAAATCCTAGGCATATATATATTTGCACTATGAAATATTTCATTAATTTATATTTTTCAACATGTCAATAAGGTTGCATTAGCTCAGATACTATATAGCACTCAACATAAGGTACTGTATCTATTTCCTTTTTGTGATAGATAAATTCATATACATGTATATATGTGCAGCACAATTATATGCTTACTACAATTCTAAATATAAAGTTATCAGTGGTCTTGCTTATGGGAAATTTACAATAAATAAACCTCTTTTACACTCATCATAAGGTGCAGCAGTGACAAAAAATAACTTAAAAGGATATACAGATAAATACATTTTTAAATACTCAACATGAGGTATCATATTTACCAAATATTTAAAGCATATGTGCGCATATATACACATGTATATTTATGTATGACAAATTTCAGGAGTAATGGCAAGAGGGAAAACGAATAGCAACAAAAAGAATCTAATTGCAACCTCTGTTGAAAATACTAGAATTTGAAATAGAAAAATGACTCAAAAGATTTAAGTAAAAGCTTTATCATTTATGCCCGTAATAACCGTAAATTCAATATACATATGTGAGAGACAACTCTCTCTTTTTTTAAAATGATTACTACTAATAATAAAAAATATATATTTCTAATTATTGGAAAGGTTAGAATGAATTAATTCAATAATAAAATATTTTTAAAAGAAACTTATGTAGGCATCTTCATTTTCTAACTGGGCTTTGAGCAGGCTTCAATTCAAGTAGCTGTGTGGTGAGGATTTCATCTCATTTGGGCATAGGCAAGGTGGCTGTTGTCATCATCATGGCCAGCTGGAACTGTCATGATCACATCTTGGTGATTGGGACAGAGAAAGGGTGGTGTACCAGCTAGTTGTCTACCCCACAGTCATTTTAGTGGAAGATCTGGTAGATTTCTCCATATTTTCTATCTGCTATAATACAATAATTATTGTATTAAATGTTCATTTGCTATCTTGAATGGTTCGCTAAATCCTTAATAAATCAAGAGTTCTTAAAAGAACTATATAATGGATTTCTTAAAAAATGTCAGCAGTAGTCTTGTCCATAAATTAATCTCTAAGTAGCTGGATGATTGGAGAATTCTGGAGCCAAAGTAGTGAATGACTTGCCCAGAATGACTGCCAAAGAAAGAATGAATCCCACAGCACTGACTGAAACCTATCAATCCCACTCATAAGAACCAATTCAGGTACCCCCCTGAGAAGTATGAATCAGCCAATCCTTTTAATTTATCTTATCATTTAGATTATAACATTTGTTACACTTTTTCTGATTAAATTCTACATAGCAGGGTTTGAGATAATGATTTCCATCTTGAATACCCAGACCACTTGATTACAAAATCAATTCAAAAGAATTTTTATTATATATACAAAAAAATAACATTTTAATTATAGCATTATCAAACATTTTGCTTTTGGTCAGATTTTTGCAAAAGCAATTAACATTCTTTGCTTACAGAATAAGATAACAATTTTTAGAAAAGTAATTAAAAAAAAATGAAAAAAAAAAATATAAGTATGTTGGAACAATTACTTTAGTTATTTATTTTACTAATACATTCCAACATGTGATCCATTTATTCAATACAATTTGCATTTCTCTATTTGAATTTTTCAGAGAAAGGCAAAATACAGAAAATAACATATCATAAAAATATACAAAAAAGAAAAATAATAAAAAAAAATACATGAGTTTATTATACCTGTACAATATTTCTGTATCAATTTTATGTTACTTTAAATTGGTATGTGTGGGTATTTTAATGCTCTGACCCAACTTCCATTATTAGCATAGCACATTTATATATTGGTTGTGCTTAATATAGACTTTGTGCATGGACATTTGATAATGCCTGGCACAATATATATATATATTGCTTTTATCAGTGTGTCTTTTATCTTAAACTCAGTCCTATCACAACCATTTATCTACCCAGAAGTCAAACCAACCTTTCACACTACAGATACATTTGAAACATACACTTTTTCAAGTAAGCCATATAGCATATGTTACAATTTATCTTAATCCCATATGTTTTTTAGAAATACTTAAACTTAACTACATTTCAAACATCTATTTCGTCACATATGCATTTCATGCTGAACCAATACTCATCAGTTGGTCCAGATCGCAGTCTGTTTCGCATATCTTCATCATTTGTTCAGAATATATATATAGCAAATTAAAACATGTGGAAATAATTATTGACAGTTTTTATAATTAGTATAGGCAAATAATTTGACTTTGTTTATTAAGAACTACCTTCAGATAATCATAAATATTTAATAAGATTAAATATTTAGTATTTTTGCTCTACAAAAGATTAACAACCACACGCAATCAAATTTGATATTTTGAGCAGTATTTTTTTTTTTAAAAAAATTGTACGTTTAAAAATATTATATATATAAATTTAAATGAATAATTAAAATACTTTTTTTACGTTCAGTTATATTTATATGAATATAATTTTCAAATATGTCAAATGATATATATATAAATTTAAACTTACGTTAATCATGTCGATCGTATTTTTATTTTAACTTTTTTTGTTTGTTTACTCTTTTAAAAATCAGCATATTATTAACTTCTTTATATTTAAATTTGAAAATATCGTAGGTTTGCTTTATTTTTAATCCCTATGAAATTATTTTCACATCTTTTTTTAGATCAATAATATTTAAGTGTTTTTTATTTTAATTATTTATACTATCTTTTTTTTTCCTTTCCTTTTTTCTCTTTTTATTTAGATATATATATATTACCAAATTAATTCTGATGTTTTATAAATGTGGAAAACAATCTTAATAAAGTACATGGTTATTTTAAAACAACAACAACAACAATAACTATATATAGCTAAATCATTTTTATGCTTCTTAATCAAGATAAGTTTGGATGTAAAATGTAAAGCAATCTTTATCTGACTTATTCAATTTACTAAAAGATCTATATATAAGAGAATCAATTCTTTTAATAAGTTATGCTCTCTTACTTAATAATTTTTATTAGTCATTCATTAGATTAGAAATTATCCAGCTAATGAATATTTCTGAAATGTAATTTTCACTATATCATTCTCACACAAGATAGACTGGTTTTTATTCTCTTTTAACACTTTATGAAGAGGTATATATTAAAACAGGCAAAACTCACTATACGTATTGCCACACACAGCAAGCTAGAGTAATCAATGGATGCCAGAAGGCTAGTGCATAAAATCCCCATCTAGTGCCTACTTATCCAATACCTCCAGACTAGTTTCTGGCTTGTGGCCTTCGTCAATGAGGAGCCTTGAATCTGAGAGCACTGCACCTAGATCTTAGAATCTAATGCAACCCTCCAGCAGCCACCTTTTATCTCCACTTAACTACAAAACTATGAGTCTTAAATTGAAAACACCTTAATGTTTTCGATCCAAGCCCATTAGCTTATATAGTCATATGGGACTGAACTCAGTTCAGTACCCGTACATTTTGGTAAACTAGTCTGGGGATATTGGATGAATAGGCACTAGATGGGGATTTTATGCACTAGCCTTCTGGCATCCATTGATTACTCTAGCTTGCTGTGTGGGGCAATACATATAGTGAATTTTGCCCATTTTAACAACAGTTATACACAAGCATAAGAGGTGTTGGTCATGTGAGGTATATATTACTTTTTATAAATCTCCACATATACACTCCAATGTAATTTTTTTTATATAATTCCTTTAATTTTTTAACAGTTTCAACTCTCCTGCAGTCTTCTTCAGAGCATTTGTTATTAAATTTAAATAAAAAAAGGAAGGCTATGCAAATGCTCTGAAGATGACTGTAGGACAGTCGAAACTTAGAAAATTAAAGGAATTATATAAAAAAATTTGCATTGGAGTGTATATATGGAGATTTACAAAAAGAAATATATATATGAATATATGAAGGAAGGCAAAATAAGAAAAGGAGAAGATATAAGAATAATACTTCTTATGAAAAAGGTGTAAATATAAACATATAACCAAAAGACATGGGAAAACGATAGATCACCAAAGTGCACATTTCATTCAAAATGTGCATCTTGGAAATCATACTTCTTTTTTAAATGTGTACCTTAGAGCTCATACATCTTTTTTACATGTCTTGAGCATATGTTTATGATTACATTCTTCCACAAGGTATTAAAAATGGACTGAAACCAGTCCTTATCTTATGTGACAGTGATGTACTGAAAGTTACACTGCAGAAATATTAATTATTATTGGATAATATCTAGTCTAATGAATTACTAATAAATATTATTAATATATATTCATTAAATGATTTGTGTCAAAGTTGTGAGGTCAGCATGTTTGACACTTATCAAATAAACTGTAGTAATTTGCTATATATATATGATAAACAAAACAAGTTATAAATTTTGTAACTTGCTTTAGCTTGCATTTTATGATCACTAGATGGAGCTTTACCAATAGCTCCTAACAAGCTTGTTTACATAAACATCAGACCATGGTTTTGAGCTAGTTGGCTCACATCAGTGAAGGGTTGTTCTAGTCTTCCAACCCTTCGCTGACATGAGCCAACTAGCTCGAAACCATGGTCTGGAGGTGGGATACAATGAAAGAGATATTGAATTTATCTCTCTCAGCGTTTATGTAAACAAGCTTGTTATGAGCTATTGATAAAGCTCCATTTAGTGATCATATATATATATAATGAACAATGATAAATATTATATATATATATATATATATATATAAAATGAACAATGATAAAGATATATAGAAGAGATTGTGGTTTGGGCCAACTGATGAGTGCTGAAAATGTGCATCTCAGGGATCATTGATCTATTTCACTGTTTTTAGTCTCACACTTCTACAAAGTGTTAAAAGTGGATGGAAACATGTCTCTACCTTGTGTGAGAATGGTGTTGTGAAAATTACACTATAGAGAGATTATTTATTAAGTAGATGTTCTCATACTTTTTTATCAGTTGATAATTGATTATCTAGCACATAAGAGCTACTTGCTGATAACCAAAGACTTGGTTTGACTCATAACCAGATATAATATTACATAAATGAGTTTAACCAGTTAAGAACAAAAAAAAATTAGTTCTTGTTGAGATCAGGTTATATTTGAGCCCCTAAAATAATAAATTAAGCTTTGACCTGGAAACATATTACTCTTCACTTCATCACCGTCCTAAACTAATAGAACAAATTGTTGCATGGTTTAATGTTTAGGTCATATGATATTAAAATTTCAGAATAGATTTAACACTGATTCATAAGGTCTTTTGCTATCAAGTTTACCCCTTTACTACTGCATTAACTCTACACAGGCACCAATTAAACCAATATTGGTGGCAAACTATCACTGACCTTGGATAATTGTTGATTATAATAAAATTATATATAACTATTTATTGCTCAGTATTTCAGTTTATCTCATTTAAGAGGCTTTAAGTTTTCTAAATGCATGATTGTATTTTAACCTTTTTTTGCTGATTATTTTATTGGCTGAGTGAGGTAAAAGTCTAAACTTTTAATTGGTCAATTCACAAACTCAAGTGTCAATTCACAAAATCAAGCATCAAAATATATTCATCTTTTAATATTATATTCATTTTAGTTTCATTTGTAAAAAGTATATTAATAAATTATCATGTTATGAAAGTGAACAAAAGTTTTTCAAAAATAAATTTTTATTTATAATTATAAAAATATTCGATAGCGGAAAATGTAAAATGAATGTTATTCACCAACCAAAACATTTTGTGATGTCAGTGATTTCTTTGCCAATTTTACGGTGCAGAATAAGTAAATAATTTTTGTTAAAGTCTTAACTATTTTTCTAAAATAATTTTATTTTTAGCATATTTTATCAAAATAATTTATAATTTGTCAAAAAATACTTTTAAAATGGTCTAAAACATTCGTTTATCATTTTTGAAATGAAACAAAAAGAACTCGTAACTTTTCAGTTATTGACAACCATTTTCTTTGTTGGCGAAATGTAACAGCCAATAAGATTCAAGAAGAGAATGCCTACTTCTTTTGTTAGACTTTCAAAGACTTTTATTGATTTTTTACTTGTAAAATAATTCAAGAGAGGGCAGCATCTTACGGAACTTTTTATAATTTCTCAAATGATGGGAAAACCTTAACTGTAGCATTAAAAGAAACAGGATTTGGATGGTCAGAAGCCAATGCCAAATCATCACGTTTTTAACCATGACTACCAAAAAGTAGGTTAATGTAATTTTTTCTATATCAAATATTTCATAAATCTAAAAATTAGCATGACTTTAAATAAAATTGAAATGTAACACATTAGTAATAAGAAAGTCAAGTAATACATCATGTGACTTAACTTAATAAGATTGTATTGCAAATATAATATAATGAGCATGTTAATAGGTCTAAACAAGCTTTTCTGATAAATGCCGCAAGAGAAAGCATTTAAAATCTCTATCTAAAATTATCCCTATACCCAAACTGTTTTTGAGCTAATGGCTCTCTTCAGTGAGATGCTATAATATTCAGAAACTAGATCTAAAATATCAACTCAAGCCCAGCATTTATCAAACCCTTAACTACTAAATACAAAATCTGAAATTTTCAGACATCTATTTGTCTTTAAATCCAGCTATCTAACTTAAATAGCTATATGAATGTGAATAATTTTCAGCTACACCATATGTTAATAGCCTTAGCAATATAACATCACCATTATAGTATGTTATATGGCATTAATTTATTGCATAAGTTTAAAACAGCATACCTGTATTCGAAATATTACACAGGTGCATCATGAAATTTAAAAATTTGCTCTGAAGAATATGTTAGCTTCAGAACCCCTCCTAATCTAAATCAATTATTAAATAATATCAAAGATAAGTTATCTCTGGACCAAGTTCTTCAGATCATCCACAGAAATGAACCCACTTGCAACCGAATTTATTATGGTGAATCCTGTGCCAATAGTGCCACTCAGTTTGAGTATATATATATATATATATATATATATATATATATATATATATATATATATATATATATATATATATATATATATATATATATATATATCACTAAAACAGATCCCAACATAAAGTCAGTATCCTTGGAACATCTAATTGATTCTCATCACAATTTCGATGACTGACCACAATGATTGAAAGAAGACATACAAAGGTGCATGGTTTATCACAAACAACACCCACCTGACTAAAAAAAGAATTCATATGTTGCTTTATCATGCACATGGAAATTGATAGATTTTCAAATTAACTAATTTATATTTGTTCATTTACAAATCTAACTTTATGCTGTGAATGTGGCCCACTCTGCTGAAAGCAGTGCTAAGCTGTAGTGTAATCATAATTTCATTAATCTTTCCCACATAATAAACTATTCCTATTTATTGAATTATAAATAATAAGGAATGAAGTAAATCTTATTGAGTTACATAGCATTTTAAAAGGCAATTTTTAACATGTTTGCATTAGTTAAGGATACAATTTTAAATAAAATATATTTGTAATTTTTCATTAATATTTTTAATAAACTAAAGATTAGCCTTTCAAGCTAATGTACATGCACTTTTTATAAATGTTAATAATAATAAATGAATACTTTCATTTCCAACACAAGATAAAGTCTTTGCGAATGAAAGTGCATGTACATTAGCTTGAAAGAGTAATCTTTAGTTTATTACAATTTATAAACATAGCGCTATATGAATAAATGCCTCATTTGCATATTAATATTTTTAGAAAAGTGAATGTTTCTCATAAATATTGAATTAAAAATATTAAAGAATAAAAAAATATCTCTAAAGTGATTATATAAAGGAATAAAAAAGTATTTCTAAAGTGATTAACCCTTCAGCATTCTGCTTATATTCTGGAAGATTTCTTTGTTCTTACTAGATTTAATCTTTCAACTTTCATTTTGATATTAAACCATTATTATTTATCAGAATACAATAAATTTGATTTCATTTGATAAATATTTTTGTTTAAAAATTAAATAAATTTAAAAAAATCATATTTGATTTTTGGAATTATTTAAAAAATTAGATCTTAATCAAAACAAAATGCTGTCACATCAGCAGTAAAGCCAATTCAATTTGCAAAATGAAAGAAATCTTCTTTGTTTGATATTTGTTTTAAAAATCTGAACAAATTATTTTCACTAACTACTAAATCTATCAATTTATGCTTTCAAAGTTTAAATTTTGTAATTTTCATGATATTGCTAAATATTATTATAACAATCTGCAGAGTGACCTCATTTCTAGACTGCTGTGTTTGCCACAACTGTAACCTCTATAGTAACAATATTAAGAAGAATATATTCTTTTATATTTTAAAATAAATCACCTCTATAAAAAATAAATATGCAATAATATTTATTTTTGATTTTTAATAATTATTACACAATTACAATACAAATATAATCATAAACTTTTTAAAAAATCAAGATTTTAGACCATCATAATAGTTTTTGAGGTAATCATGCAAAGTTTGAGTTCATGAAATATATAAAGAATACTCATCATTGTGGAGTTTGAGATACTTTGAAGACTCACATATTCAATTTACCTGCCATCTTTTAAATTTTTTTGTATTTAAAATATTAGAAAATAAATGTACATGAATTTTAAAGGAGTAAAAAGAAAAAGCTTCCCAAAATTTTCAGCAGAGGGCATTAATGCAGATTTAACTTTAAGATATCTCTGACACAGCTCCAATGCTTCAAAATATGAATAGATTAAACTATTAAGAAGGACATCCATATTTTAATTTAATTTTTTTTAATAAACTAAAATTACCAAAAATTCAAAAAACAAACATTTTTTATATTATCTTAACAGAAGAGTCAACATTGTTTTTTCACAACAATGGTATATAAAAAAATATTGCAGTGTCCAACAATCTAAACTGAATGTAGATTGAATATTCATTAAAAAACATCAGTAAACTTTAGATAAAAATATGTATCTACTGAATACACCTGGGTCTCGTTTTATGCGGTAGATCGGAAAACCCCCATTAAAAAAAATCACACAAAAATAGACTTAATTTACCTTGAAAAATGGGGGGATAGATGCTGTAATTTTCAGAATTCACATAAAAGCAAAGCAACAAGGAAAAATTACTTTAAAATTTGCATTTAAAAAATAAGCAAATAAAGTGTGACTAATAAAAAATTGCAAATATTTGAAAAAAATTAACACAAGACAAACTTTTTTTTTCTTTCTTTTTTCATTACTACAGTATTTAATTTTATATTTTCCATACATATTTTAATCATTACCACTAGCGTTCATTTGTAAACTGGTAAGAAATCAGATTCAATGTGATGCATTGTGGCTTCTCATTAAACGAAGTCAAGAATCTCTCAGCAATTATGCTCAGAGAAACCTGTTAGCCACTTTTTTTTTTTACTCATGATGTGTTCTTCTGCTGTGTTAATGGTTTTCTGTTTCTATATTAAAAAAATGAGATCAAAACAAAAAGATTATACATTATCATTAGAAAGATTATTTTCAGTTTATAAAATTTTCGTATTTTAAAAATCTAAAAGATTATTTATTTCTGTTATATATAACGAAATACGTTTTAAAAGTTTAATTTTTTTGAATATTTATTGCGTAATTTTTATATGTAAGTATAAATCTATTATTATTATTATTTACCCATTAGTATAAATAGGTTATTTACATAGAAGCTAATATTCTAAATACAGCTTCAGGCCATATTCATGTTAGCTGCTAATATAACATTATATTTTTGGGAAAAAAAGTATTTCAAGTGAAAATAAGTTATTAATAATTTAAATTTCTTGATATCTAATAAATATAGTGAAATATGATGGATATTAAGAAGAAACATGAATAGCATAACTTTAAAATCGCATTAAAATAATCCACATAAAATGAGACCCAGGTGTATAAAGATAATTTGAAGACTTTTATAAAGAATGTTGTTCGAATAAAAAAATAATCTTAAGGTTAATAAAAAAATGCAAAATTGTGATGAAGTTAGCAGCTGCTGCTTTCAAAATTTATAATAAAGAGAGAAGTCATTGACAGTTTTCAATTCTTTGGATTATTTATCAATAGCAAAAAATCTGGTACTCAAGAGATTCAATGCAGACTGATAATAAAAAGTGATATTATAAAAAGCATGGTAAAAGATTATAAGGGTTCAGGTTATGCTCTTTGAATGGAGTTTCATTTTCCAAAACCTTACGTGGTTATTTTTAGTTGCAATTAATTTAGTAATAAATGTTTAACCCTTTTATATTTCAGTATGTTTGCACTACAATATTCTACTAGTAATGTACTAATAATTTTTGGTAAAGGAAAGGAAATGCCTTAAGGTTTGTCATGGTGGATACAAAAAAAATATTAAAAGTTTATCATGTGATAGGTTTTAATATTTATTAAAATTTTTCCCTTGGCATATGTCTAAAATAATTTAATGAGTGTGTTAATAGCTCTAAACAAGATTTTCCAATAAATTCCACAAGAGAAAGTATTTCAAGTCTCTATTTAGAATTATCCCTAACCCCAAACTGGTTTTGAGCTAATGGCTTTTATCAGTGAGGCACTAGGATATTCAGACACTAGATAAGTTAGATAGCTGGATTTGAAAACATATAGATGTCTGAAAATTTCAGATTTTCTATTTAATAGTTAACTCTAAGATACATGCTGGGTTTGAGATGGTATTTTTAGATCTACTGTCTGAATATCCTAATGCCTCACTGATGATAACCAGAGCTTAAAACCAGTTTGTGGATAGGGATATTTGAAAAAGCTTGTAAGAGCTATTAGCATGCTCATTATATTACATATATAGATTTATTAGTAGACCATATACTGATTTGCATAGTCATCACAAATCTTATCCATAACTTTATATTTTTCATTTTTCTTGTGGAATTAAACTGCACACCAAGTAACTATTAATGGTAATGATGATGTTATTTGTAAAATAATGAGATAAACAATTAAATCAACACAAGAATATCTTACATTTGTTACTTGAAATGTATTCTTTTTTTTTTCATCAACAGTTTGTGATCTTGCGGTCCTTTTTTCAATAGAAAACTGGTTTCACCAATATACATCTTTCCACATTCACATAGTATTACATAAATTCAGTTTTTATTTTATAGCATTTCTAGTTTATGCTTGCTTTGAAAAGCTATTCCAATGTTATATTGATCGCAGATTTTCTTTATTTTGTCTGCTATTCCTCATATATATGGATACACTACAGTACCAACAATTGTTTTTTTTTCTGTAGATATTTTTTGTTGTCTATTTAAGATCTCTTAATGACAATGGTTGGATTATCATTCTTCATAAGAAGGTTTCATGTAAGTCTTTTCACTCTAAATCACTGGGGTTTGAAGACACTTTTTTACTCTGCTCTATGGTGATAATATAATTCCATGTTTTGTTTTTCTGGTGTGATTGGATATACATTCTAAGTTATTCCTTGTATATGGATTTTCTGTAAACTATAGTTTTGATTTTGCCATGTGGGAGCCTGGTCATAAGAACATCCAAGAATGCCTAGTTTCATTCTTCTTGTGGTTCTATTGCGAATTTAATTGAAAAGGATATATTGTTGATGTATGCCCAGAATGTTTGTAATTGTGTTTCACCATGTGACCATATGTATCATCAATTTTGCAAAGTCAAACTTTAGATAAGAATGGATTAGTATTTATGGCTGTGATTTCAAGTTCTTTCATTCGAGTATTGCTAACCATAGATAATAGTGATGAGACTGTAGCTATCCCTTGGTTTGTTTGGAAGGCTGTTTTGTTCTATTGAAATTATGTTGTTGTTATGTAAAATGTTAATAGCTCCACTATGACTTCATCTAGGAAAATATATACACTAAGAGATGTCCATGAAGTTCAAACTACAAGTGAATCATTGAAAGATTGTTACAAATATTTGAAATTACATTACTTTTTATCCTCTTTAGATTCTTTGTGAAATCAAAAATCTAGTTTTTTTATTTACAACAATGAGAGAAAATGTAATCCTGGGTCACATTTTTCATGATTTGTTCCATGTTTATAAAGACTAAGAAAAACACTCTTTAAATAACTCACCACCGCTGAAGATCTTTTTATTATCATTAATGGAGAAATATACAATACTCAACATCACATGAATATCATCTCTAATGCTAGCACATAACTGTTATTAAACAGACAAAACTCTCCATACAGTAGTGCCACCCTGTGCCAATCAATGGATGCCAGAAGGCTTGTGCATAAAATATCCATCTAGTGCCTATTCATCCAATATCCCCAGACTAGTTTCTGGCTTGTGGCCTTCATCAGTGTGAAACCTTGGATCTGAGAGCACTGCATCTGATGGCACAGGGTGACACTACTGTATGGAGAGTTTTGCCTGTTTATAAAATATTCACTTAGAATTGAAATTGTGGTTTCTTATCTCACTTTCTAACTAAGAATAGGTAACATTTTCATCTTCTTCCCTTTCTTATGTATTGATTTCTACTTTAACATATCATACCATTTGGACTTTCTTAAACACTTTATCAATACTCTTTATTTATATCAAAACTAACAGTTTTGACTGTCCTGCAGTTTATAAATATGTGTATAGATATATTAATTATATAATTGTTTATTTGACTATTGTAACTCTGATGATGACTGCAGGACAGTCGAAACTGTAAGTTTTAATATAAATAAAGTGTATTGATGAAGTGTTTAAGAAAGTGTAAATTGTATGATATGATAATAGGTAACCTTCACAATTGTTAACTAACAAGGTATGTAAGAGACAATATATGTGAAAAAAATTCCTGAGTTATTTAGAATGTAAACAAGTTCCAAATTTAATCGGGAATTGAGCAATTCTTGGCTCCTTAGTAAGAAGATGTCTAACCATTAAACTTTAAACTCAGTCTATATGTGTGTACACACAATACACTTTTACCTGTTTCTACTTTTTTTTAAGTGTCATAGCATCGGCCAGGACGCGAACCCGCAACCCAGGCAACTGCCTGCCAGTGCAAGGCAGTTGCGCTGACCTCTCGACCACCAATGCAAGACTTCTACTTTTTAACATTTAAATTTATATATTTATTTTAAAATGTAAATAATATCTTGAATTTTGAGAATTTTTCTTCTGGCTTCAGACACTTTCCAACAATGACTGGTTATTTTAAGAAAATTGTTTTATTTTTTTACAGATTTTATATTATCTCTGATAAATTCTTTACATAGTAAATGATTTCAAAATGTTTTCTATATTTTCAATCAACTTTATTCTTTGATTAGTAAACTGATTTTGACAAGTAATAATAAAAAATATCAGTTATCTCCGCACATCACATTTTTATGAACGTCTATACAAAAATATTTTCATTATTTTAAATTTTAAACTGAACTAAGAATAAATATTACAAAAATAAAAAATAGTAAATATTTTTAAAAAATTATATTTTTCAAACAATTTAGACTTATAATGCTTAAGAAACAAATTTGCGTTGAGAACTTTTGTCTGACATTCAAGCTAATTTTTGGATGCTGAATCCAAACATGAAATCTTTTTTTTTTTATGTAGTTTAACTGCAATGTTATGTTTATTTTTGACATTTAGCATAATTATGTGATAAGAAATTAAAAATATATGAATATAAAATGAAAAATATCCTAAACAATTAATTAATACACTATACAGGCTTAAACCTGCATATATATATATATAATGTATGCGGGATTCGAATTCAGGCTTTCACATGACCACCAACTCTCTTTGCCATCTCATATTGCTGATCCACCTGATCACACACATGTTGAAAGATAAATAATCACCAATATACATATTTTGTGCTAAACCAGCACTCATCAAAGCTGAGCACTGATTGTATATATGTTTGGAGATGGTAATTTGGACCAACTGATGAGTGCTGTATATTGGTGATTATCTTTTCAACGTGTGTGATTAGGTGGGTCAGCAATATGAAATGGCAAGGAGAGTTGAGGGTCGTGTGAAAGTCTGAGTTCGAATCCTGCATACACTAAACAATTTGTGCAATTTATTTATTTGAAGAGAAAGATCTTATAAGACTAGAAGAATAATTTTGACCAAGCATTACAACGTTCAAGTTTAGATATATTTTTTTAATATATCAGTCAGATTTCATGATATTATCAGCTAATTTTTTTATATACATTATGCCTGCTAAAACCATAAATAAAAATATAAAGTTGCTTTCATAAAAAGATCACTATCAAAAATCTAAGTGGAATATCTACAGAAATCTAAATGTGAATCTTATTTGCTAAGAGTTTTTTTTTTTCTCATGTGTAATAGCATCAGCCAGGAAGCAAGCCCGCTAACCTGGGACAACTGCTTGTAAAGCAGCTGTCGCTGACCTCTCCACCACCAATGCTTGATTTATTTGCTAGAGTTGTGTCTGGATTGTATCAGACCCCATTGTTTTTATGTAAGTCAAATGGAGCAAAACAATCGTATTATATTTAGAAAAATTCATAAAATGTCTCTCACTTGTTCCTGAAAAAATATATATATAAACAGATCAATGACAAAGTTACAAAAACTTTATATGAAGATAATGAATATAAAGCAAACTAGATTTATATACTTGAAAAATAAGTTTTTCTTGATAAGTATTGTTTTAGGCTTTTGTATCAGAGAATTACTGAAAGTTGAATAAGTTGACAGCGTTGTTAGCCGAGAGGTCATCGCAACCGCCTTGCTAGCAAGTAGTTGGTTGCAGACGGGTGTGGGTTCGCGTTCCGGTCGATGCCATGACATATGGGGAAAAAAGAAAATCAGGGATTTTGGATGGTTTGGAAAATTAGATGACCTTAAGTCTTAGTATGCAATGTGATGTAAAATGTGGATCTTATCTCGGAAACCTTTGGTGCAATGGGAAAAATTCAACATATTTTTTTCCTAAAGACCTTTGTAACAAAAAAAATTATTACTAAGGTATCTGGAGCCAATGTGCTTATGATTATTATGGTGTTGTTATGAGTTGTATTTTTAAAACAATAAACAGCAGAATATAAAACCTACTTTTTAAACTAAATATTTACTCTTTTTGATAAGATTTTAATATGTACCACATGTATGAATTTTTTAAATAAAATTGTATTTTATCTATTAAAAAAAAGTGCAAACATATTTCGATATAGCATACACAAAAAAAAAAGCGACAGGAATTAGACATTTTCCTCTTTGAGACAGTTTTTTTTTTCCTAATATAACTTAAATTATTTTTATAATGGAGGGAAGAAGCTTAAAATAAATTTATTTTAGTGACTACTTGAGATGTTCTCTAGGAATATTGATAGAAAGTTCAAAATATTAAGAAGCAATAGTAATAACATCGATATTTTTAATAAGAATAATCATTGTTTTTCTAAAAAAAAAAAATATTATGGCAAAGTAAAAACCCTATTTCTAATGAATCTAGTAAAGAAAAAATGAATTAATCTTATATTGACATTACCAATTTAGAATAGATAGATAGATAGATAGATAGATAGATAGATAGATAGATAGATAGATAGATAGATAGATAGATAGATAGATAGATAGATAGATAGATAGATAGATAGATAGATAGATAGATAGATAGATAGATAGATAGATAGATAGATAGGTAGATAGATAGATAGATAGATAGATAGATAGATAGATAGATAGATAGATAGATAGATAGATAGATAGATAGATAGATAGATAGATAGATAGATAGATAGATAGACAGACAGACAGATAGACAGATAGATAGATAGATAGATAGATAGATAGATAGATAGATAGATAGATAGATAGATAGATAGATAGATAGATAGATAGATAGATAGATAGATAGATAGATAGATAGATAGATAGATAGACAGACAGACAGACAGACAGACAGATAGATAGATAGATAGATAGATAGATAGATAGATAGACAGACAGACAGACAGACAGATAGATAGATAGATAGATAGATAGATAGATAGATAGATAGATAGATAGATAGATAGATAGATAGATAGATAGATAGATAGATAGATAGATAGATAGATAGATAGACAGACAGACAGACAGACAGACAGATAGATAGATAGATAGATAGATAGATAGATAGATAGATAGATAGATAGATAGATAGATAGATAGACAGACAAACAGACAGACAGACAGATAGACAGATAGATAGATAGGTAGGTAGATAGGTAGACAGACAGACAGACAGACAGATAGATAGATAGATAGATAGATAGATAGATAGATAGATAGATAGATAGATAGATAGATAGATAGATAGATAGATAGATAGATAGATAGATAGATAGATAGATAGATAGATAGATAGATAGATAGATAGATAGATAGATAGATAGATAGATAGATAGATAGATAGATAATATATATAAATACAAACATAAATTGGAGCTGCTTTCATTCTTTGAAAATGATTTTTTTTTATGATTACATTTTAAACAATTAAATTAAATATTCCATATTTATTGAGAAGATACAATTATCTGCTTTATTTCATAACGGTAATAACATTTCCACAGAGTTATTCTAATGGAAATTTGTTTGGTTAAACTAGAGACCACTCGGTGAACACATCCAGAAAACAATTTAATATCCATCGTAATTTATTATATTATTTCATGAATAAAATTATATTTACATAAAAGATCTTCTTTTCTTTAATGATTGGTAAATATAAATCTATTATTTTTCTAAGCCAAATATTTTTAGCAAACTGAATATTTATCATTCGCACTTACATGTAGAATAGAACTTAAAATTTATTAAAACAACAAAATAAACAAAACGATTGCCATAGAACTATAAATGTTTTTATTAAAGTAAAAATAATATTTAAATACAGGTATACTTTATATCTCTGGAGTTTAGATGTAATTAAGCCTGTTCATTGAATTTACTATCTTAATATAAACCGAGCACTGACTATATATGTGTGTAGGAGGTGATGATTGGACCAACTGATGTGTGCTGGTTTAGCATGAAATAGATATATTGGAGATTATTTATCTTTTCCACATATATATGGTCATGTGTATCAGTTGTATGAGATAGATTCTATAGCTAAAGGAAGCTTGAAAATGTGGGTTCAAATCCCCTATAAAATAAAAATAGAAACTTCTTTAAATAGCTCACTACAGAACAGGGGAATAATTAAGTACAAAGTGACACTCTAGATTAGCCAATAGTGAATTGCTGAAAGGTTTAAGACAATTGGCTGATGATGATCACAGAGGCAAAACTCTCCATCCAATAGCACCACCCAGTAAAAGCAGCTTGTGTAAGCGTCAAGAATGGCGATCACGTGATGACTGATGATGATCAATGGTTTATAACTACATGCACAGATTACTAATATTAGATTTTTTTAAGTCAGTAAATCTATTACATTTTTATCTGAAATAATCTATAGCAAATTTTTATCGTAGTTATGTGAACGAATTCAATTCTCTAATATACACACATTATATTTTATTTACAGAGCAATAGTATTTATAATGAAAACTCCTATAATGTCATTTTTAACAAATTTGTAAATAACCCTTAATGAATTATATTTTTTGTACTGTCATTTTTACTACCCCACTCTCACACCATTTTAGGAATTAGTTTCTATCCACTTTTATCACCTTATTGAAAACATATGGCCAAAGATATGTGAAAAAAAGTCTATGATTCCCCAAGACACACATTTCATGCTGAACCAGCACTCATCAGTTGGCCCAGATTATAATCTCTTAAACGTATTTTTTTCATTGTTCATTACTTAAAGATAGCCAATTACTACACTTTAATTGATAAGTACCAAACCTACTGCCCTCACAACTTTGACACAAACCACATTGTGGGAGTATATTAATAAATTTTATTAGTCATTCATTAGAGTAAAGATTACCCAATAATGATTAATATTTCTGTGGTGTAATTTTCACTTTGCTACTCTCATGCAAGATAGGGGTTGATTTCTATCCACTTTTAAGACCTTGTGGAAAAGTGTATGAATACAGAAATATTATTAATGAAGTGGATAATCTCTAGTCTAATGAATGGCTAAATAAAAATTATTAATATACTTCCATCAAGTAGTTTGCATCAAAGTTGTGAGAACAATAAGTTTGACATTATCAATTAAACTGTAGTAATTATATATATATATATATATATATATAATTACAGATATAGTATATATATATATATATATATATATATATATATATTGTGCCATTACAATTTAGTCACTAGCTAAATTTATAGTAATGTGCATGTAGAAAAGGTAAACCAAAAATCATCATCACATTTTTATATAATCATAAATGAAGCTGTAGGGCATCCAAGTTCAAACCTACAAGGTCCAGTTCTAAAAGCTTTAAACAGAGAAAGAATGGGTCAACAATTACATGCTTTACTTGTTTGTGTGTTGATAGAAAGGTAATACACACATTTAAAATATTTAATATTTAAATTTTCTTTAAAAAGCAAAGTTATAATGCATACATATAGGCAATGTATGTGTAAATTATTTAATTGTTTTATATTTCAAATATTCAACATTTTAACTTTCTTTAAAACTAACCTATGCTTGATCAATTCTAATATTTTATTCTATGCTTTTATTTTTCTTTTCTTTAATTATAAGTGGGATTTAAAAGTTACAGATTTAATTAAATAATTGGGTTATAATTACTAAGCTAGCAATTATAGTATTTAAGGTTAGTTTATGAATGATTTGAAAGAATGAAGGATGTGTGTACATTACATACAAAAATTTACATTTCCTAAATATTGAAAGAAAAGGAAGTATTAAATCTGTCAAATTATTTTTTTTGTACAATTTTTTTTTGTTAAAAGAGGAAATCTGTTTAATCAGATATCGATCTTTGTAGCAATTTTTCATTGTAACCTAATAAATGAGTTCAAATAGAAATAACTAAATAAAGGTTCAAAATATAACACTATCAAGAATTATAAGCAAATTATTATAGCAATGTATTATAACTCAGGTATACAGGCAGTAGATCTTATCCCCTTTTATTTCTTGGTTTGATGTTAAGTGCATGTTTAAACAAATACTAAGTGAATATGGTCTAGCAGGGCGCCACTAGATTATCTGAATCTAGACACGGTTATATCTGATAACCTTTCACATGTACCGGGTTTGAATCCCTTCTTGGTACTTTATTTATAATAAAATGGAAGATTTTGCTTTTTGAGCCATATCACTATAAGCACTAATATTTAGGTAAAAGTAAAACATCTTTAAACCAAAGTGGAGTATATTAGACATAAATCATTTCTCAGATCTTAGCATAACAAATGTGTTTCAATAGTTTTATAAGTTTACTAGCTCAGATTATATATAACTAATTTAGGATGGCAATTCACTCATCCTTGCATGAAATAGATGATGGGATGTGGTTATAATAATACTAAGAGATCACTAAATATTATAAAATCAATATTTATTTATGGCCTTTAAACAGTTAAACAGCTCATTAATTAAAACGTTGATGACGATGATGATGATGATAATAATAACAATAATGACAAGGGTTTCAACTACAGCTCTAGGACTAAGCCTAAACATAAAACTAATTTTTATAAAGAAATTCATAATTATTGCTTAATTTTAGCATATTTACTTATATCTTAAATAACTAATATTCAACCATTGATGATGATGAATAATCACACTTAACAAAGACTACACTTAATGAAATATATACGCCTCGTTTAATAAAACAAACTAATATTTATTACTACATTTCTAACATATACATAAAAATTTCTAGATAAATATGAAAATTGACATGAATAATAATAATAATAATAATTGATTATATAACAATCCTCAGATTAATTTTAAGTTCTTCCCCCTTTCCCTTCAAATGTATTTTGTATTAAGTTGGACGTCACATTGACCATGATTTTCACTCCATGAGAAAAGTATTTCAAAAAAAAAAAAATATTATCTGCTCATTAGCACACATACTTTAAAAATCCAACATGTAAATAGAATGTAAAAAAAAATGTTAGTAGAATTGAAAGAGCAAGTTTTAGAAACAAGTTTTAAATTATTTTCTCCCCCCTCTCTTCTACCTCTGAAATGCTATACTTAACTTGAAACAAAATAATCTAATATTCTAATACTACTCATTATTTCACATTCACTCCCAATTATACACATATAAAAATATTATTATGTATGTGCGTGTTTTATCCCATAATAACAAAATATTATTAAAAACCAAAATAATAATAATATATCAGTTAAAACTAAAATCATAACACCATAAAAAAAAATTGTTTTACACATTAATATTGTAAAATTAATAAACAAATCATTTTCATACATTCAAGATCATTTATGAAGCTCAAAGTGATTATTAGTAAGACATTCTTGTTTTTAATCGATCTGAATAGTCTTTAAAAGTTCTTTAAATAAAATATATCACTTTATTGCTAAAATGTTTATTAAGACTGATATCATAAAGAAAATAGATATAAAAAGTCATATTACCGATCTTTTGTTTGTGGCGAATTTCCAAGGGTTCAAACTTGTCTTGTATAATGTTTATATTTCTGCAGCTACCTTCCGTTTTACTGGGAACAATCTCTTTCTTGAGGTGTATATCTATTTGATGATGATGACTCTATTGAGGTTATTTGCTTTAGTGGACAATTTGGAAATCATTATATTAATTTTTCTTCTCTTCCTGTCAAGCATGTGGATGAAATACAGCAGTTGTTTTCACATTTATACATTTTCTTGAGTTTAAAATCAGTTGTAACAATTAATTGGACTTGATGATTAATATTTATCAGTAGATTAATTCATCTTCTTTGAATGCAGGTGAATGCTTTCTTCCTTCTATTAAAAACATCTTATTTAGCTGGTCAGTTGAAAGGTGTAGAATATTATTTTAGACACATCTTTTCTTTCCTATGTGATGTGCAGCTTCCCCAGATGGTCCAGCAAATGGGACATACATATAATTTTTCTAGCCCGCCATTTCTTATATTTTCAACATTCAAATTTGATAGTTTAATAATCTGAATCATTCACAACAATCTTAATAATAATTCAAGACAGCTTTTTATATCCAATTTTTAGCTAACTTAACCAATCAGAGATAGCATCACTTGCTATTTTTGGACAAATTTGTTTTAATTAGATCTGTAATTTATTTTCAACTACATTATTTTTCAACTGAAAAGTTTAATCCTTTTTCCAGACACTTTTGTTTAAAAAAAAAAAATAGACTCACTCCTTATTTCCTTTCTTTTCTTTTTTTTCTCTTTTTTAACATCCAGGTAACACTTCAAATCTTTGAGCTTCCTTCTTTAGATCTTGAGATAAGACAATTTCAAAATTTAGAGCTCTGACTCATTATAAGCTTCCAAAGTGAAACAATCATTTACAAAAAAAAAACTGCTACAAAGATCGATATCTGATTAAACAGATTTCCTCTTTTAACAAAAAAAAAATTGTACAAAAAAAAAATAATTTGACAGATTTAATACTTCCTTTTCTTTCAATATTTAGGAAATGTAAATTTTTGTATGTAATGTACACACATCCTTCATTCTTTCAAATCATTCATAAACTAACCTTAAATAATATGATTGCTAGCTTAGTAATTATAACCCAATTATTTAATTAAGTCTGTAACTTTTAAATCCCAATTATAATTAAAGAAAAGCAAAATAAAAGTATAGAATAAAATATTAGAATTGATCAAGCATAGGTTAGTTTTAAAGAAAGTTAAAATGTTTAATATTTGAAATATAAAACAATTAAATAATTTACACATACATTGCCTATATGTATGCATTATAGCTTTGCTTTTTAAAGAAAAATTAAATATTAAATAGTTTAAATGTGTGTATTACCTTTCTATCAACACACAAACAAGTAAAGCATGTAATTGTTGACCCATTCTTTCTCTGTTTAAAGCTTTTAGAACTGGACCTTGAACTTGGATGCCCTACAGCTTCTTTTATGGTTATATAAAATTGTGATGATGATTTTTGGTTTACCTTTTCTACATGCACATTACTATAAATTTAGCTAGTGACTAAATTGTAATGGCACAATATATATATGCCAAATTGGCACATGTATATAAAATAATTTTGTATAAAAATTATTATCAAAATCTTTTGGAAAAAAGAATTTGAAATTTACAATTAATTACTTTAAAGAGGGGAGAAGGAGTTTTCCTATAAAAAAAACAAAAAAAAACAAACTAAGAGTTTATAAAAAAAAGAGTTATTATAAATTAAAAGTTAAAAATCACTTTTCATTCCAGTTTAGTAGAATAAATGTGTATATATGTGCGATGGTAAATAGAAATAAATGTTAGCTCATTAATAAGATAAATGCATGTTAGAATAATATTAAAAAATAAATAAATATTGAAATGAAATGTATTTAAAAACACAGTGGTGGACTACTAATTAAAGATATAAAAACAACACGTTTTAAAATAGCTACTACTAATCAAACAATCAATCAAAAAACAAGTTGTCAAAGGATTAATTACTAATGGAATTTCGACAACACCTATTGCACCTTTTGCCAGAGGATATGAAAACGAAAACAATTCACAGATAGAAATAGCTAGATTTTATCGGACATTCAGTTGGAGTTTGCAATTCAGTCTAGTTTGCAGTTTCAGTCTATTTAGTAGTGTCAGTCTTGGTTACATTATTTAGCAGAAACAGAAATGCAGTGCTAAAAATCTTATGGAAATATACGCTGATGCTTCAACTTTTTGTCCAACAAGATCATCAAAACCTGCCTGTGAAATAATGTCTTCATAACCACTCCAAAATCCTCTGTCAAACATTCAACTGCCTTCAAGAATAAAAATGGATTCACATAAAATCTCTTCAATAATTGTCAAAATCTAACCGGTTAGATATAATCCATCAGAAGCAGCAGAAGTAGCCAACGACAAGAAAAAAATCCTAGGTATATGTTTTATTATTATCATTTACATGTAGTAGTCACCACTGTAATCCGTAAATATTCAAGATTCAAATTATATGAACTCTATCATACATAAAATGAACTATTGATATGTGTGTGAGTTTCAAATGTTATAAATGCTTTATTATTATGGTTGCGAATGTGAGATAATTTAAAATGTCAAAGATTATTTTTGCTTTTTTCATAAAACATACTATCATGTGTTCATTTAAAAATGTGCATGTGTTAAAATTGGATTTATAAAATGTTTATAATGCGTTTATGTTACTTAGTAAATTATCTTTAAACTTAATTAATGTTGATTAAAATAAATTGTCTTTAAATTTAAACTTTATCTGTCGGTCAATTCTTTTTATCAATCTCTTCTTACCAATATTTTATTACTGATTAAAATTAGACTGGGCTAGTTAAGGGAATTGTTTCTAGCGCTGGATTATGAGCCTACTGCCCGAATATGTTAGTCTTCAGACTAGCTGGCACCCTGGGGTTTATTCCGAAACAAATAAAGTATTTGGATAGTAGAGGTTTGAATCTAGCAGCCAAGATGGGCCATTGTTGATAGTTAAAGCTATTAATAAGATCTCCCATTTTGCTCGAATGTGCCAGTTTGTTCACGTAACCTTTATAAGATTATAAATGTATTATGAAGGAGTTTGAAACCGGCCAAAACTTATATATACGTATAAGTAGGTGGTTTCAGCAGTTCGACTGGTACATAAATGGCTTTACCCAATGTTTGGGTCTGAACCTAAGAAATAACAGTAAATAAATGCTTTGTTTCTTGTTTAAAAATAAAAACCTTAAAGAATTCTAAATTATGTAGGTAAAAGTGTATTAAATTAAAAATAAAAAAAGAATTGACCGAAATTTTTTTTTCTTCTTTAAATGAAAAGAGATTTTGTGCTATTTACGTTCTGTTAAATAAATGACAGTTGGGTGTTTGGGCGGAGTTAAAGCATTAAGATCGGGTGGAGAAAAATGGACAAAGGAAGGGCGGAGTCAGCATATATTTCCAGTTTAGAAAGAAATAAATAAAATAGAAATTAGTAATCTTATGAAAATAAAATGGTATCAAAAATAATGATAAAAAAGTGTTTAAAATTATAAATGATAAGAAATAAAGCCGAAATGGAGGCTCAAGGTAAAAATATAGAAAATATTCCCAACAAGGGAAAAAGAGAAATCATAGCTTTATTAACATGCATGTTCGAAAAACAAAAAGAAACAGCAGAAGAATATAAAAAAATAGCCGAAGAGCTTAAAAACCAAAATAATGAAATGAAAAGTAAATTGGAAGGGCAAGCGGAAATGCTTGAAAAGTTAAAGGACCTGATCAAAATGGGCCAGAATAAAATAAAAGAAGAAATAAGGGAAGAAATAGTTGAAATTAAAACACAAGTAGAGAATAAGATAGAGACTGCTTACCAAGCAATAGAAAAAAAAGTACTTGTGTATAATTCAACCAATGACGTATTACCCTGAAGGCATATCTCTCTAATCTTGCAATTTTTAAGATAATGTCTCCAAGTGATCTGCGGACACATGTAATCGCTAAAATGTGTCCGCAGATCACGTGAACACGGGACGTTAAAAATCGCAAGATTAGACCGATATGCCTTCAGGGTAATACGTCATTGGTTGAATTATCCAGGTCACATGCTAAAAAATATTCAAAAATGAAAAATATCTGACGCAGGTCAGGCAAAGACTAAAAAAAAATGTACATGCATGCGTCAAAATATTATTCTCAATTTTAAAATACAGCAGCGTGTAGCACTGGAATTGGCGGGGGGGCCTCTGGATGTTTTTGTCAGGCCGCAAGCCCAGCATACACGTATATCAGACATTGTATTACTCTCATAGCTGTATGATATAATTCAGAAATTAAAAATAAAATTAAAACGTAATTCAATGTAAGTTTGAGAATTGTAGAAATATTAACAAATATTTTTTGTAAATAAGTTTGAGAATTGTAGAAATATTAACAAAAACTTTTTGTAAATTTTAAATAAACACCTAAATAAAAAAGACGCGATCTAATGTAAATCTGATAATAATGGCGCCTCACTTTTACATGCATTTGGTAATTTTAAAAACAAACTGCATATTGCAAAATTGATTTAAAAAATTATTTCAAATTTTTTACACATTAAAAACGTAATGTAGAAATATTAACAAAAAGTTTTTGTAAATTTAAAATAAACAAATAAAACACTTTACCCGAATGAATGCGAATTTGGCATTAATGGCATGTCCTTGTTATCACATGCATTTGGTAATGTATATTCCAAATTTGTTTTAAAAAATTATTGAAAATTATTTACACATTAAACGTAATTCAATGTAAGTTTGAGAATTGTAAAAATATTAACAAATATTTTTTGTAAATAAGTTTGAGAATTGTAGAAATATTAACAAAAACTTGCCATCCAGTGAAACAAAGATTTCTTTGTTGCTTAAAAAATAGCTGATTATTTGTATAATAGTGACTGGAACATCATACTCAGCCAGCAGATTCAGCAGGATGTCTATGTGCACTGAATGGAAAGCCACAGCAATATCCAGCTGGACAGCAATGGGTTTCGATTTCTTTTGTATTCTGATATAGTCAATGAGAGCCATAACGTTAGCCATAGCATGTGAGGTGGAGGAGCCTTTTTTCCCATATTGATTAGGAGAAATGTGTTTAAGTACTATAGGTTGAATTTGATCCATGATGACTGACTCCATTATCTTGATCAGCAATGGGGTCATGGTGATTGGTTGAATACTGGTTAGATCAGTGAGTAGTTTTTGTTTTTTCAAAAAAGGCACTAGTGCCACCGGATACAGATCAGCTAAATTTCTGTGGCCAGTAGCTAAGTGTTCAATCATTTTGACCATGATGGGAATCGTAAACTGACTTAGGTGATTTAAAAGGAACTTAGGGATGCCATGTAGACCTGGATGAATGCTATCTGGGAGAGACATAAGTTTTCTTTTAAGTAGAGCTTCTGTAATACCATGCTCGCCTGGATTCCCGGCTTCCAGCCAGTCTGGTTCTGAAGGAGGATTATCTGCTTGCATAAGTTGTTGATGATGCTTATTGATGAGTAACATCATAGGATAACCTAAGAGTGTGTTGCTGTTACTGGTAATTGATGATGGGGTAACTTGTTGTCTATTTGTCCCTAGAGCCCATCTGAGGTACCCTCTTGTCCAACAATGTTGTTGAGACAAGAAGAATTTAGACCTCCTGATGGATATATATTCTGCAAGTGATTTTTGTTTAATACGGTAAAGGTTTTTAAGTGATAAGATGACTTCTATATTGGAAGGATTCTGTTGCACCATTTGTAGTTGATTTTCAATGTCTGTGAGGTCTCTGAGTAGGCTATTTGGGCCTTTAATTTTCCTGGTGTGATGGTTTAGAATGGATTGGAGAATATTGACATATGTGAACCAGGCTTCTTCAGCTGGAAGGAAAAGGATGTTGATCTTTTGGAAATAAATGTAGGCCTCAGAAACTATGGCTTCTGTCATGCTGGACTTTGTGACCATACGCATAGTTCTGCTGGGCCCTGCAGCAGGCATTGGAGCTGCAATAGCTTCTAGATGGATAACTAGTGCCATATGATTTGAGAAAAAGACAGGAACCAAATCTGCATCAATATAAAAGTGGAGGTCTGGTGTATAATATATCAGGTCAATCAGAGATCTTCGAGTTCTGGTGTAAAAGGAAAAGGCACATGGGGGAAGAAGCCCTCTCTGCAGATCAGTCTTCGATTTAAGTGATGGATGAATTTAGTGTTAAAGTTTTGGTATGTGGTATTGAAACCTCCCAAGAAGTTTGTCGGACTGCGACTGTTGCTGATGATGGCATTTAGCATATGGATTATGTTGTAATATTGATTGTGTCATTGGCCATGTACACATAGGCAATGATAATAGGGTAGCCCCAGTAGTCAACCTCAATGATAACCATATTGTTGTCTAACAGTAGAAGATTAAAGCTACTGGGGGGTATTGCATTATTAACCAGGATGCCAACTCCTCCAGAAGCTGAGGAGCCAATAGAAAATCTGGTATAACCTAATGACGAAATTACAGAAACAACGCCTATTAATTCCATGTGCACTTAAATGAAAATATACCCCCAAATAATCTTCCACTGCCTATAACATATTATAAAATTCTTCTTTTATTAATAATTTGTGGCATTAAATGCCAATGCTTTTGTTGCAATAAATGGGATCACAATGTAAACAAGTAACCTAAACTCAAATATCAACATGGATAATGACAATGATAACCATTCCTTAATATAGAAATGTCAATCTGATAAAATAAATGCTTTACAACCTATAAATGTTGCATTGATACATGTTAATGCTGAAATTCAAATAAAGAGAAAATACATGAATCCGAAAACACATTCAATGGACAAAAACTTTCTACAGCAAACAAAAGTAAGAAAAATCTATAATTAATTTGAAAATTACTTAGCAACATTAATTATCAACAAATCTTCAAAAACTATGTTGGATGCATTTTTATATCATCTAACACATCAAATGCTAAAATAAATACAAGTACAATAAAATGGAAACTGGAAATGACTATGTAAAAAAAATATAGAAAATCTGAATTACACACTCAAAATAATTTAAAGTTTTATTTACCACAGAGTTTTAATTAAACCAACAATGCTTCAAAGAAGTTCACAAATACATATATTGTACATAAATAACTAATAAGCCTAACACCTTAAAGAATGTGTGTCACATTCAAACTTATTTATTAGTAATAGGTGTTAAAAATTGTCAGATGGGAAAAAATTAACTACAGATAGCAAGCACTATTTAATTAAACCAAGATTAATTTAGCAGGACATGAAACAGAGTAAATTTGTTCTAAATGTATTTAAGTTTTCCCACCTGCAAAAATACAAACAATAATAAAACAATAATGAGAGCAATAAATGTTAGAGGATTACATTGTGGAAAAAAACATTACTAATTGAAAGAAATGATTTAATATTATTAAGCCACATATAATAAAATTAATTAAAACAAAAATTTATAATGGATCCCAAACAGACTTATCTATCTACCTCATAAGTCGAAGGTACTCAGTATTCATCAAGGCAACATTCACACCTTCAGCATGATGAACTTTTCTGTTTACATTATTTAAAATTATACACATAGATGGATACATGCAACTTGACATATTGCATTATAAAGTACTAATACTTAATGTTGTAATTGTCTATATTAGACCAGGTCTTGAAATTAAATATTCATTATTGTATAAAATTATTTCCTAATTTACTTATTTTGGCCTATCCCATAATCTGGATTAATGATATTAATATGTTCCATAAAAAATTCTAATATGGTTACACTCACATGGCTTCCGAGTTATGATTGAAGAGGTACTCAATCATAAGTTGATTAGTGGTATTACTTACCAGTGCAATGTCATAAAATACACTTGTTAATAATAAACAAACAATTTATGGTCCATTTTGTGATCATAGTTTCTCTAAATATTTCTGTACTTAGGTCCTTTATAACAGCTACAAAAACCATTAGAATACTTCTACCTGTTTGCACAACTGATTGTTCTTTGTGGATATATATATATATATATATATATATATATTATTAATGAACAGAAATCTGGATTAATAATATATATATATATATATATATATATATTATTAATCCAGATTTCTGTTCATGAAAGGATCATTTCAAACTTGGATTACATTTTTAAATATTACTTTTTACACTGTAGGCAGTTTAACAAAATCAACTTTACCTCCAACATTCTTAGTTATTGGAGATTAAGTAAATAAGTGTATTACACTAACCCTCAATAGATCCTTCTTAAAATGTTATGGCTTAGAGAATAGTATATCAATCAGACTGTGAATTATTCAGAGAGGACTTAGCAATATTAAAAGTAAAGTCTAATTAACATATCCCTATACAAGTTCTGACAATATATGTGATGAGTATGGTATCAGTTTTTGTTTAATCCAAATCACACACTGATAAAAATAAATGACGAATTTATTGCAAAAGACAATCTATGATCAAGCTTCCAATATTTCAATACAAAGCTAATAACAGATCAAAATTTTACTTCACAAGGCATTCATGGTCAAACAAAAGCTAACATGGATCTCACAACTGCAGTATTTGTGAAAAGGTTGCATCAATGCCAAACTCTTACATTACAGAAATATTTAAAATACTTTATTTTGCATATAATCATTTAAGTTGATTTATTTCCAAATACATATTTAGTTTGGATAATTTTCTAACAAAGCAAGTATACCAAGTACATAATTTTTTTCAATGACTTTGAGACCATTTGTCAAAAAACAAGAAAAAATATCTGCACATACAATTTTTAGATAAATATCAAAAGCTTACTTAACCTTGATGTATTATAAACAGTAATTAATGATAAAATGCAAATTATAAACTACTTCTATTTCTTCAGTTTGCAAAAAAGCAGGTGATTAGATAAGCTTAATTTTTATTTATAATAATAATAATTACAGTCAAAAATAAGATATGTGATCCAGTTGTAGTTAATCTTGATATAAATTCAGCGTTTGATATTAATCAATTGGTATCCTAATTAATACATTAGCAAAAACATCAAACCTCAGTCAATAATCTATCCAATTATAAATTTACTGTGGAGCAAAAAAATAATATTATTTTTAATGGAAAGTATTCATTAATATGTTTTAATTGTACTTATATATTGGACTATGGCTAATATGTAATATAATTATTGAATGTCTTAACAAAAATTAACTTTATTTAAATCTTCCAAATACATCCAACTATTAGTAATAGCACACATGTTTGTAACACCTAAATGTATTTGAAATATTTAAATAAAGTTAAATTGTTTAAAAACATTGGATACTTATATTAGATAATGGAAATACGCAATATATAAATAAAAGTAAAACACCATCATTACAAACTTCAGGAAATTATCATTGTTTTTTGTTGTTGTTCCATTTTGTAACGTTTTCCAGAAAGTGTCTTTTTCACATTGTCATTAACCATTACATAAAGCAATGAAAAATGTCTTAAGATGAATATTAGTATTCCTATTAAAACAAATATTTTATGTTTGTAAATTGGGAATGATATTTCAGTGCTTTTTGCATTGAAAAAGTAACCAAAACTACAAAGAAAATATAACATTTACTACAATGAGAAGAAATCCACTAAATGGTCAATCTACATAAAAGATTATTCTGAACAGTACATCAAAAAAAACTTAGTTCATCTGTAATTATCTCTTATGCAACTCTGCATTGCACATATGAACTCAAAAAAACTTGTAAGTAAAATTGAAAGTACATTTAGCCATTCTCCAATTTTTATTTATCGAGATATATAAAAGAGCCTGATTTAGTTTTTTAGTGATAATATGAATATATATTATGCTGCTACAACAATATAAGAGTAGCTAACTTTCCATACAGTTGCATCAGCAACTACAAGCCTTCTTAATCAATGTATGCAGAAAAGTTTGTGCATATACTCTATTTAGTGCCTTCACACTTAACATCTCTATAGTTTCTATCTTGTAGCTTTCATCAGTGAACAGCTTTGGATTTGAGAGCACTGCACCTAGGTCTTAAAATTGTATGCAACACTCCATCAGCCACTTTTTACCTATTTGGTTAACCTTAAAGCTAACAACCTAAGATAAAAACACCATAATATATCCAAGACAAGCTCATTCTTTTGTTGAGTCATACAGTTTGAACTCAATTCAGCAGTGGTACATTTTGGTATTTTTGGTTTTTGAAAAACTACATCATTATCCTACAGGCAGAATAGGTATAAAACTATCAAAACATGTTATCACCATTTCATGTTCTTACACATGCTGTTAATAATAACCAAATAACTTTTTCCAAATGACAATCGTTCACCTATTTACCACCTTTTTGGTAAACATTGATAAACTAGTCAAAACATAAATTAGAATAATATATATCACATTCATTTTGAACTAAATTTTCTTTAAAAAATAAAACAAGACAAGTGGTTAATTACACTGATTTGATAAGCACTTTTTGTTGTGTTGATTTCAAGTAAAGAGAAAATAAACAAATCTGAGTATTTAAAGTACAATTTAATAAAATGGGTAAAATCTTATATATTCTTTTCTTTTGAAACTATATCTTTGCAAAAAAAAAACAATTTTTCTTAAAAGATTGTAATTAAAACTGCTAAATACTGCACTCAAAAAAAGCTTCTTCTCTTACTACATTGTTGAATATTCATCATGCAATGATGATAGCATTGGTTCAAAAAAGTGTTGGTAATGATAATTCAATTAAGACCAGTCAAAATCTTCATTCTAAAAATTTCACAAAGTTTTCCAAACCACTATAGGCTGACAAAATTGGTTTCTAGTGGCTGACAAAATTGGTTCTAGTAATATTCTTTTGGAAAATAAATTGTTGACTACTCTCAAATTAGAGATAATTCTAATGTTTTACCTATGGAAAATAACTTTAGTGATGAATCCAATGTGCAGATGTCCAATAAACAATTTGTGCTTTTTGATAATTTTCAATGATGTTTTAAACTACTAGAGAATGATAGTGTTGCTACAAAGGAAAAAATTCTTAACTAAAGAGAAAAACATTGCCATTTATGAAACAAAAGATAATCTTAGTGACAATTTTCATATAAAAGATATTTCTAGTGATTCTATGGCAACAGAAGCTTTCATTACTCCTTTCCACTGTCAATACAAGACTATTCATCAATCCATCAACTCCAGTCATCTACAAGCCAAAGATTTCCAGGACTCTTTGATCAATTTTATGAACTGTGTGTGTATGAATTGAATGTTGATGTCCATAACAGTTTATCTATGAGTGTTTACAGTTTCATTGAAGATCTATTCCTTGAACTTACCAACAACTTCAAAAAATCTATACCTGATCTATTGTATAAATTGTTTTTGCACTATTCAAATGAGAGAACACTTATCATTGCCATTACTAACAATAGAATTTCCCTATTTAAATTTTCAGCAGACCGGTTTTTCAGCTTGATTAAGGAAAAAACTTGAAAGAAGGAGTGCACAAGAGTTTGGTGCTTCCAAATGACTGCTACTAAGTGGAAAAATTTGTCATGGGGAGATAAGAATAATTTCAAAAACAATATCAGAACTATTGGTGATAAATTCCTATGTTGCATTAATAAAAATTGGCCAGTTGTCTTGGCAAAAAAAATTAAAATACTGTTTACTTAACATTAAAAAGAAAGATCTGCAAGAAATGTTGGAAAAATGTGGGACAGTCTAAAACTTCGACTACTTAGTAGAGAGAAAGGTGGGGGAGTCAGTGCTCACAAACCCTCCTGTATTTAATATAACCATAAAAGACAGTCAGTCTGACATATTCTGACCATCATTTCACTATATGGTGCACCAATAGTTTTGTCTATTGTTGGTGTCTAGCACCCAATGCTTGTATTGTATAAGAACAACTCATTTGATCAAGGGCTGTAATGCTATCATTTGTGATTTATATGGCATTAAGAGAAATAGGATTCACAAATGCAGCAGGATATCTGGGGGTGGAAATATGTTGGATCTAGTTATGGAATCTCATAATGATAAAGACATGAAGTGGGCTAATTTCAATGTAAAAACACATTTCAATGTAAAAACACATATGGCGATTGAAGCATTCATGGAAAGAATTAACTTGGTTGAAAATGAAAGCTCAATGGACATCTTTCAGGAAGTAAGAAACCATCAAATATATTCCTGATGTGATGAAGGAGCCAGTACCATGTATACTACCAGTTGGTATGAAGCAGTCTGCCATTAGAAATGCCACATTTCTGTAAAGAAAATCAAGACTTGGATGTTACTATTGAAGCAATGGATCTGGAAGTCTGATCCATGCTTCACAGCCTGCGATAAACTCAGCAGTATTGTAAGTATGGGTTAAGATTATATTCAAATATCAACAGTTTTGTATTAAATAGAAAATTACAGTTTTTCATTTGATATATTCAACAGTCATTAAATTAGCTATTTAGTTTAAAATATTCATTTAAAGTAAATTTTGAGCAAAATTAAATCGTTTATAAAAATTTGTTTCAAAATTTATTAATGAAACTTATATGTATGGCAAGTGTATATATATATTGTAATGGGCACATACGTATGTTACATTATTTTTTATTAGTAAACATAAAAAAAAAAAGTTCGCCAATGAAAATTTTTTTTTTAGGAATTAAAAATTGAAAATTAAAAAATCATCTTAAACTCGCATATATATAAAATCGCACAGATAAATAATTATTAAAATAAAACTTTATTAAAAAAAGAGTAGTTTAAAACTAAATTTCCAGAAAAGATTTAGAGATAAAAATATATGTTTAAGTTTGAAAACAAATTAATCTTTTGTAAAATGGAAATGATTATTTTAATTAGTAAACTAGCCTTTGGGCATTTAAATGTATAAGCATCGGTCAGATAGGAAAACAATAGAAACTTTTAGCAAATGAAAGAAATCCATCAGGAAATCGGACCTCAACGAAAAGGTTTTCACCATCATGACGTAATGTTGAGTTAATCCACAAAATTATTATAAAAGGAAAGGTTTGAAAATAAAAGAATTAGTTGGTTATTATGAGTGGACAGATATGTGTTAGTGCGGAGTTGAAGGAGAAGGGATTGAAAAGACGCACTCTTCAATCCCTTCAGTTCTGCTAGGAAGAAAGAGAAATGAACTATCGTTTTCTACATTGAGGACCAGCTGGAGTAAAAAACCTCTGGATGAATAAATAAAACAGCCAACAGAATACCAATATTTTTTGGACGGTGTGGGAATTCACATTCAAATGGCAAGCAACAGATAAAGATGAACTGTTTAAAACCGTAAGAACTTTATAATTAATGAACATTAAATTAAAAACTTTCCGTATTTAAATAATACAAATAGAATCCTATGTGACCAAACTAAATTATTTATTAATTAGTTATAATTTTATTTGATGTATTTCTTTTTTTAAAATCATTTCCATTTATTTAATTTTTTTTGTTCTTTCAAGTTTTATTTATGATTTTTGTTTTTCGCTAATTAAAAATTATATAAAGGTTAAACTTAAGTCAGGAGTGAATGGCTGTATAGATTTGTAAAGTTATATTAGGGGAGGGTAATCTTAGGTTATTTGTATCATTGTTGAATTGGGTCAATGGATTGGATATATTTGTGTAATTAGTAGATGTAGTCTTTTTGCTATGTGCAGAATCACTGTATACACAGCACCAACCCTTTGCCTTGGATGGGATTGTAAGTCGGCAAAAAAAATCACGATCCCTTTTCTATGGAGTTTTTATTTTATTGTTCTTCTTGCCATACAGTTGTCATATTCCTGTATCGGACAAGAGTCAATGTCTTCTCTAACTATACTGTTCAGATGTCCATTCCTGACATATAGTATATTTGTGCTGTTGTATTTTCATGCTACATTGAATACATAAATGTATCAGATGGATTGACGCCAGTTTGACTGCAAAATTTTAGCCTAAGGTTAAATAGGGATAGAATATTTCTTTTCAAATGCGAATCTATGTAGTCTATTCATACTCGACACTCTAAATAAAATTGCATTAAATTTAAGTTGGGTATATACGTTTGCATGGATTCGTTATTAGTTAATTATGTTTTGGTTTTCATATTTGATCAAAATATATAGACATTCGGTAAATACTGATACCTTATGGTGAGTATCTATGATGTATTTATTCGGATGACTTTTTAAGTTATTGGTGTTAATGCGGTGTCTTGTAATGAACACCATTGGGTTTCTTGTATTCCCTATGCAATTGAGGGTATCAATGATTTTGTATTTTGATCATTTATGTTTACTTTGAAATGTTTTTAACCGTGTAATCTATGTAACTGATCTATACTCAACATTATAAAACAAACTTTCATAAATTTATCTGTGCAAACGTAATTAAAAGGTAAACTTATAATATTATAAAAATTAAAATGTAAATTTAAATTATAAAATCAAATTTAAATCTTAAATAAACATACTAAAATAATAATGTTAAATTTTATATATATATGTGCGTAAATAAATGTTTGTATGTTAATTACTGGCAGTGGCTTATGTTATTCTTTTTTAAAATTATTCTTAGATAAGAATTTTTTTATGAATATAAATCTCTGCTATTCCAATGAGCTAGTGGCTTGGGTTAACGTCCGGATATCAAAATATATAAAATAAAAAAAAATATATATTTTTTTTGACTTACGTATTTGCCTGCTTTATAAATTTTTCTAGGTTCAAATGCCTAGATGGCGCCCTTGTAGTGCTGATCACGTTAAGCACTTCTCCAGATCGTTATAATATATATATATATATGATTAAATGCAAAATTTTGTTGAAACTAAAATTTCATTTTATTAAATGAAATAATAAAATATATTTTTTGTTAATTTTGTTAAAAATATATATGAATGATTTTATTTTAAGATAAACTGGCCAACATTCCTAATATAATTGCATTTTCAATTAGTGTTTTATTCAGGGCAAATTAAAGATGGCTTTTTTAATAAATCAAATTCGAAATTAAAGCAAAATTTGATAATAAGAACTTGTTTCAAAAATATATTTATTAATTACTTTGTGTACAAATTAGAAAGGATATATACAAAGTTAAATGAGGTTATGCTAAGTTCTGAAAGTTCTTACGAGTGGTTTAGTAGGCCAGCATGTTTGTTGTTCTGTTGTTATTAGTAGGGAGGTTGAATAGGTTCCAGGTGTCCTCAAAGGGTTTTTTGGGAGAGATGAGCTCATCTCTTTTTCTGATTTTCTTTATTGTTTTGCAGAACAACAGATCTGGGTCTAGGTGGGGCAGTTCCATTATTAACTTGCAATGTACTACCCAGATTGCATAGAGAATGAAAATGGATAGTCTAGTGATAGCAAATGTTCCAGTATAGATCACTTTTATGGGTAAGAGAACTAGGTCCGGTCTGATATTGAAGTGGGTGAAGACTATATCTCTGACTGTTTTAAGGTTTGGACAGCGATATATGAAGTGCTCAATGGTTTCCTCTTCATGAGAACATAAACTGCAGGTTGGATCAATGTTAGAGTTACCTCTTCGGTAAAATAGGAACCAATTTGTGGGAAGTGTGCTAAGGTTAATTTTGATGATGAAGTCCAGATACTTGGTCTCCAGACAACATCTTTTAAAGTGGGTAATTAATTTTTGGTTTGTGAGGTTGAGGCTACTTTCGGGAGGTTGTGGATGATTAGGTGGTATGCATCCACAAGGTGATTTTAACATTGAGATTGGTGTCCATGATTGGTTTGTATTGACTTAGAAGATTGATAAGGGATGATATCCATGGCATTTTCCCTGGTGGAGGTCGATCTGTTGGGGAAATCTTTTCGGTGTTATAGCCAAAGAAATGTATTAAATTATGTAGCGACTTGTGTGTTTTTTGGAGGATGGCTGCTTGAATAGTGTGGAAAGACAAGCCATTAAACCTTCAAGGCAGCTGGATTTGTCGGAGGCTGATGGCCACAATCTTCCCTCTCCAGAGAAGTTTGGTGCATAGGTGATTAATTTTGTTCTGAAACTGGTTAGTTTTATGAAGGGCAGGTAATATGTAATTTTTGGTAATATTGTCATATTCAGGAGGCCTACCTTTCCACATAGTGAGAGATAGACTCTAGAGAGAGATGTGGTGATGTGCTTTGTTGTTTGGAGGATACCATCCTGTATTTCTCTGGCTATTGCCATTGATGATTTGAAGATGGGAAAACCCAAGAATCTTTGTGGTTTGGCAGTATAGGTAGAAGGTATTTGTTTTCCTGACTTTATCTGCCAGATAGCTGATTTGTTGTGATTTATTTGTAAATGATATTTTGCAGAATATCTAATTAAAATGGATTGTAGTTGGGGAAGGTATTTTATGGTAGGTAGAACAATCATGATGTCATCTATGTAGGCAAATGAGTTGAGGTATTTATTGACGAATGGAACGAATACTCCCGGTAGATTTGTTTTAATATCTATCAGTAGAGGATTTATGTATGCTGTGAAGCATAGAGCACTGAGAGGGGAACCTTGAGGGAGAGATTTAAAAGATTTGAGGCCTGGTGTGAGCTTGCCATCCAATGAAACAAAGATTTCTCTGTTGCTTAATAGATAGCTGATTATTTGTATAATGGTGACTGGAACATCATACTCAGCCAGCAGATTCAGCAGGATGTCTATGTGCACTGAATGGAAAGCCGCAGCAATATCCAGCTGGACAGCAATGGGTTTCGATTTCTTTTGTATTCTGATATAATCAATGAGAGCCATAAGGTTAGCCATAGCATGTGAGGTGGAGGAGCCTTTTTTCCCATATTGATTAGGAGAAATGTGTTTAAGGACTATAGGTTGAATTTGATCCATGATGACTGACTCCATTATCTTGATCAGCAATGGGGTCATGGTGATTGGTTGAAAAGTGGTTAGATCAGTGAGTAGTTTTTGTTTTTTCAAAAAAGGCACTAGTGCCACCGGATACAGATCAGCTAAATTTCTGTGCCCAGTAGCTAAGTGTTCAATCATTTTGACCATGATGGGAATCGTAAACTGACTTAGGTAATTTAAAAGGAATTTAGGGATGCCATGTAGACATGGATGAATGCTATCTGGGAGAGACATAAGTTTTCTTTTAAGTAGAGCTTCTGTAATACCATGCTCGCCTGGTTTCCTGGCTTCCAGCCAGTCTGGTTCTGAAGGAGGATTATCTGCTTGCATAAGTTGTTGATGATGCTGACTGATGAGTAACATCATAGGATAACCTAAGAGTGTGTTGCTGTTACTGGTAATAGATGATGGGGTAACTTGTTGTCTATTTGTCCCTAGAGCCCATCTGAGGTACCCTCTTGTCCAACAATGTTGTTGAGACAAGAAGAATTTAGACCTCCTGATGTATATATATTCTGCAAGTGATTTTTGTTTAATACGGTAAAGTTTTTTAAGTGATAAGATGACTTCTATGTTGGAAGGATTCTGTTGCACCATTTGTAGTTGATTTTCAATGTCTGTGAGGTCTCTGAGTAGGCTATTTGGGCCTTTAATTTTCCTGGTGTGATGGTTTAGAATGGATTGGAGAATATTGACATATGTGAACCAGGCTTCTTCAGCTGGAAGGAAAAGGATGTTGATCTTTTGGAAATAAATGTAGGCCTCAGAAACTATGGCTTCTGTCATGCTGGACTTTGTGACCATACGCATAGTTCTGCTGGGCCCTGCAGCAGGCATTGGAGCCGCAATAGCTTCTAGATGGATAACTAGTGCCATATGATCTGAGAAAGAGACAGGAACCAAATCTGCATCAGTATAAAAGTGGAGGTCTGGTGTATAATATATCAGGTCAATCAGGAATCTTCGAGTTCTGGTGTAAAAGGAAAAGGCACATGGGGGAAGAAGCCCTCTGCACATCAGTCTTCGATTTAAGTGATGGATGAATTTAGTGTTAAAGATTTGGTATGTGGTATTGAAACCTCCCAAGAAGATTGTTGGACTGTGTCTGTTGCTGATGATGGCATTTAGCATATGGATTATGTTGTAATATTGATTGTATCATTGGCCATGTACACATAGGCAATGATAATAGGGTAGCCCCAGTAGTACACTTCAATGATAACCATATTGTTGTCTAACAGTAGAAGATTAAAGCTACTGGGGGGTATTGCATTATTAACCAGGATGCCAACTCCTCCAGAAGCTGAGGAGCCAATAGAAAATCTGGTATAACCTAATGATGAAGTTACAGAAACAACTTCTATTAATTCCATGTGGACTTAAATAAAAATCTACCCCCAAATAATCTTCCACTGCCTATAACATATTATAAAATTCTTCTTTTATTAATAATTTGTGGCATTAAATGCCAATGCTTTTGTTGCAATAAATGGGATCACAATGTAAACAAGTAACCTAAACTCAAATATCAACTTGGATAATGACAATGATAACCATTCCTTAATTTTAAAAATGTCAATCTGATAAAATAAATGGTTTACAACCTATAAATGTTGCATTGATACATGTTAATGCTGAAATTCAAATAAAGAGAAAATACATGAATCCGAACACACATTCAATGGACAAAAACTTTCTACAGCAAACAAAAATAAGAAAAATCTATAATTAATTTGAAAATTACTTAGCAACATTAATTATCAACAAATCTTCAAAAAATATGTTGGATGCATTTTTATATCATCTAACACATCAAATGCTAAAATAAATACAAGTACAATAAAATGGAAACTGGAAATGACTATGTAAAAACAATATAGGGAATCTGAATTACACACCCAAAATAATTTAAAGTTTTATTTACCACAGAGTTTTAATTAAACCAACAATGCTTCAAAGAAGTTCACAAATACATATATTGTACATAAATAACTAATAAGCCTAACACCTTAAAGAATGTGTGTCACATTCAAACTTATTTATTAGTAATAGGTGTTGAAAATTGTCAGATGGGAAAAAAATTATCTACAGATAGCAAGCACTATTTAATTAAACCAAGATTAATTTAGCAGGACATGAAACAGAGTAAATTTGTTCTAAATGTATTGAAGTTTTCCCACCTGCAAAAATACAAACAATAATAAAATAATAATGAGAGCAATAAATGTTAGAGGATTACATTGTGGAAAAAACATTACTAATTGAAAGAAATGATTTAATATTATTAAGCCACATATAATAAAATTAATTAAAACAAAAATTTATAATGGATCCCAAACAGACTTATCTATCTACCTCATAAGTCGAAGGTACTCAGTATTCATCAAGGCAACATTCACACCTTCAGCATGATGAACTTTTCTGTTTACATTATTTAAAATTATACACATAGATGGATACATGCAACTTGACATATTGCATTATAAAGTACTAATACTTAATGTTGTAATTGTCTATATTAGACCAGGTCTTGAAATTAAATATTCATTATTGTATAAAATTATTTCCTAATTTACTTATTTTGGCCTATCTTATAATCTGGATTAATGATATTAATATGTTCCAAAAAAAATTCTAATATGGTTACACTCACATGGCTTCCGAGTTATGATTGAAGAGGTACTCAATCATAAGTTGATTAGTGGTATTACTTACCAGTGCAATGTCATAAAATGCACTTGTTAATAATAAACAAACAATTTATGGTCCATTTTGTGATCATAGTTTCTCTAAATATGTCTGTGCTTAGGTCCTTTATAACAGCTACAAAAACCATTAGAATACTTCTACCAGTTTGCCCAACTGATTGTTCTTTGTCGATATATATATATATATATATATATCGACAAAGAACAATCAGTTATGGAGGTTAGATATATATATATATATATATTAATCCAGATTTCTGTTCATGAAAGGATCATTTCAAACTTTGATTACATTTTTAAATATTACTTTTTACACTGTAGGCAGTTTAACAAAATCAACTTTACCTCCAACATTCTTAGTTATTGGAGATTAAGTAAATAAGTGTATTACACTAACCCTCAATAGATGCTTCTTAAAATGTTATGGCTTAGAGAATAGTATATCAATCAGACTGTGAATTATTCAGAGAGGAATTAGCAATATTAAAAGTAAAGTCTAATTAACATATTCCTATACAAGTTCTGACAATATATGTGATGAGTATGGTATCAGTTTTTGTTTAATCCAAATCACACAATGATAAAAATAAATGATGAATTTATTGCAAAAGACAATCTATGATCAAGCTTCCAATACAAAGCTATTAACAGATCAAAATTTTACTTAACAAGGCATTCATGATCAAACAAAAGCTAACATGGATCTCACAACTGCAGTATTTGTGAAAAGGTTGCATCAATGCCAAACTCTTACATTACAGAAATATTTAAAATACTTTATTTTGCATATAATCATTTAAGTTGATTTATTTCCAAATACATATCCAGTTTAGATAATTTTCTAACAAAGCAAGTATACCAAGTACATAATTTTTTTCAATGACTTTGAGACCATTTGTCAAAAAACAAGAAAAGATATCTGCACATACAATTTTTAGATAAATATCAAAAGCTTACTTAACCTTGATGTATTATAAACAGTAATTAATGATAAAATGCAAATTATAAACTACTTCTATTTCTTCAATTTGCAAAAAAGCAGGTGAATAGATAAGCTTAATTTTTATTTATAATAATAATAATTACAGTCAAAAATAAGATATGTGATCCAGTTGTAGTTAATCTTGATATAAATTCAGCATTTGATCTTAATCAATTGGTATCCTAATTAATACATTAGCAAAAACATCAAACCTCAGTCAATAATCTATCCAATTATAAATTTACTGTGGAGCAAAAAAATAATATTATTTTTAATGGAAAGTATTCATTAATATGTTTTAATTGTACTTATATATGGGACTATGGCTACTATGTAATATAATTATTGAATGTCTTAACAAAAATTAACTTTATTTAAATCTTCCAAACACATCCAACTATTAGTAATAGCACACATGTTTGTAACACCTAAATGTATTTGAAATATTTAAATAAAGTTAAATTGTTTAAAAACATTGAATACTTATATTAGATAATGGAAATACGCAATATATAAATAAAACTAAAACACCATCATTACAAACTTCAGGAAATTATCATTGTTTTTTGTTGTTGTTCCATTTTGTAAAGTTCTCCAGAGAGTGCCCTTTTTCACATTGTCATTAACCATTACATAAAGCAATGAAAAATGTCTTAAGATGAATATTAGTATTCCTATTAAAACAAATATTTTATGTTTGTAAATTGGGAATGATATTTCAGTGCTTCTTGCATTGAAAAAGTAACCAAAACTACAAAGAAAATATAACATTTACTACAATGAGAAGAAATCCACTAAATGGTCAATCTACATAAGAGATTATTCTGAACAGTACATCAATAAAAACTTAGTTCATCTGTAATTATCTCTTATGCAACTCTGCAATGCACATATAAACTCAACAAAACTTGTAAGTAAAATTGAAAGTACATTTAGCCATTCTCCAATTTTTATTTATCGAGATATATAAAAGAGCCTTATTTAGTTTTTTAGTGATAATATGAATATATATTATGCTGCTACAACAATATAAGAGTAGCTAACTTTCCATACAGTTGCATCAGCAACTACAAGCCTTCTTAATCAATGTATGCAGAAAGGTTTGTGCATATACTCTATTTAGTGCCTTCACACTTAACATCTCTATAGTTTCTATCTTGTAGCTTTCATCAGTGAACAGCTTTGGATTTGAGAGCACTGCACCTAGGTCTTAAAATTGCATGCAACACTCCATCAGCCACTTTTTACTTATTTGGTTAACTTTAAAGCTAACAACCTAAGATAAAAACACCATAATATATCCAAGACAAGCTCATTCATTTGTATAGTCATACAGATTTGAAATCAATTCAGCAGTGGTACATTTTGGTATTTTTGGTTTTTCAAAAACTACATCATTATCCTACGGGCAGCATAGGTATAAAACTATCAAAACATGTTATCACCATTTCGTGTTCTTACACATGCTGTTAATAATAACCAAACAAATAACTTTTTCCAAATGACAATCGTTCAGCTATTTACCACCTTTTTGGTAAACATTGAAAAACTAGTCAAAACATAAATTAGAATAATATATATCACATTCATTTTGAACTAAATTTTCTTTAAAAAATAAAAGAAGACAAGTGGTTAACTACACTGATTTGATAAGCACTTTTGTTGTGTTGATTTCAAGTAAAGAGAAAAGAAACAAATCTGAGTATTTAAAGTACAATTTAATAAAATGGGTAAAATCTTATATATTCTTTTCTTTTGAAACTATATCTTTACAAAAAAAACTATTTTTCTTAAAAGATTGTAATTCCGATCTAAATACTCATTTTGAACTAAATTTTCTTTAAAAAATAAAACAAGACAAGTGGTTAATTACACTGATTTGATAAGCACTTTTTGTTGTGTTGATTTCAAGTAAAAAGAAAAGAAACAAATCTGAGTATTTAAAGTACAATTTAATAAAATGGGTAAAATCTTATATATTCTTTTCTTTTGAAACTATATCTTTACAAAAAAAAAACTATTTTTCTTAAAAGATTGTAATTAAAACTGCTAAATACTGCACTCAAAAAAAGCTTCTTCACTTACTACATTGTTCTTATAAATTAAAATCAACTGGTAATTAAATAATATTATTGTTTTTAGAAAGCAAAAAAAAAATCTAATTTTATAGTTGTTTTTGATGTACCAACATTAAGCATTTATATTATATATTAAATTATTCCAATTATTTTAATAAAATGTTTGAAAATTATTTAAATAAATTATGTAAAATTATTATATTATCATTTGGTTAGGAAAACAATGTACTTCTCATTATTACAAACACATAATGTAAAAGTAAATATTATTTTTTCCTGAATTAATAACATTTTAAACTTACAAATCATGCTCTAATTGTTCTTTACATCACAGAAATGTAGCTCTACATGGTTATAATTTGTACTAATTTTCAACATCTACTAAACATTTAATCAATTTGAATATTAATGATGGTCATATTAATTAAGTTGAAACTTTCTGAAGAATTATGTTATGCATGTTATACATTTAAAATCAGGCATTCAAGCTATTCTGTGCTTTGCAAGTGTTAAATAATAAATGAATACTTTTACTCCCAACACAAGCTATTGCTAAATGTGTGTGTATATGTATGTATACACAAAATACATATAACTAGTAATAATTATAAATGTAAAACTAACAGATTGTTAATTGTGTATTATAAGTAACTAAATGATATATTAACGCTAAACTATAAAGTAATTCATCAACAAGAATTAGATAATGTAAACAAAGCCATTGCTTAGAATAGACAATCCTAAAGTTCATGGCATTATCTAATCAGGGAACGAATAGGAACTAAAGAGATGACCACCATGTGGACAGCAGATGGCCAATCAAGGGAGGCTACACTAAAATCAAGGCATGAGCAGTAAAGGATTTAAAATTGAACTCAGACCAGACACTTGCTAAGTGAAGCTCTTGAAAGGTAGATGTGCCATTTTTCTCAGGTGCTCCAATCAGCTCCTTCCTTCACTTAGCCTTGCAGAGAGGTTTACCTCCTGATGTCCCAAAGTCAACCTAGGAACTATAACAGGTTGTATCGATCTCATTATTATTTTGCTACACCTTCGGGCCCCTTATTTATATATAATAATATTGTATGTATATTAGTCATATGTATATATTAAGAGTGACTAACTCATGTAATCCTGTACATAAATCTTCATACTTAAACCTACTTGCCTTGCTGCCTCATTAATTATTATATATTTGTGTTATTGATATTTGCAATCCAGCGAGCAGTAGAGTACCGCTGGACACTGAAGATATAGTATTTAGCAAAGAACAGAATGAATCCACTTGTTCTTTCCAACCCAAATGCTTATATGTGGCCAAATCTTAAGTACTGTAAGTGAAAGCGTGAGCATAGACCACTCACATGAAACCACTGTTTACGATATCTGAATGAATAACATCGATGAAATTATCTAGAATTTACTAGACATCACTCACAAATGAAACTTTAAACATATGTAAATAAACATTTATTTTAGCGCTGTTTCTAATTGTAATACATTTAAAAATCAGCCATTCAAGCTATTGTGTGCTTTTACGAGTGTTAAATAATAAATGAATACTTTCACTCCCAACACAAGATATAGTATTTAGGAAAGAACAAAATGAACCCACTTGTTTTTTCCAACCCAAATGCTTATATATGGCCAAATCTTAAGTACTGTAAGTGAAAGTGTGAGGATAGACCATTCACTTTAAACCACTGTTTATGATATCTGAATGAATGATGTCGACAAAATTATCTAGAATTTACTAGACGTCATTCATAAATGAAACTTTAAACATATGTAAATAAACATTTATTTTAGCATTGTTTCTAATTGTAATACATTTAAAATCAGCCATTCAAGCTATTGTGTGCTTTTATGAGTGTTAAATAATAAATGAATACTTTCACTCCCAACACAAGATAAGGTATTTAGGAAAGAACAAAATGAATCTACTTGTTCTTTCCAACCCAAATACTTATATATGGGCAAATCTTAAGTACTGTAAGTGAAAGCATGAAGATAGACCACTCACTTTAAACCAGTGTTTAAAATATCTGAATGAATGATGTCAATGAAATTATCTAGAATTTACTAGACGTCACTCACAAATGAAACTTTAAACATATGTAAATAAACATAGTAAATCCATTGTTGGATTCTCTGGAAAAAACAATGACTGCCTAGAACATAATTATTGTTACAAGTATTTGCTTAAAGGAAAAAGTGAATCAGATGCAACATATACAAATTTAGTGTGATAAATATTTTTGATGAATATAGTTAAGTTTTATTAGCAAAAAAGCAGCAAACAAATCTTTTGCAACATTAAGTCAAAAGATAAATTATTTTATTACACAGAAAAAACAATGTAACTAGGTTAGCTATAAATTGAACAATTATTTTTATCTAATTGATTTTATGATAATGGGCTTTGTACACTTATCAAAGTAATATTATTGCATTGCTTATGTTTCATTCACAAATACTATGATCTATTGAAAAATGTGATGATAATATCATTATTATAATTAAAATCCTGTTCAAATTATTAGTATTGATACAAATGAATTATTATTTTGAATCATAAATTCATTGAAGTAAATATGTATAATGATTGAACAATACAATACTTACTAAAACAATGTTTTATGATAAAGCTGAGCATGGTGTTCATCAAAAATGTAGAATTTATGCCTAGCTATATGGATTGTATAAAAAATGTGAAGTGCAGTGTTTTTTATGTCAATGATATATTAAAAATACCTTATAGAATTACAATTAGATATTGTAAGGAAGGATTTGAAGAAAATGTTTCCTGGTCTAGACATTAAAAAGAACAACCATATTTTTTATGTGTTTTTTGATTCACATATTGGGTTGCATAATTTGTATAAAATTCTTTTTCAAAACAGTTTTATTGTTTTGTAGTTGAAGTAATAGATTTATTCATGATTGGCTGCTATGTATGTATGCAATTTTGAGATTAAATTGTTTATTTATTTAACATATATAAAACCCTTAACAAATATTTTTTTAATTTAATAAAAATTTTAAATAGGACTTATATGTGTAAAAATTTTTTAAAAGCAGAAGTAAAATATGTTGTTTTAATACTGGTTGAAGTGAATTTTATAGTAATATTTTTGAATTATTGATGCAGAGATATTCAAAAAGACGTGTAAGAAAATAAATATAGTAAATGCTTTAAAATTTAAATAAAATACAGTTTCATCCTCATTGTGACTTACAAAATATTACTAAATAAGACTTTGAAAAATGAATAATCAATATGGATAATTCACAATTATATCTCATTGCACAATAAATATATTTCAAGATGGTTGAGTTTGTATGCATGATGAATATATTTTATAACCATAAAAACATTAAACAACCATATTAAAAATTGTTATTAAGAACAACAATAAAAAACATGAATGGAGTTGAATGAAATTAGAATGCTATTTACTTTTAATTAGAAAAAAGCAGGTAGTAATACTTTAAAACTTTTATCATTTTTAAAAAAATTATATTTAATGGTCATATTATGTCAATGTATGTTCTAGATAGTGGAAAATATCAAATATTATTTTATAGACTTATGTAAAAAAATATATCAATAAAGATGATATAAACTTAGATTTTTTTACTCATAATGCATGTATTGCATTATTATTGAAAACATAGAAATGAAAAAGTATTCAATGCCAATCACCTTATAATAAAAAATTGTAGATCTCCAACATTAAGATTCATTATTTAAATAAATGGAAGTAACAAAATGGGATTCGTTCAGCTTTATGTCACAATGAGTTCTCATTGTGATGAAGATAATAAAGGGTTTTACACAAAAAAAAACATTGTGATTTTTAAAAATAATTGGCACTTGAAATTTGATAAACTTTAATCAAGTGAAACATGAAAAATAAGATATTGCAGCTTTGTAAAACTTGCAATAAATAAAAAACTGCATTAAGAATGCTTTCTTGTGACACTTTCTTTGAGAAAACTGCTGAATAATAAGACATGAATAAATACAAATAATGAAGTGGCAGAAGCAAATTATATTTTCCTTCCCTGATATTATGTATTTCAAGATGTTAATCATTTTAGTAGATTCAATATAGAAAGTCTTCACTAATTAGTAAAACAAAGTTCTATGTTAATTCAAAGTAAAGAAATAAAATCTATATAAAAAGTTAGTTATCAATAATTAATTTTATTTCCTAATAGAAACACCTGTGAATTTAATTACAACTTACAAATTATTTTAAAACATTAACATGTTTTAAAAAATATTCAAATGTGATTGTATTGAATAAGAAAATAACTGATATCTGTTAAAATCTACAACACACTGAAACGGAAATCTTCAATCCCTTTCCGTTTCACCATCAACCTAATGACCTACTCGTCTGAACTAGTTTCGAACCTATCTTATATGTAAAATTGTTATATATAAGTCGAGCAGAAAAACTTTGCTATAATGGCCGCTTGAATGGCATCATCCATTTACATACGAAAACACGCTATAATTAGACAGGTTTGATAAAATTATAGCGGAGAAATGCTCATAATTTATTATAAAATGTTTTATTAATTTTCAGTCAATTCTTAATTATATTCGCTATAATATTCGTATGTGGATGGATAATTTATACCTTGGAATAACGGCAAAATGATTCATATATATTTAAGTTTAAATAAAAGTAATGTAAATGTTTTTTTTAAATTTATTTAACGGTTTTCTGATTTAATGTTTTACATATATAATTGAAACAAGTATTTTCTTTAAATTTGTTTTTTTTTAATAAACAAATATGTTAAAAGTTATTTAGTTTTATAAAATAAGAATTATCTGTTCGCAATTAAAAATGAGAATTTTTGTAAACAAGATATCAATTAGTGACACACCCGGGTAAAAAAGTAAAATCTGTTTTCTGATTGATTTTTGTTTGCAACAAAAGACTTTTTCATTAAATCAGAATACCGTTCCTTCTGCTAAGTAATAACACCTGAAAAGGAATTTAATTAATGAAAATGAATCAAATTATATAGTTTATATATTTTGATACATTTTTTAAGGAAATTAAATATAACACCTCGGAGATTTTATCAGTTGTTGTAGAAATTGAATTATATTATTTTGCTTTAATTAAAAGTCAATTGGTCCCGAGGTTTACGAAATTCCAGAAAGGTGTTAAAGTTTAGTAGAAGGATATAAATAGGCCTTATTTTAAGCGGGAAGGGAGAATCCATCTTGCTTTTGAAGAGAGTTAACATCAGAAGTCAAAATTGTTCAATTTTACCATGTCTGGCTAAAGTCAGGCAAGAATTGCTGCAATTCCCGTGATGGAACGCCGAGTTCAATCCATCAAATGCCGAAGCAACAACCACACCAAATAAATGAGATGTCATAAGCCGCTAAAAGAACTTGCCTTCGTTCCAACACCATTTTAAAATCGTCTCCCAACTAAATAAGAAGATGCCATAAGCCGCCAAAGAACTCACCTTCGTTCCAGCTCGAATATCTCCAGCCCATCTACAGGAGAACTGTTTAATATTATTTAAAATCGCAGAGCTCTGTGTGAATTTCAAAAACAGTCATTGTTTCTTCAAAACAGGTTAGCTAACCATATCATTGAACTTTCTCGCTAAATTGTTTCTGAAATAATATTTAAATGAAATACTTTTTGCTAATTTTTCCCATATCATTGAACTTTCTCGCTAAATTGTTTCTGAAATAATATTTAAATGAAATACTTTTTGCTAATTTTTTCCTTAATTCAATAGTGTAAACTGTCTAAATTGTTTTTCAAATAATCTTTAAATTCTATAATATGAAATACTTTTGTAAATTTCTGTGTTAATTAATATTTTGCTATATAATTTAATCACTGCAGTTATATTTTGCTTTTCTTTTGCTTATTTTAATTATTGTTAGTTATGCCTATGTTTCAAAACGGCGTGCATTTAATTATAGAATATGTTTTTAAACATATAAATTTAAATTATTTATATAGCGTCATTTCGTGCGCTGTTTCGAAACCCAAATTCATATTTTTTCACTTAATAAATTAATTAATATAAATATAAAATGTGGCTTTTCAACCTTTATTTATTATGTTACTAAAGATTAAACTAGCCTGGAGTGTAATTATAAGTATATTTTTTTAGTTAAGTATTCGTAAGTCCCTTATTAAATATACTTTTCCACCTTTTAAGAGTTTATTAGTTATAGATAACTAAAGAGATTGAACGGGATAAAGTAAAGTTTGTATATATTCCCGTCAGTAGCATATACATATTTCTCATGCTACAGAAGAGTTGGCTCTTTTGATCAAGCTGATGAACTGGTGTTCATTTAATATATGATATTTAATTTATAATATCCTTCGGCTTGGCGGATGTGAAACTTATTTAGATTTCCTCGTTGTGCTGTTTTTTTTATACATATATAAGATGGAGCCACGGCGTTGCCAGCACATCTTCTCTTATGGGTAGTGCAGTAGCGAAGTCTGAGCTACGGGCCAGATTAGCACGTAAGTCCCCCGCCTCTGAACCAAATAAAGGTTCCCCATTAGCAGCATGACGACCGGTTCTTGGGTAAACCGTTGTTTGTCACAAAAACCCTAAAACTATTCTTCCATCCGCAGAGCCACTTTATTATTATACTTTACTTGTGCCTAGCGTATTAGTAAAATCATTATAGCCAACTCTCCCTCCCTAATATGCAGTCTTCGGCGTTGATCCGAAGCATTCTTGAAAACCCGTTCGATCTAAAGCTATCTGGGATGCTTTAAAAGCCCATAGTTAATATATAAATTGATTATAGTCAGATGTATTAAGTTTCACTCCAGACTTGGTTTGATTTTACGTAAAAGAGCCACTCGAACTGATTATAAAAGGACATAACAAATAAGTTAATGTAGTGATTAGTTGTATAGCAGGATATTTGGCTCCATTGAATCATAGCCACAAACCTATTTGCCAACATCAATTATTGTTCAAATAGTCTAGAGAATGTTACTTTATAAATAAAATGCCTGCGTGCATTTGCCAACAACAATTGTCAATAAATATATTTTAATTCATCATATATCAGTTTCTGTCTCATTATTAAATCAATCCAATTCACTAATTGCCCATAAGTATTCATTAGTAAAGCCCCTATTATTTAAATATGTTAGATTTTTATCTGTGGAATGTCTAGTATTTACGTTGTTTATATATATGTTTAAGTCCATGAGTCTTATTGTTTTCTCCGATTTGCTAGTGGGCCGGATGAAGAATTAAATCTCGTGTGCTACCATTGTTATGTTATCCATTGGGTGTTAGATCTGGTGCTTGGAGAGTGGGTTCGAATCCAGGCTGGTCCCTGACCTAAATCTCGGGCTTGACTGGGTTTGAAGTACATTTTGTGAGTTCCAGCTCGTGTTAGATGGATAAGCATGTTTTGACTGGCACATAGGTTTTTTTTTTTTCCGCGTTTGGACGCCCAAAATCATGGGGCTTGTAACTCATTTCCACCCCTGAAGAGATTATGGAGTATATATATATATATTCTTTTGGTCAAAATCAATGATTTTGAGTCAAATTTTTTTTTGAATAATGTATATATGTAAGATTTTTTTTTCCGCGTTTGGACGACCAAAGTGAGGCTTCGATGTAAACACCTACCTACCTTGAGTTATGGACTTTTGTGTGTATATAGCAAAAAAATTTATTAAATTTATTTTGTGTCTTTCCTGTTCACTAGTGACTGGCGCCCGAGGATGATTGATCAAGTTATAAGTCATCCTCTTATAAATTTGTCATTAGGGAGCAGAGAAAAGAAATTTAGATTAAAAGAGAAGGGGGGACTCGTTGTTTTATCAAAGTATTTTTATGAATTGGATGGTTTAAAATGAGTAAGAAATATATATATATAAGTAACGTCAAATTAACCAAAAGTTAAAAGGTTTGAAATTGGTGCAGACGGGTCAAACGGAATTAGGTCATAAAACTATTTAAGTATGTATATATATATAAAAAAAACAGCTGGAAGAAGAGACCGGGGGTGAGTTGAGTTTTTATTGAGTCATTTTTAATATTAAAATATGTGTTATACTTTAGATATATAGACGAAAAAAAAAAAAAAGATTTTTTTTTAAAATTTTTCGTATATTTTATTAAAGCTAGAAAAAAAGAAGGGATTTTTTTTTTTAAATAAAAAAAAGAATTTCGTATATTTTATAAAATAAAAAGTAGGGACACAAAAATTTTTTTTTAAATTTATTATATGTTGGACGGGCATCGAGATGAAGGTGTAGGCTTATAGATATATTAGTGAGTTAGGCATAGAGTTGGGATGGAAGTGAGCGAGTCGTTCTTGAAGGGGGAGAGCAGCAAACAGCCGTATTAAAAGTATAAAAGTTTTAAAAATCAAATATTTATTAGGTGCGAAAAATAAATAAATAAATTTTGAAAGGATTATATAGTATACAGAATGAACAAAGAAACAGAAGTAATGAGCAGTGGGGAAGAGATAGAAGTAGGAATGGAGATGAAAGGTGGAGGTATCGTGTTGAGATCAGGAAGAGAAATTAATGAGTACAACAGCAGTACAGAAGAAATAGAAAGGGAAAATGGTATGAGCCAGGATAGAGATGAGTGTGCACAGAAAACTCTTGATATGCCAGAGAATTCAGTTACCGAAATATCTGAACAGATACCGGTAGAGGAGATTAAGCAGGAAGGCCAGGATTTTAATTGGTTGCTGAGACAGCTTAGACAGGATGCGAAAGAAATGGATCAGAAAATGGAGGCAAGGGATCAGAAAATGGATCAGAAAATGGAGGCAAGGGATCAGAAAATGGAGGAAATGAATCACAAAATGACACAAAGATTTGAGGCCCTAATCAAAGAAATTAAGCTATCAGTCAGCGGCCAGCATAAATATAAAGTTACGAGAGAATTCAAGGAAACTTTACAGACAAGTCAAGTGGAAAATAATCAAGATAGGGTCATAATGAAAGAAGTTAAGACCTTAGTAGAGAAGGTAGAATGTCAAGAAAAGAATGTGATAGACGAGGTTTATGAAGTTGGTGTAGAATTAGGCAACAAATTTCAAGGCTATGAAGAGACTCAAAAGGAAATGAGAAATGAAATACATGAAATCAGAGAAAATTTAATGGAAAAAAATCAAATGGCTGCCAAAGAAGAAAACGTTGTGACAGCGTATACTCAAGAGTTGAAAGATGTAGCAGAAATGAAAGAAGAGAGAGAAAAGGAAAGCAACTTTGCTAGTGATTACCAAGCTAACAAACTTAATAGACAGGAGGGAGTGCAAATTATTGGCCAGAGTGAAGATGATAATAAAAATAATTTTAGAGAGAGCGAAGTCAAAGTCGATCAGCAAAGTACCATAGTCAAAGAAAATGAATTTTTAAGCGAACATAAGTTCCAGATGGATGATGAAAATAGCACATTTTACCGGTATGAAGAACAACTTGGGTTGGAAAGGAACAAATCCCAAGTGACGCAAAGTCAATGCAAGGAATGGGGAAAAGCACTTACGGAAGAAAAGAATGTCGAACTGCATAACGAGATACCGTATGAAGGCAGCGAATTCGCACTAAGTTTGACAATGCACCCTAAGCGATCTCCTGTGAGGTTGAAAGACAAAAATGAAAGCTATGAATGGATAACCGATGATGATGAAGACGGTTGGACATCTGATGAAGATGATGATGATCTGTTGGGACGTTGTTTCAACCCCGGCGTGGAGTTACTCCTTAAGCAACCCCCAGATCCTATTTAAATTGTTAGTTTTTTTTGTGTGTGTGATTGATCTTTTTATATACCCTTTTATATTTATATATTATACACTCTATATTTTATTTATATACACTTTATGGGGGCACCCACTTTATATATTGTACACTTCATATTTTTATACAGATATATTAACACTTTTTATTTTATTATACACTTTATATATTATACACTTTATATTTTGTTTATATACCTTAGATATATTAACACTTTATATGTTACCTTATACATATTATACACTTTATATTCTATCTACATACACTTTATATATTATCCGTGTTATACTTTATTTATATACCTTACATACATATTATACACTGTATATTTGATCTCTATATCCTTTATATATCACACGCGTTATATTTTATATATATAAAAACATATCTTTTATTTTTGACTAAGATGTATACTCGTTTGGGTATATATCTGTTTAAGTTTAAAATATTTACTAATAACCGATAATTTCATTATGTGTATTGATAATTGTTAGAAGCACTAAATGTATTATATAGTGTAATCTAGTATGATGTATTATCATAAGTTTAGCGTAGGATTAGGCCATGAGTTTATAGGATGAAGAAAGCCATAATTTACCTCTGTGTTTATATAAGTAAAGTCATTTTTTTTTATTTGTTTTTTTTTACTAAGTTTACTGATATGAAACGGAAATCTCCAATCCCTTTCCGTTTCACCATCAACCTAATGACCTACTCGTCTGAACTAGTTTCGAACCTATCTTAAATGTAAAAATGTAATATATAAGTCGAGCGGGAAAACTTTGCTACAATGGCCACTTGAATGGCATCATCCATTTACATACGAAAACACGCTATAATTAGACAGGTTTGATAAAATTATAGCGGAGAAATGCTCATAATTTATTATAAAATGTTTTATTAATTTTCAGTCAATTCTTAATTATATTCGCTATAATATTCGTATGTGGATGGATAATTTATACCTTGGAATAACGGCAAAATGATTCATATATATTTAAGTTTAAATAAAAGTAATGTAAATGTTTTTTTTAAATTTATTTAACGGTTTTCTGATTTAATGTTTTACATATATAGTTGAAACAAGTATTTTCTTTAAATTTGCTTTTTTTTTAATAAACAAATATGTTAAAAGTTATTTAGTTTTATAAAATAAGAATTATCTGTTCGCAATTAAAAATGAGAATTTTTGTAAACAAGATATCAATTAGTGACACACCCGGGTAAAAAAGTAAAATCTGTTTTCTGATTGATTTTTGTTTGCAACAAAAGACTTTTTCATTAAATCAGAATACCGTTCCTTCTGCTAAGTAATAACACCTGAAAAGGAATTTAATTAATGAAAATGAATCAAATTATATAGTTTATATATTTTGATACATTTTTTAAGGAAATTAAATATAACACCTCGGAGATTTTATCAGTTGTTGTAGAAATTGAATTATATTATTTTGCTTTAATTAAAAGTCAATTGGTCCCGAGGTTTACGAAATTCCAGAAAGGTGTTAAAGTTTAGTAGAAGGATATAAATAGGCCTTATTTTAAGCGGGAGGGGAGAATCCATCTTGCTTTTGAAGAGAGTTAACATCAGAAGTCAAAATTGTTCAACCGTAACATGTCTGGCTAAAGTCAGGCAAAATTTTGCTGCTTTCCCTTGATGGAACGCTGAGTTCAATCCATCAAATGCCGAAGCAACAACCACACCAAATAAAAGATGTCATAAGCCGCTAAAAGAACTTGCCTTCGTTCCAACACCATTTTAAATCGTCTCCCAACTGAATAAGAACATGCCATAAGCCGCCAAAGAAGTCACCTTTCGTTCCAGCTCGAATATCTCCAGTTCAGCTATAGGAGAACTGTTTAATATTATTTAAAATCGCAGAGCTCTGTGTGAATTTCAAAAACAGTCATTGTTTCTTCAAAACAGGTTAGCTAACCATATCATTGAACTTTCTCGCTAAATTGTTTCTGAAATAATATTTAAATGAAATACTTTTTGCTAATTTTTCCTTAATTCAATAGTGTAAACTGTCTAAATTGTTTTTCAAATAATCTTTAAATTCTATAATATGAAATACTTTTGTAAATTTCTGTGTTAATTAATGTTTTGCTATATAATTTAATCACTGCAGTTATATTTTGCTTTTCTTTTGCTTATTTTAATTATTGTTAGTTATGCCTATGTTTCGAAACGGCGTGCATTTAATTATAGAATATGTTTTTAAACATATAAATTTAAATTATTTATATAGCGTCATTTCGTGCGCTGTTTCGAAACCCAAATTCATATTTTTTCACTTAATAAATTAATTAATATAAATATAAAATGTGGCTTTTCAACCTTTATTTATTATGTTACTAAAGATTAAACTAGCCTGGAGTGTAATTATAAGTATATTTTTTTAGTTAAGTATTCGTAAGTCCCTTATTAAATATACTTTTCCACCTTTTAAGAGTTTATTAGTTATAGATAACTAAAGAGATTGAACGGGATAAAGTAAAGTTTGTATATATTCCCGTCAGTAGCATATACATATTTCTCATGCTACAGAAGAGTTGGCTCTTTTGATCAAGCTGATGAACTGGTGTTCATTTAATATATGATATTTAATTTATAATATCCTTCGGCTTGGCGGATGTGAAACTTATTTAGATTTCCTCGTTGTGCTGTTTTTTTTATACATATATAAGATGGAGCCACGGCGTTGCCAGCACATCTTCTCTTATGGGTAGTGCAGTAGCGAAGTCTGAGCTACGGGCCAGATTAGCACGTAAGTCCCCCGCCTCTGAACCAAATAAAGGTTCCCCATTAGCAGCATGACGACCGGTTCTTGGGTAAACCGTTGTTTGTCACAAAAACCCTAAAACTATTCTTCCATCCGCAGAGCCACTTTATTATTATACTTTACTTGTGCCTAGCGTATTAGTAAAATCGTTATAGCCAACTCTCCCTCCCTAATATGCAGTCTTCGGCGTTGATCCGAAGCATTCTTGAAAACCCGTTCGATCTTAAGCTATCTGGGATGCTTTATAAGCCCATAGTTAATATATAAATTGATTATAGTCAGATGTATTAAGTTTCACTCCAGACTTGGTTTGATTTTACGTAAAGGAGCCACTCGAACTGATTATAAAAGGACATAACAAATAAGTTAATGTAGTGATTAGTTGTATAGCAGGATATTTGGCTCCATTGAATCATAGCCACAAACCTATTTGCCAACATCAATTATTGTTCAAATAGTCTAGAGAATGTTACTTTATAAATAAAATGCCTGCGTGCATTTGCCAACAACAATTGTCAATAAATATATTTTAATTCATCATATATCAGTTTCTGTCTCATTATTAAATCAATCCAATTCACTAATTGCCCATAAGTATTCATTAGTAAAGCCCCTATTATTTAAATATGTTAGATTTTTATCTGTGGAATGTCTAGTATTTACGTTGTTTATATATATGTTTAAGTCCATGAGTCTTATTGTTTTCTCCGATTTGCTAGTGGGCCGGATGAAGAATTAAATCTCGTGTGCTACCATTGTTATGTTATCCATTGGGTGTTAGATCTGGTGCTTGGAGAGTGGGTTCGAATCCAGGCTGGTCCCTGACCTAAATCTCGGGCTTGACTGGGTTTGAAGTACATTTTGTGAGTTCCAGCTCGTGTTAGATGGATAAGCATGTTTTGACTGGCACAACACAGCCTTAAAAAGTAGCAAATTATTATTAAATATTGATCTAAGATGAAAATGTATTTAAACAAAAATATGAAACTCGTTAAATATGTATCATTTAGAAAAAACTGAATGAGAAAACATTAAAAAAATTGTATAAGAAATTAATAATTAAATTTAAAAAATTCATTGGGAATTACTAACAAAAAAGAATGAAAGTCACAAAAGTATCAAATAGCATCTGTTTCTTCAATAAGATAAAAATAAAACTATAATTAAAAAAGTGAGATAATTTTATTATAAAAATAACAAATACAATAAAGTATAGTATTATGTAAATTATTAAATGTTTTATTGCCAACATTTTACCAAAAAATGTAATGTCCAATTAAATCCATAACAAAAGTGAAAAACTCAATGTTATGTATAATTATTATTGATATTTTTCATAAGCAGAAATAATATAAAGAAATTTTTATCAAAATTATGATCTTTTCCAAGTAATTAATAAAATGCAGTAGTAATATTAATATTTAAAAAATAAAAATATTGGTTATTAGTCATAACTATGAATCTTCTACCATTTTCAGAAGCAACTCTTGCAACCCAAATTTACATTCTAAACAAGAAATTCGATATGCTCAACAATATATTTGCACAGAACAAATAAAAAAATTGTAAAATGTTGTGCATAGTACCAGTGAATAAAGATTACCATATTATTTTGAATGCAACATTAAAAAGGGCATTTGATGCTATACATGTTATGATGTTTCAAACATTAGATTTACTAAATATGGAACAATAATTTTGTCATATTCATAATAATATTTATGGTGATATTAAGAATGTTGTATATAAGAGCAATTCCATTTTTCAAAATTTTAACAATTTTAAAAAATATATTTTTTTATCTACCAAGAAAAGTTAACAGAGTAAATGTCATTGGATTTTTTATAAGTCATTTTATTTTAGGATATTATATGATTAATTTTGGGAAAATGTGTTAGAGCTCCAAATATTATTCCAAGATCTATCAGATGAGAGTAAAAATATACCACTAACAATTAAAATAATGACACAATATACAATGGATTTCTTCAGACAAATAAACTAATCATTGGCAATCATGAATTAGAACCAAGTAATAATTATAAATATCTTAGTATTATATAAAAAGTGACATACTGAGTGGCAATATGTATAAGGAGTTTTGCTTGTTTTAATAAAGTTCTCTTAACAATGAATGCAGAGATGTGTTTTAGAAGTAGTAAGAAGATATAAAAACACACATTAGTAAGAGACCACACAGAAATTACTATCACAATAGAAAGACTTTTTTAAACTAAAATAGAACCAAGATTACAACATTGCTAGAAGGTAAGATAGTAATTGGGCTATTGAATTTTTTATTTTATTATAAGACATTGCAAAAAAAATGATAATGCAACAATATATTATTTATATCATACTATTTACACCTTATACACTTTATCAATACTTTTCTTTGCTTTATTTGTATTACACTAACAGTTTTGACTGCCCTGCAGTCATCATCAGAGCTGCAGGTCAGTCAAAACAGTTAGTGTAATACAAATAAAAGTATTGATAAAGTGTATAAGAAGGTGTAAATGGTATGATATATTATAATAGAAACCAATACATAAGTAAAGAAGAAGTAGAAAATAATATATTATTTAGTTAGATCATGATAATTTTATCAATATTGATGTTGAAATTGTTCAAAAGATAATCTCAGAATTTTTAATTAGTTTGTACCCCATAATGTATATTAGAATAAATTTACTACTTTCTATTAAAAATGATAACAAAATTCAAACATACAATACAATTTTGGATAACAATTGGATCACTTTATGAAATATTCATTATCCTAAATTTAGAGTTTATTGATTATTTAAAATAATATTAAAATGAAAAACAAAGCTGAATTCTTTTATCAAGAAACATTTTCGCAAAATTCAACATGTAGTTAGTTCTTAATCAAGGAGGTGAAACAATAAACATATACCTAGAGGGCATGTTGAACACAAATATTCTCTTGTTAAGTAACTAAACAGAACATTTTATTTTTCTCAGTTATGAATTAAACCAATTATTTTTCATATCTTGAGTGTGCCACACTATCATGTTAATTCACACCAAGAAATCAAAAATATAAACAGTAAATATAGATTTTTTAATATAATTAAACATGCACACTTAAATTATAGCTATATGTTGAAGCCAATTTCACTTGACAGAAATTATATTGTCCATGCTAAAACATTGTAGCTACAACAGTGATTATACTACACTGCTACAGGAAAAAATTGTAATTAATAAAACATGTGTGAATTAACTAAAAATATACAAACTGCTATTTGTGCGTTTGTGTGTGCATATAAGTGTGTCACATGAGTAAAGTATAAAATTAGAAGAAATATTATTGTTTGAATTTGGTCATATTTTATAAATTTACTTTGTAATAAGGAAAATGTTAACAATAAATTATATCATAATGATAGAGGAAAAAAGTTTTTGATATGCAAAAAAACATTAAATTGCATAACTTAAAACAAATTTACAGAATTTCAGATCTTAAATATTTTGTCTGTTAAATAAGAGTTTTAATTAAAGAACTTATCCATTTTTATAAAAATATGAATAATGAATGGTTTGGAAAAAAATATTATAATGTTAAAATTGATAATAGATTAGAAGTTATAATGAAAAATATACAAGTTATCAATTAATTTTGCTTCTTTTTATGATAATAAAATATAAATAGACAATGGAAAATGGTTGCATCCACTTATTTGTGTTTAAAGACATGATATAATCTATGTAAAATTTATATCCACAACATTATTTGAAGAGATTGAAAATGTATTCATCAAAAGCATGTTATATAGGCATAATGATCTCATAGTTGCTTCACCTGGTAACATTTTATAAAAGCACATTGTTTGAACATCAAATAAATATAAAGAGTTATACAAGAAAAAAAAGGCATTCTGATTAGTTGTATTTTAATGGAAAAATTATAGCAGTCTGTTTCAATATTAGTTTGTATGCAATAGCACTCTACTTTTAAAGGAGTGCTCCAGTTATTCATGCTAAAGAAAGAACAACCTGATGCTTATGTATTATCAATTGCAGTTTGAAAATCCATATTTCAGTGACTGCTTTTTAAGTATTTTCAAGACTCTGGCTA